>JAZDUA010000171.1:2037500-2275000 GCA_038098605.1 Gryllus longicercus | reverse complement strand
TTGAACACTAAATTAAGTTCTTTATGCTATGCTTTCAGAATTCTTTCAAATTCAGTCAGCCTCCTTTATTGTAAGCTTGTAAGCCTCTTTTTATTAATCTAGGTATTTTACCATTACCTTGCCTCTTAATATATGAATCAGTGGTTTTTGTCAAAACTGACTTACTTAAGGGCGGGAATATATTTTCAGCAAACGCCGTTGTCTATAACTACAACACTTCACGTAGTAATCACATTCATCAGGTAACAATATCAACAGCTCACTACAAAAAATTCACATATAATACATGTACATTATTTTACAACACCTTGCCAGATGACATTAAACGATTAATTTCGATACAAAAATTTAAGTCCCAAGTAAAATCGTTTCTGGTGCACAACTGTTTTTATACAATTAGAGATTATACTGAACATCCAAAAAGAAAGTAATATTAATTTTTAAAATGAAATTTAATGTTTTATATATCATTTGGATTATGTATATAATTGTAAAGAATCTGTAACAAGTATTGTACTTCAGCATCTGGGTCAATTACCTCCATCTCGATCAGGTTTTCGTCCAGTTTCCCTGATCCTCGAACAAATGCTGAGATGGCCCCTTGTTTTGCTTCTGGACATAAATGTAACTTCAAATTAACTTCTCCCCAAAGAACGTCATTCACAGTTTTTAACTGTTTTTGACGTAAAGAAATAAATACAAAAATTATGTAAACTGTACGTATAAATTTCATTTTATGAAAAAAAACAACAAACAAACAAACGGATCTGCCGTTCTATGAGGGTCCTTATATCCGCGATCTCCACTCGAAATCCTATTCTACCGTCGCTCTCGGCTCACTTGTTGGTCGCGCAGCCAATGTATCTCCTCCCCCTCGCAATATCCAGCGATTCTTCCGTGCGGTCGCCGCGCGGCCGAAGCCACCTGACGCGCGCCCAACGCGCGCGGGCGGGAGGCCACGCAGATGAGCGGGCGTGGAGGGCGGTGAAGAGTGACGGAGGAGAAACCGGGGGAGGGGGCAGAATGTGAAGTGGAAGAGGGAGCGGGAAATTGGTTGGCGAAGGTGAAGGTGATGGAGAAGGACGAGGACAATGAAGATGGTGAAAGCGAAGGTGAGGTCCAGAACGATGGTGAGGGCGACGCCAGTGTGGGGGCGAGGGAACGAGGGTGAAGGTGAAGGTGGTGAAGAGGAGGGCGAGAGTGAGGGCGAGGCCAGGGCGAAGGCGAGGGTGATTTGGTGAGCGTGAACGTAGGTGCGGATGAGATTGAAGGTGAAATTGCGGGTGAGGATGAGAGTGAAAGTGAGAGCGTGGGGGGTGGGCAAGGACGAAGACGAAGGGGGAAGCAGAAGGTGTAGAGAAGGAAACGAAGGAGGAGGAATCGAAGTAGTTTGTTCAGAAAGCTTAGTACGTGGGGAAGGAGTCCAAGGCGAAGGAGGGGGAGGAGGACGCAGGGGCGGAGATGATGCGGCAGAAGCAGGTGGAGAAGGAGGAGCAGGAGGAGAAGAATCACAAAGGCGGTGGAAGGGGCGACGTAGATTCAGGCGTGGTGAGCAAGCGAGAGCGGTGGCGGTTGCAACAGCAAGGTCCGCGGCAGGGGCGAGAGCGGGGACGGGAGCGGGGGCCAGAGCGGAGCGGGGCCAGAGCGGAGTGGGGTGTGAGAGGGGCTGGACGGGGTGGTAGGGAGCGGCGAAGGATGGGGAGGGGTGGGGCAGAGCGAGGCAGGGTGAGGGCGGGACGGAGCGGGGCAGGGGAGGGAGTGGAGGGGGTGAGGCGAGGGCGGGGATGGGAGCGGGGCCACAGCGGAGCGGGGCGTGAGCGGGGCTGGACGGGGCGATAGGGGGCGGCGAAGGATGGGGTGGGGTGGGGGCGTGGCAGAGCGGGGCAGGGTGAGGGCGGGACGGAGCGGGGCGGGGGCAGGGGAGGGAGCGGAGGGGGTGTGGCGGAGGCGGGAACGGGAGCGGGGCCACAGCGGAGTGGGGCGTGAGCGGGGCTGGGCGGGGCGGTAGGGGGGCGGCGAAGGATGGGGTGGGGCGGGACAGAGCGGGGGTAGGGTGAGGGCGGGACGGAGCGGGGCGGAGGCAGGGGGAGGGAGCGGAGGGGGTGTGACGGGGGCGGGAACGGGAGCGGGGCCACAGCGGAGCGGGGCGTGAGCGGGGCTGGGCGGGGGCGATAGGGGGCGGCGAAGGATGGGGAGGGGCGGGGCAGAGCGGGGCAGGGTGAGGGCGGGAAGGAGCGGGGCGTGGGCAGGGGAGGGGAGCGGACGGGGGTGTGGCGGGGGGGGGGAGACGGGCAGACGAGCAATCGCGCGCGCTGCGGGGTGCCGTCGCCCGCCACCGGATTTTAATCTCCAAAACAAAAATTGCTCTAAAACAATAAACACCCCGCGCCCCCTGGCCCGTCCCGCCCCCCTCATCCATCACGTGTGCGCTTCGTTTTTCATTTTCCGACGCGCGATGCGTTGGGGGGGGGGGGACTTGACTTCCCTCTGGAGTAAGTGGGTCGGGGACTGGATAATATTCTTTGGCTGTTAGGAAAGAATAAAAATAACCCCCTCTAAATTATTGATACATAGTTTATAATTAAGCATTTCTCTATATTTTCTTACTTTGTAGTACTATAGACTCTATTAGTTGAGTACGAATATAAAACGTTATTTTCATAGAATCACAAGTCTATTAAATACCAGTCCTTTGCTCTACGAAAGAAGTTAAAAGTCTCAAGGAAGTTGAGACAGAAGCCAGAAGGCAAAAACATCGTTTGTTTTATTAAAATTTCGTTAGTAAATATATTTTGGTAGGGAATGCAAATATACCTTGAATGAAAGATAAACAAGAAATTCAATCTCAATTAGATTTACTCCTAAAACGTTTGTTCCTTTAATTGCGCCATACTTAATCACTTATACTTGTTCCATACAATTTAAGAAAATCCGACCATGATTAATAACATATAATGAAACTTCCGGGATGATTTTCGAATAATTCGTGTAAGTTGTCCATATAAATACGTGTTTCAAGGAATTATGTACATACGTACTGTGAATTGAATTCTCAAGTAACTTAAAGCATAATTCAAAGATCGAATTGTCTACTCAATTAGATCGAAATTTGTTAATATCTTTCAGTTGAGAAACGTTCATTTGACCCATTACAGAGGATATGAAACATACATCCGCCAAATAACATTCTCTTTCCTACAGGACTTAATCTAACCAAATAACATAAATATATTATTCAGTATTTGTTTTAGCTTCCCGTGAATGCCCGCGGCGCTTCCCGCAATGCGAGTATGTTGAAAAAGAAATAGTAATTTGGATAATATCAATGGAAGTCGTGTAGCATCCCATGAAGAAATCGACAATGAAATATTCCTCCTTAATGTAAATAAAGTTTATTTTCTTCAGAAAGATAGGTCATGTCAGGTATTATTTCATCTAAGTGTGTTTTTGAAGTCCAGTGATGTGGAACAAATTGGATGAAAAAAACATTAAAATCTTGAAATGATGTTAATGTGGTTTAGTGGCATCTTATTGGTGCAAAGCTGTTAACATTGCAATTACTATCAGTTTTGTCAATAGAACATATCAGAAATCAATCAGAATAACGTGATTGTATTTTGTAACAGCAGAAACTCACTACATCTACCACATTTTTTTGTAAACTCCATGGCAATGTTGCACATGGCATTGGATCGAGAGGAACGCCGAAGCGAAGAAAATAATTCATTGTATTTTTATTTTTATTGTTTTACGTATTACTACGTTGTTTCAGAAGTTTAAAATTGAAATTTTTTATTAGGCTTCTCGGAGTTTCGGACACAGAAAAAAACGATAAATTTGCTACAAAATTCGAAATTGCAGTTCACATGGTAAAAAAATAAAAAAATAAAAAGAACACATTGATATGCTTCATACAAAAGATTTCCCAGTTTCAACTTAAATCAGCAGCAAAATTAGGCTTAATCAACTTTAGAAAACTCTTCCGTAAAATCTCCGCAGGCTAGGGTTATTACTTCGATTTAGTTCAGTACAACAGCTATATATTCCTAAGTATCCTGAATAAATATGATCATACACGTATTAAATTGTATGCTAATGAACACAACGAACATTAGTCAGCAGGGCGCTCCGTGCTCCAGCGGGAAAATTAGACGCATACATCGCGTGCACGTCGCTCAATACTCCCCTCTCCACTCGCCCGCGCACGCGTGTGTGCGGCCGGAGCGGCCGGGGCCGTAATTATCCGCCTGATCAAAGACGATCCGCCCCCCTCCTCATTTCCCCCTCCCCTCCCCTCCCCCTCCCCCTCCCCCGCCTGCCGCTCCGACCGATGGAAGCGACCGCGAGCGGCCAGGAAAGTATTGTGTCCGGTGAAGTTTGAAGCGCCGCTGCACTGTGGCCCGAATTGAGGAATAAGCGGACACAACTATTTTCCTTCAATAAAAGGAATCGTCCCTGACGACTCTGGGGTTCTAATAACCGCAGGTCTTTGAGTAAGAGGCGTAACATACGGGGGGGAGGGGCAAAGGGGAAAGTTGCCCCCTCCCAAACATAACCTAATACACCTAATAGTATTGCACGTATTATTACTACCTAATAGTAATATATATATATATATATATATATATATATATATATATATATGGATAATATTACTGCAAGTGTCAATGTAATGTCGCTCCTAACAGAATTGACTTTTAAAACAAGGCTATTAACTGCAAACGTGAATCTCAAATCAAATGAATATGTGCAACCGTGTTAATAAAAATTCCCTGTGTATGTATTCCTTGAGCATAATAATAGACAAACCTATGAAAGAGAGCTTGTAACATGAAATATTCGACAGAGTTGTTTTAATATGTTTGATTCATGCAAATGAGCCACTTACGAAAAGTAGTTATTTACAGAACTAGTACACAAAGTGAGTCTTCGGCGTACGAACGAAATGACGACGGGCGAGGCTTAGATGGGGAGGCGGATTTAAAGTGAGTATGCGAAATACACTTTCGTACGAGTACATTATTTTTCTATTAATAATTCATTGAAACTTACAAGTATATACTCTTGAGGCCAATACTAAATATGCGATGCTACCGCTATGTTGGTTTCATGTCGCTCCAGTGTTTTGTCTATTTTGCAATGCCCAGTTTTATTATATGGCCATGACTACGGTTCGGTATGCGTACGCCAAAGTATTTCCCCGCATGCGTACCGCATAGTAAAAGCTTTCCAATCAATAAAGAGTGACTCATTCATGTACTAGTCTCCGTGTACCAGTGCTGAAAGTATAATTTTGTCCGCCATTGCGTCCTCAATGCCATCGTGCGCTGCTGAGCCGCAGGTGGCTACAATAGAAGAGGATGTAGGGCGTTCGGTGGGAGAAAGGATTGTCTGAACGTTTTCGCCAGGTTGAGCGCTGGCGTGAGCTTCATTACCTCTCTTTCAAAGGGCGACTTCCAGCGAAGGGCTGCCGCCTATCCCGAGTGGATTTCGTGGGGCCGTATGTGCACTCAGTCACATACTGGCCTGCATGGCCTATTGTGTGTTGAGGGCAGGTTTGGGGGGAGATTTTTGGAACCATTATAAGGCAAATTTGTAAGCTGGGAATGTACATTGCTTCTATCAGTAGACAGGAGGTGATGTATGGCAGCCAATAATCGTTTCATTGGTTCGATTTTGCAGTTGGGTAGTGTGATTGACCGAAGAGGTTTCAGAGCAACCAACTAGGATTTCTCTTCAGTGCGGCGTACTAGCGTTCATTGCTTTTGTCTGTTGAAGAGAGTCTTGGGTGAATATTTTCATCAAGTAATATGACGTGTGCAAGTTTTACAGTGGTAGATTTCATTGTGTTGCTGCGAAATTATTTAAAAAGTATCACTAGAATATTTTTTAATAGGCCTACTGGTTTGTGTCCCCAGGAAATGAGAGTGACGAATTATAACTAGTCAATCTATAGAACCATGCAACATCATTTCCATCATTTCCAACATATCCATGCAACATCGTTTCCATCGAGTCACTTTGCTGTGAATTTTTTCATCCAGTATAATGAAATAATATTATGAAAACCATATTATAATAGTACCATTACTGTAATATGCTTTTCAAAACAAAGACATTAACATGACGTTATAAAAATAAAAATAATAATAATAAAAATAATAATTATTATTATTATACTTTTACCCCGAACATCAACCTCTCTCACCGTCTACTTGTTCTAATAAAAAATTCGCTAACACATAATTAAAATTCCATAACCCGGCAATACTTTCTAACAAGACTGACCGTAATGATTTACATCCATTAAAAAATATACTACAAACAGAATTAAAGGGGATGCGTTTCTTTTGCGGATATCCGGTTGCGGGTAGGTTTCGCTACATTTGTGATGAAACAATATTACTGAAATGCAGAAATAACAATTCAGCATTTCAAAGAATTTAGCATTTGTAAGATTGGTGCGTGGATCGTTAACAATATTTTGGATAATGATTTATGTAGTAAATAACGAACACTAAACAGAACAAACAGTTCAGAAATACATGATACGTTTTACATACATAAACTTAATTTTGTTGAGACATGAAGGAAAAATTAAGGACAATACCAATGTGTTTCTGTCTAAAAAATATTGCTTTGAAACTAATAGAACACGAGTACAAACAACAACTTTTCGCTTCAATCCTTTTCTTCATCCAAAATTTCCTGTGACGATTACTTTCCCTAAAATACGAATTGATCGCAGCCCAAAACTCTTTATATGAATAAAATGCGCAGTTGGTCTATTGTTTACTCGTTTCCTTTATAAAATAACTTTAGTAAACTCATCCACTGAGGCATTCTATAGACCTTTTACCTGTGGCCTCTCCTGCCTGCGTTTTGAATGTGAGTCCTTTGTTTCCAAAACCAGTTTCAAATATGAATTCTCTCTAAAGACTTCCATTTATTGATTAAATGGCCAAATAAATTACAAAACACTCCTCTGTATCAAAAAGGAAAACGAATATGAAACCATTTACATGACAAAATAAGCTTGTTGGATTGCTCTGCGGCGCTATCTGCGTTGCTGTAGGATGAGTAAATGGAAACACCTGGACACTTGATTTGCTATTTCGTTTCGAAGCACGCCTGACACTCACAACTATCATTCGTAGGTCGATGATGTCACAGCGGTGTCGGAATTGCGACAAACCACTTCCTGGCCTGTCCAGAGCGTGACAACGGAAATGTTCACAATGGAATTCATCGATTCTAGAGTCACTTCTACACCCACAAAGGTAACTGAAGTAGCCACATGGTAGTTTTAGCCAACAGCAGATGAACTGGTGTTTGTTAGAATAGGTTCTGCATAAAATAATGGAAATTATCAAATATTTTTAATCGAGTTTAGAAATGTCTTTGAAACATTGTTAAAATGACATTGACCTTGGTGAAGTTTATGAAAATGAAATGAAAATAATTGTGTATTCTAATCCTACGCTTCTAAAATCTTAGTTCACCAATTAACTTGCATTTTTTTCTTAATCTTAAAAGGATAATAAATAACACTCAATATCATGTAGAATAGTCTTATCAATTCCACAAAGCCTAAAAACTTTTTCAAAATATTTTGGAGTTATTCATGCCAAAATGTTCCTAAGGAAAGATACTATAAACTTTTTTGACGCTATAAAATTCAGCAAGTGAAGAAAATCCTTACATCGGTAGTTATTTTGTATTGTTCAAGTTGCCTGTGAAATTCTGAAAAAAATATTTATTACGTTAATATCAATTTATTACATTTAGATCTTGTTACTTTATCAATAGAGGCTAGTTTATTGGAAGGAAATACCAAATCCCGGTTTCTTCGGTTAGCCATTTTTTCTTCCTTGAATATTTTTTTCTGTTCGCATGGCAGATAAAATATCGTAGGGTGAATTGTATTGAAATACCTTCCCTCTCGTGGCCTGCATTGTAAACTCTTAGGTAGGCTGATCTGTACGAGATAGCATATCAAACTTAGATTGCGTAATGCTGACGTATTTCTTAGGTATAAGATGCCATCAAATTTGAGATGCACCCCAAAATTAAGACACATTTGGAGAAAACAGTAAAGTGCTCGTGCCTTTGATAACCATAACACGTAAAGATATGCGAATTTTTTCAATAACAATAAATTTTGCTTTATATTTCAACTCGAGCTTATCAGCTGAGTAACTTTGTGCAACTTCTTAAACGTTGTAAAACGAGCAGTAGGTAAAATTCTCAAAAACAGTATTCTGATGATTGAAATGAAAAAATACACATTTCCATATAACTAATAGAATGCTTGAATGAATTCGTGGACATTCATGTGTAAGTTTAATAAATACAACTCATGATGAAAAAATGGTGTCTTAAAGTCAAGAATAAATGAACCTTTCGAATTTATGATTCATTTCCACACAATGAATTACTCTTTTCAATTATATTTGCTTCGCTAGAATGGTAAAATCAATAGCGTGGACATCATGGGAAGAGTAATAGCGATTTCCAATTAATCAAAGCGAAAAATCGGAGTTCCACTCTCTCATGTTCCCCACTGACTATTTCACCTTTATTCACATCGTGGGAAAATGTCGAGAAGATTGCACGCAGGACATTAATATTCGACAGATGGAAGTACTTATTTTCCGAGATATTATCCGTTACGACAATATAAAAAGTAAAATGATAACACCAAGTTCATTTGTATTCAACTAGTGGAATTTTGAGAATGCTCCGGATGCTCGGATGTTCAACGACACTTAATGGAATTATTATAACACATTACCAGTACTTAATACACAATATTTAATGGAGAAATAGAAATGAATAGAGTGACCTAATTTGTTATAGTGTGATGTTTTACAACCGAAGTGTTCTGTCGCGTGAGTCGCATTTCAACGATAAACTGTATTACTTTTCTAAGGCAGTGGTAGTGACTTTGTGTCAGCTGACAGGATTATTGTGACGACCATCTAATAGAGCACGGATGGATACATTATTTTCAGGAAACAGGTGTCGTTAAAAATAAGAATTTGTAAAAATAAGAATTAGTTGTCCGGAAGACGCCCTGTTATAAACGCCCCAAAATGTAACTTTCAAGAAGGGCGCTGTGTGATGACCGAAACGTTGGCAACTTTTCATTGGGTCCGGCTTTTGGACAACCACGTCCTAGTCATGGTTGCAAAAGTTTCGGTTTGCAGCTATGCAACCAACCATCAACAGAGACATGCCTATCATCGAATATCTTTTTGACCTGAAAAATATGACTGACGATAGATGCACACTGACGATGCCGGCGGGGCCTCTCCCGGACCGTCAAGGAACCATTTACTCTCGTCGTGAAAGCTAACGTCTCCAAGTTTCTATTAAGCCTCGTTGTGGAAGTCTACGTCGTCATTTAGGTATGAGGATATTTTGTACGATAATATGCAACATGGTACAACCGGCTTTAATTCCCTTCCGATGGACGACGTACGAATTTTTCACTCACGACTTCGTCCATGGTCGAATCCAAGAACTCATTTATGACAGTTAGACACGCTGATTGTTACACCATCGAAGCAGCTAAATTAGTTAATTAATAAAAATATTTTATTTCTGAGAAATTATATTCCCTTCCGAGGAGAGTGGAAATCCGCTCTACCTCCTTCCTTTTCAGGTACTCTCGTGAGAAAACTCGACAATGTAGAACCGGCTTTAATTCTCTTCCGAACGAAGAAAAACCAATTTTCCCCTCACGACGTCGTTCCTGGTCAAATCCAAGAACTCGATCATGCCAATTCCATACGCTAATTGTTACACCAAAGACGATAAATTATTTAATTAATAAACAATATTTTATTTCCGTGAAATTGTATTTCCATGTAAGGAGAGTGGAAATCCGCTCTCCTTACTATCTCTCTCAGGTACTCGCTCGAGAAAATGCGACATGATGGAAAGGAGGACGTACCAATTTTTCCCTCACGACTTCGTCCAAGGTCAAAACCATGAATTCGATTAGACGAATGCTTAAAACCATGGTCAAAACCACGAATTTGTCCGGAGTCGAATTCACAAACTCAATTATTTCAATTCGCACTTTTTATTAGCTACATATCGATGCCGCTGATTAATTTAATTAATACCAAAAATTCTTTTATTTCTGGGAAATTGTATACGCTTCCGAGGAACGTGGAAATCCGCTCTCCTTCCTCTCTTCCCGTCTCAGGTACTCGCTCGTGCAGAATGCGGAGGCCTCCGCGCAATATTTCAACCAGAGACCTACTTAGCCCGCAGTTCCGCGCCCGCCTGCGCTAATATTTTATTCAAATGCCGTCATTGAAATTTGCTGCCGCGTGAAAAAGCACCACTGGATGAGAAATGAGTCTGTCCGCCCGTTTATGAAGCAGCGGCTGCCTGGTGTCCGGTTGGCGTCCGGTTGGTGCTAGGTTGGTGCCGGGCGGCGCAGGTGTCGCCCGTATGTTGGACGGCTCTTGGCATGCGACTGTGTCACGGATGTCACCTGGGTGGCTGAATAGGCGGGTGGCAAAGGGCCCGACGGGGTGAAGGTGGGTTGAAGTTGACTGATGAGCAGGGGAAAGAGGTTTCTCGAGAATGGAAATGTGGAAGTCAAGCGTTGGGTGATGCGGTTTATGAAAGTATCATACATTTATTCATATCATTCATCGGGGAATTTAAAAGGCCATTGCTTCATTTAATATGACCAATAGTTTGTTATTTTGCCCAATCAATCAATCGGGAAATTCATATTATAAGAAACGGAGGTTTACCTACCGTCGTAGAAAATGAAAGATCCTTTCTAACTTCTTATCTGAACGGGACATGGTAATTTTACTAAAGCTGACAGTGAATGTTTCAATATGCAAAGTTACAATACATTTCATTGTTTGGGTCAGTACATTCTCCAAAATCATTCGAAGATATTTCAATTTTTTGACACGCATTCAATGTTATCTGTAAGGATTAAAATGAATTCTCTCCAGTTTCTCTGAATGACTTCTATTTACCTGCAATTATTAGATAATCCTTAATGCTCGCTCGTTCACTGATTTTATTATCTGGTTCCTTAGATTAATAATGTGATATTTATTGAGTCACATATACAATTACAATCGTGTGTGATTGTAATTGCCCTTTTATTATAATTATATTGTGATTACCCTTTTACGTTTTTCTTTTCCAGAGTTGGGTTTATAAAAAGAGAGTAAATGCATGTTCAATTCTGCGAATTAATTATTGTAAAAGAAAGTTGACACTTTTGTAAAACAAACGTGTATATCAAACAGATAATAATATTGAAACTAAAATGGAAATATGAAGAGGGTTATAGAAGGGCAAGGGCCGGATGAATGTGAAGTGGGAGAGAAGAACGGGGTCGAAGAAATACGAGGAAGAAAGGGAGGGCAGTAAGGTCGGTCAGGTGGCGGATGGAAAGTGGAAACATAAGACGACTCGGCCACTCGGGCTCAGAGGTTGAAATTGCAAGAGCAGGACGTTGGTTGCGAGGACTCACAACCTGCACAGCGAGTGGCTGGGAAATGGCGAGCAGACAGTCTCGGAAATTAAAGAGATGGGACGAAGTGACAGGGAAGTTAAATAGAAAATTGGACGATAAAGGGTGAACTTGGCAGTCAGATTGATTGATTGATTGTTTGATTGATTAATTGGTTGATTGATTGGTGTTTTCGGGCGCGTCAACTACAAAGGGTATTAGTCCGTACGTACAGTGCATGTATTTTGGATCCGGCATAGAGTGCGTGGTAGGATCCGGCGCTGACCTACACGTCGACTTGTAGATTTCCCCCATCCAGGTATCTACCACCAGCGGATCACTGCCCAAGCAAGCTTTAAGCTCCCCACTCGCCTCCCAACATGTGTGATAGTGTAGTGCACGTAAGTGTAAATCGTGGGTTGCGGGGAGAGTGGAGGGGGCGTAGTGGATAGCGAGGCGTTGGGGTTCGATGGAGTGAGGTGGGCGGCGGGGGCGGAGGGGATGGCGGGGACGGCTCGGGCGGCGTGGACCCTGAACGTGGGCTGTTGTTGGTTGCGGGGGAGACTGAGGAGGCGGGGTAGACACCGGGGGCGCTGGGCAGAAAAGTTGGTCTGAGAATTGTGGGTTGCGGAGACACCATAGGAGAGGAGGCGGGCAACGGAGGCCCTGGGGTTTGGCGGGCGGCGCGGGCGGGATGGGCTGCAGGGACGGCGAGGTCGATGGAGACGGCGGGGACGGCATGGGTGACGGCGGCGGCGTGGGCAATGGATTTGGACTGAGAATCGGGTGTTGTGGGGACAGGGCTGGAAGAGGAGGAGGAGCGCTGGTTTTTGATGGGAGGCGTGGGTGGCGGGGGCGGGAGCGGGGGGCGGCGGTGGAAGTGGCGGGGGCGGGGGCGGGGGCGACGGAGTCACCGGAGGCCACTGAGGGCCGCACGAGGGTTACTAATAGGCCGCGCACCGACCGGCTCAGCATTTCTCATGAGCTTCGCACCGCCAAGATTAATGAGCACAATTTTCTTTCCATGCATAGTTAATAACTCACCATACAGCCGGACTAACGAAAATGGCAAATCGTTAGCAGCATTTGTCATGCGTCAAAGCACGCTGAGCCGGCGCCATCCGAACAGCAGATGCTCGGGAACCACTTGTTGTGTGACTGGCGCATGCGGTCAACTAGAAAAACGCCGCCGCGGTAGGAAAATGTGCACACTGCGAACATGGGCCGAGGTTGCTCTGCTACCTACGGGTTATTCTTCTGTTTGCAGCTAATTATGTTGCCTCGGACAAGTTCATTATGTTCTGACAGAATATATTAGTGAGGGCATCAAGCTAGCCGAAATAAATTATTGAAACAATTGAATCTGACGGGTAATTTATTCAACATATGACGTATCTCAACTGCACGCACCTAGTGCCAGTAAGGTGCACTCCACCAATTGCACGAAGTAATGTATGATGTTTATTGTTTTAGTGGAATGATCGTGCCATATTTGAGGAAAAGTAAACCAGCAAAAGCATTTGTACTAATGGATGTGATGTAATGGCGCAATCACAATTATTTATGTTATTATTTACATAACAAAAATTGCTTTTTAAGTATTCTCAATTGTCATTTGATATGTATTCCGTTACAAAATGAGTTGTTTACCCAGTTCTGTCAAATTTACTAATAAATAAAAATAATTTAATATTCATACAATTAACTTCATTGACATGTTTTTACCTATCCCGTAGAAACTTTCCTGAAAAATGTCTCTTATTTACACAAATTCAAAAATTTTCACTATTTAGTGTATAATTTGTTAGTGTTAAAGTACATATTCATTCATTTGTAGCATTTGTAAAATTTGTTTTAACAATTAGTTTATTATTCATGATTTGTTATAAATAAATATTTAATAAAAAACTTAACAAAATCAATTGGAGGGGAAATATGTGTGTATGTATGTGTGTATATATGTGTGTGTGTGTATGTATGTATGTGTGTGTATATATACGAAATTTTTGAATAAAGTATTTTTCAGCATTATGGAGAAGCTCTTAAGAATGTATTGATACGTTAAACTAGGAGAAAAACGGAAATTAAACTTATTAATCATATTTATTTGTAAGTCGATCTCTGATAATCAGGTGTTTGGAGGTACTTCCACGTGCCTCGTGCTAGAGGCTTGCCAACACGTTCTGCATAAGTCATAGGCGACTTTCCATGTGTTTAAGCCGTGGGTGATTCATCATACCAACATGTCTCCCAACATCAGCCCATTCCTAATCATTTACCATCACCACCATTCACTCGTTACAATAATCCTACCTTTATTTATATAATCCGGTGGGTCACAATATGGTACATTCGTATTTTTCGTAGTGTTTTTAGGGTCAGAGCGGAATTTATACGAATTAGGACAAGAGAGTGTTGATGTTATGGTGCAGATAAAAGAAAATGGGCCTGACACAACGTGTTCTGCAAAAAAGGAAGTTTAACATGGGGAATTGTGACATCATGGACGGTGGAAGGGGGAGTATTTCCATGGCGACGGGTCATATTGTGAGGAAGGTCAAGTCAACAGACACTTTTGACATGCTAGCCTGCAGGATCGGACATGGCAATTAGTCTGCTTCTTGAAGTCAATACTGGACGAGTTTTGGTTGATAAGTCATGAAAAATAAGTCAAATAATTCATTCAATGCGCATAATGTCGAAATATCGAATTGGATAATTATAATACATTTGAATTCAATATAATTATTGCCGACGTTGACATTGTTTGATGCGAAGAAAGCGAATATACCGAAGACTTGATGAATTGATAAAAGGAATTTTTAACAATAGTAACACTTGTAAGCGTGCATTAAGAGTGTTGTGAGAGTGCATTAAGTAAAAACATTCGAAATATTTATTTCGCGGAGGTGCCCAACGTACATGAGATTGGACACCGGAAGGATCAGAACCCATTGAAAGGATTTATTGGAAGCTTCCATAGGATTTATTTTAATGTGGTATAAAAACTGATTTCGTAAATAGTCTTAGATTTTAGATTTATTTTTTAGAGTTTAATGATGATAAATAGGGCATTAATTTTTTTTATTGTAATATTTGTTCTTGGTAGTTAGTTTTGAGTTAATAAAGTGTTTTAATGTGAAATTCTAATAACTACATTTTTATTTCAATGTCTTCTGGTACTAGTGCATATCCTGGTAGAATCACTAGCATCCAATTGACTATAAATTTGAGTTTTTTGTTGTGGTTGTTTTCATTTTTAATCCCGATTTTGGAAATATATGAGAGTGTTGACAGATCTCAACAATGAGAGGCAGAGACCAACCACAGTAATCATCTGCCCAGGAAGGAAGAGGGCAGAGATGCGTTAGCCTTCCCCCTTACCTATACCCAGAAATGAGAAAGGTACTCACAATAAAATGATAAAGTAATTAATAATAATCTGCATGAACTCACCAAACAAACGTTTTCTTGAAAGGAGCACCTTCGACTCACCTAGAACAGAAAGAGAAATCGTTCATTACGAAATATTTAGACGGCAATATATACTCGAGCAACATTAAAGAACTCAAAGCACTTAAAACTAAGAACATATCTTTTTAAAATTACAGAATCATTTATACTTAAACGTTACGCAATAACTGGAACACTATTCTTCCAAATCCATGGAACTTGTCCCTACCAAAACACGTAAACCTATTTTCAAAATAAAATGGCAGTTAACACGACAATTCTTTCAGTTCCCCCTGGTAAATACATCGTTAACGAACAAAAACCGTTTCGTGCCAACAAGTCCACCAACTAATAAAACACGCATTCAAGCAGCCAAAGCACACGAAGAAATATCAGCAAATCAAAAACCAACACTGCCTTCTTGAGGAAAAGATCCGACTCCCGCAGGCAGGGAACGGGTCCGTGACCGGAGGTGTCCCCGCAACTCATCCCTCCCTCCTTTTTCCCTTCTCCCCCCTCCACTTTGACCTTGGTGTTTCGCCCCACGCGAGCGCTTCGCGCAGGTCACATGTCCTCTTTAATGAAAAGGGAACAAAAAAGAAAAAAACAACAACTTTTTATTGTCGCAAGAAGTGGACGCAGTACAGTCAGTCGATAGTTGAAATGGGGCGCGAGAGGGGACCACCGCAAATGGGTCTTTCCCGAGCGGTTTCGTGCAAATAGAGGAGAGGTTTTCGAGCGGTTTAGCAAGCGCAGTTGGACATGCTTTTGTTTCTTCTACGACCCGAACATGGCAAGGTACTATACAGGATGCAGTTATTAAGATGGACGGTTCTCCATAGCTTGAAAACCTGAGAACTTTCACGATTTGTAAGAAACGATTTCGTAGGTGTACATAGTAATGAATGATTTTGTGCTTCACAGGGACTTGGGTAGGTCAAAAAGTTTTAATGTATTTTCTTGCTCTTCAATATTACAGTTTTTCAATGTTTCTCAATAATTCTTTGGAGATTAGTTCGAAAAAAATAGAAATATACTTTGAAAAGTATGTAGTATTTATGTTGACTCCTTTCATTTCAAGTAGTAACCATCAAATGACATTTTATGATATCTTGGCCTGAAAAAGCTCTCTTAGACCAAGTCCCTTGTAATGATCGACATTGCACTTCTCGAAAAAAAGGGAGGTTAATACTCGTAAGATTCGTTTTATTAAATAACGTAGAGATTCGGAATTACAAATTGTTTGGTATAAGATTGAGACAATTGTAAATTCTATTACTTCTTACACATGATGACGCAAACTTTAGAAATAAATGCCGCATTTTGCAACCTTTTTATAGAAAATTCTATAATAAATATATTTCCCCTAACTTTGTAGATTAAATGTGTAAAGCTCCAATAGTTGAAAGAGAATGAGCGTTATTTACATGAATTACTAACACTGCAACACATGATTTTAGGGGGTTTAAAATATTTATTTAAGGAATAATTTCTGTGTTAAGTTATACAAACTTATTTAAATGTTCGTTTATAAACAGAACAAAACACATATATCCACACAACATACTGGTTGCATGGACACAAAGTTCATTCTAAAGAATATTTTCAGGCATCCCTTAAATTATGAAGGTGCAAAACTATATTAAAGTTCTTCTCGATTCACTGATGATTAGTGAAAATTATAATCCGCTCTCTCGAATTTCGACCTCAACGAATTCTTCCAGACAGATAAGAACGAGGCAAACTCGCTAACATGTGTTTACTTGCATTTGCAACGAACAAAAGCCATTCCTCCTGGGGCTTCCGCAGACGAATAATACGGCTTACCTTCGATACTAATCCTGAGCTTACGAGCAGCGCAAATGGGATATAAAAACAGATTCTAATCCGGCCGTTACATACGAACACACACAATTGGCAACGCCAGTTTTCCCGTCGGAAGAGAGGGAAAAAACGAGGACAGCCCGGTCTATTTAACGCCGCACCGCTCCATATATTCAATCTGTGGTTTGCTCTGGAAATACAGAGCTCTCTGGCTACCAGAAGCGGACTGTCCTCTTGCATGTTCCGTTCGTATTCCGGGCTGTGTACATAACGCCGGTTTCTGATAGACCGATTCAATACTAAAGCTACGACGGTAAAACTGTCACAAAACCCTAGTTACATACACTCACACACATATACACATACACGAGGCACACGAAGTCGAGATCACGAAGCAGTGCGGCCACGAGATTCGACTCCCCACCCCCACTCAACTCTCGACGCCAGTACGCCGTTGAAGGAAATCAGGGTCTGAGAGGAAAAGGTATATTTTCCCTCGTCAGCCAAGCTCACAGTGGGAATATTTCCAGAAAATGAGGAAGAATATTTTTGTCAAAAAAATCAAAATATCGAAACAGTAAGTGCGAGAGTCATGTTCGAAAGTTCACTGACTCAGATACTGAACTATTGTACGTGTAATTTAATAACGTAGGTGCACTATAAGAACTTCACAATGTGACCACATGGAACAAATGTTAGATATAATACCAAGTTAGTCAAATTCCTTGATTTTGAGCTCTCTTGATCTTGAAACATTGTTTCATTTTCTCCCTTGAAATTAGTATAAGCCTCTTGTACCTCTACTTGTACCTATTTGTAAAAACCTCTTGTAGTGGCATTCTTTTTAAGGTATTTTGACAGAAATATTTATCTGCACATATGACACATTACTCCACATATAATAATACTCATTCCCCAATTATAAATCATTCAAATAGTTTTGCTGGGCGTTTCGTTGTTACATAAGTCCCATTATTTCTCGTCTATATTACCAATTTACAATAAGCCCAGAAATTGAAGGAAAAGCACACTGCAGCCTTTTGCGAGGTTTTGAGGTGTGTGTAATTAAATACAGGAACTTGAGAAAATTCCGAAAACATATATTATACTAATTTCCATTGCGCAGAAAAATCGGAAGAAAACTACGAAATCTCCGGCCTTTTGAAAGGTGTCTATGATCTTGTAAGGTAGCTGGAGACTGGGGAGAAACGATAAAGACGTTATGCGATGAAAAAGAAAAAGATTAAGTATTTATGTGTGCTGTTTCAGAACAGCCACTGGTACCAATTTTCCTGAATTTTGCGACTTAAGTACAAAGTATTTCTTCTTCTTCTTCTTCTTCTTCTTCTTCTTCTTCTTCTTCTTCTTCTTATTATTATTATTATTATTATTATTATTATTGGCGTATGGGCCATTACTGACCACGCTACACGATTAACGGGTGTAATTTTTCCAGGGTCACGTTTTCAGCTGTATCCCTTTGTACGACAAGGTTTTTACGCTTTGAAGTGTGAATTATGAGATGATAGGATGATAATGAGGGGTGAAGGGACAATCACAAATACGACCATGTCTACGCAGGACTCGAACCTGCAGCTTCCTCGTCGCAGACGACGACTACTGCAACCTATTTCCTTTTAATATTTATTTTTTATTTAGTTCAATGTACTTATTTATTTACAACCTTATTTTAACATCTTCGCTGGTTCATTTTCGCTTTCTAACATTATTTCCGTTGTCCAGGCCAGAGCAGGGCCCGAGCGCAGCGGCGTCGGGCAATGCGGTGCGCGTTTTACGAGCGGGCCGCTGCAAGCGCTGCAGGCGGCGCGGCGCGGCGACCGCACAGTCTCGTGTCGCGCCCCCGGGGGAATCGGTTCTTTCGACGACGGCGGCGCCGCTGGCACGGAACCGTTCACCGACCAAGCGAACTCTCCTCACATCCTCAAAAAGATTGCCACAGCTCAGCGAACGCAATTCGCGGCTTCACTGCTCGGAAATGTCGAAGGTTCGTGGATTAATGAGAGCTAGTGACCTCCAGCAGCGAAAATTTTGCAGAACAAAGCAATACAAAATGGTTTTTCAAAACATAGCACGCACTCTGATCAAGAAAAATTAATTAAAATTTCATTTAATATTAAAATAAATTAAATATGTTAACAAAAGTGTCCTCATAAATTTTGTTCTAACACATTTTAATAATATTGAATATTCAAGAATGAGTATACAGTAGCATTTATTCTGGTCAGGAATAAAATAAAACGTCCCATAACTTTCCATAACCCAACATGTGATTAGCAAATATTTAGTGGAGGGCGGCCTCTTCAATGAAGCCTTACTTCAACAGTGACACTTTGAGTACGATACTCAATCGGTAAGCGCAGTGGGATAATACGCGGAGTAACACAATAAAATATTTGCATATTTTTGTTAAAATCTTTTTTGTCATAGTTTTTTTGTAATTTTCCCGAGTTCCTGAGTATCTACCGAAACCTTGCAACCTGTCACATGGCTAGAGGCTGCAAAGTTTTTGTTTTTTTTTTTTTAATTTCTGGACACTTTAGAAAATAGTAATACAAACACTGGAGCCTTGTTCAGTTAAAATATTGCATAATGAATATAATGAATGGGGATTGTTCTGTAAAAAAATACAGAATAATACGTTTCTTTTAATAATGACAATTTTATCTCTGTGGTTCTACAATTATTAAATGTATTTTTTGAATGTTACTAATAATGTCCGAATCATCATATGTCAAAGCTTTGATATTGGTTTTTGCAGGATAGAATTTGCTTAAACGTGCAAGAACTAAACATTAAATATATGCATACATAATTCCACGAAAATTTTCTTTTTTTAATTTAAATTTTTACTAACATAAGTATTAATTTCTTATTAATTATTTTAGGCAACCCTGTATTAATTAGGTTTAAACAACTACTCGCATACTATTCAAATATTTATTTCGCATTAGGAGAGTTCTTTTTTGGCCTCTGGGAATACGAAAGTCAGCCTGTAGTATAGGATATGTCCTTCGAATAAATGAGATGCCTCACTTTGTCTTACGTTCTGTTGATGGCCTGTCCATCTTCAAACAATATTTATCTTATTTTTCCCAAAATCTGTTAATTAAAATGTCATGTTCTTATTAATTGAATTATTTTGATTTTTCTTAAGCAAAAGTTGTTTTTTATTGATTATTTTGTGTTAGAGGGCACGTCAACTATTAACCATTAGTCATCTATAGGGCCATTAATCCATTTAGTGAAGTGCATGTTATATCTCGGAAAGTGGAAGTGACCCTTCCCCCATTACAGTGAGATCCGGCGCCGATCTGAAGACAACTTTCGTGATTTTGACTTCCAGGTATCTCCGCTCCCGGCGCACAACATCACTCGGGAGAATCTCTTAGTTCCTAACATGTGCGAGTGTAGTGCATGCACGATCGAGTGTGTGTGTGTTTAATAGGAGAAAAAACGAGAAAGGGAAGAACGAGCGCGGTCCGTGGCCCGTTTGTTAAGGTACTCCCCCGGAATTAATTTGATTTTGATTTGAGATACCACGGAAAACTACTGATTAGAGCATCCGACCGCTAGGATTCTTCTCTAGACTGCGACTGCGATTGCATTCTCTCTAGCTATCTTGCTAGTGTCAAAAATTCGCTTTCTTTGGTATTCTAGTTATAGGACTTCCTAGACAGACACTGCAGGGACAATCGGGTTGCCCTGAGTTATCTCGGCGGGTGTAAGCGTTTGTCACATCTGAATTTCTGTCTACTTCCGTCACAGGCACAAGAAATGTTAATCTGTATGACCGTATTTTCATTATTGTATATTTCATTACATACTACTACTACATATCACTTCATTTTATACTTCATTTATACGAGTCCATTTGAAATTCCTTTTACAAAGAATTCTCCAGTTATACAGTGATATTAGGACTTTTTTGAGAACGGAAAACAAAGTCCCCTGCGAAGTGAATATTCCTGTGCGAAAATTGTTCGTGGAAATCATTAATGTCATGCTCACATGTATATGAATTCTTTGAAAACCACTCCACTGTGTTCACTCCTGAGCGAAAAAAGAAACAACGTAAGATTCACCCACGTGAGACACTGAACATTCGCAAAAACTGCCAGCATGCACGCCCCAAAAAAGCTCCGCACCACAGTAATTTGCTTGCAATTATTATTCACAGTCAACGTGTCCTCCGTGTTAACACAGAGCCATTAGAATAATTTTGTGAGAGCAAAGGTCACATCATTTATTTCATTATTCTCAGTCTTTCCCATGGACCAACCACGCAGAGCACTTCACAAAACGTATGGAAATTTTCACAGATTCGGGACCCCCAAGTCACGATCTCATTGTCACCAGCTCGTGACAACCGTTTTGACATGGGCTTAAGGAAGTTGCAATTGCTTGGTGGAAAGGAATTTCTTCTGAAGTAATTTTATTTATTTCTAAATACACACGAAGCGTGTGCTTAATAAGCTTAAGTCATGGCACATTCACACACCCTGTGATGAAAAGGAGAAGTTTGTGAACTTTAGGAGAAAAATTAAAATGAGTTTTAGATGTTGGTTTTCAAAACAGAAAAAATGATGGAATAAAAGTCATAATATTCATCTTGCAAATTCTAGAAAGCCTCTCTGCCAGCTTTAATGTTAAGAGCAACGAATAATTTGAGGAGAAAAGTTTAATAAAAACAATATTCACCGCCATCTCGCACATTAAATCAAAAATCGAATTGTTTTAAAGTGATACACAAATACTCATTGCAGACAAATCGTCCCCATCATAAATTAAAAGCACCTATTGATAATTTCATATATATTTCTCTTAAATAATTCTACGATTAGTTCTGATATCGATAAATTCTCAAAGTGCTGAGTGGCGAGCCAATTTACTAGCAACACTTGAAACAAGAATAGTTTTCACTACAACTATTTTTCGTTTACGTACATAAGTAAACTTATTAGAAACATAATAAAAAAGAACCACTTCCATATGGTAGTTACAACAAAACGCCGAAAATCTTTCATCTTCCGCAATTTTCGAAAATTCAGAGAGTTTAATTAAAATGAAACTTGCGTCATTTTGTAAGAGTACCTTAATTCTTCGGGGGAAAATTTAATCCCAAAATTCGGAGTGATTTCTCCGAAAAATTAAAGGTTTCATGGAAAGTCAAATTTCAAAACATCTGTCTCAAATTTGCGGGACCTCAAGTTCACCCACATCTATCGGTGAATATCAATTTTGGACAAAATCGTCTTAACGGTGGAGGCGCTAGCGTTGATCATAGTCGCACAGTCATAGGGACAGATAGGAAAGCAGACAGACATACACGTAAGCTTCCGCGGCTCGGTTCCATAAATTCTTGGCTATCCGGGAGACGCCTCGTCGTTGGCTGAGGCAGACGCAGTCACTGCCCTGAGGAAGCCTGCGACATATCCGGCGAAACGTAGGTATCTCAGCCAACGACGTGGCGTCTCCCTGAGAGCCAAGAATTTATAGACAGACAAACAGACAGGCAGACGGTCTGTCGGAGTTGCAGACGAACGTTTTGACTCAATTTTTTCGGAGTCAACGTCTCGTGAAACGTGGATTCTGACTACGTAAAGTGTTATATAAAGTAATTTAGTACACGGAATTTAAGTAATTAGTAGAAACGAAATTTATCCACTTTTCTATATATCCTATAGGACGAATTATTCTGGCACAACAATCTCACTTTTCACTGCAGCATTGCGATACTTTCTTTCCTACATAAGTTTGTAGTAGGCTGGTAATACCCTTGAGTAACGTGAATCATCGTGGATACACACTTGCATATTTGGAATGATCCCAAGAATATATACTCGAAAGTTTCTATGAATTCGTGCTAACAGTGGGGTGCACATCCGATATGATAGTGTCTTTTGAACACTTTTTTCAAAATGGCATGTTCTTTTGTACATTTTGTCCCTTTCGGTTCTAGGAACGTAAATTAATCTGCATTGCCGATACTGCAACAGTGAACACACTACCTGAACATCAGTACGATGTTGTAATCCCTCCTCCTTGTGATATAGACAGTCGTTATGAAAACATCCATAAAGTTTATGGTGGATTCAAACCGACAACCCTTCATTGACGTGGCGTTTAATGCCCTAACCTTGGGTCACCTCCGAAGGCTTACACCAACGAGTATGCATGTATTTAAGTTTAGTACTCGTCATTAAGGCAGACCGCCCAAAGAACGTTATGTATCTTGAAACGCCTTTCCTCGAAGGGTTTTGTATAGAGGAGGCACACATCGCTGTTTGATAGAGCTGTTAAAAGAGGGTCTAAGAGACCTTGGAAGGATTTGTAGTGGTCGTATAGGCCATAATATTTCGAAAACGCCCAACATATTCCAAGATTAAAACTCTTCAATACATTATCATAAATGTATCTTATTATCATAAAAATATTTAAAAATTACAATTTGAATAAACTATGTAACTTAACTATTGTCCAACTACAACGAGAATTTAGTTTCACGTTGCTCTCACGAACATGTCACGCATTCCTGTTAATTATTGTTAAATACGAAATTTTTCATCACAATATGAGGCTTCTCTACTTCATGTCGTTCTCTTCGTATTATTTTAGATCAATTGTGTTCTGTGATTTGATGACTCCGAACTGTTAAATAGGTGTCACTTCACAAACGCCAGTATATGTAGCTTCAGAAGTGCAATAACCACAGTAAATTATTCACTATTTGATAGTGTTCACAATGACAGAACATGAGGTCTATTAACTGAGCTGAGTTAATATCAATTACTGCACATAGGTAAATAGATCTGAGGTAACAGGAAAGAAAGTTTAATGAATAATAAGAAGTATCGCATAATTCGTTTTTGTGTTTGTTAATATCCACAACTTTTGGCCAATGTTTATTCCGTAATAGTTTTCGTTTCAAAATTAGTTTCGTTAAGTACGTGTTTCTTACGGCACACAATTGGCATACGGTATGCAAATTTTTCTTGTAGAAAATTTCTTTGGACATATCCTCCACCTAAATTATATTATATTATTTTTAGTACGACAATTAGCAAACTTCACTAAACAATTTCTTTTAATTGGTCTAGGAAGGGACCCTGTGAACGGAAAACGCATGAGCATTATAATCAATGTCTTAACTCACAAAAAAAAACAAGATGTCGAATGTAATTGATTAAACATGTACTGTAAATATGAAAGTAGGTACTCTGTAATTCTGCAAAAACACTAACACCCATTTCCAACACGGCCGTCGACCGAACATATCAAACGCCCCTAAAACGCTCTGGACTTATCCGTCATAACTACTGGAGTGGGTAATTGAGAACGTTTATGATTAAAAATGATTCGTCGTAAAGCGGAGATCGCATCTTACTGTTACGGAGCGGGGAGAGTCATTCGTTTCATTTGAAAGCACGTCGTGTTGCAGGCGGTCGGAATCATCGGAGCACCCATGCTATATTAACCTGCGGCGGGTGGTCGTTATTTCCCGCAGGGCGGGGCTGCGTCCGCCCAGCAGCGACGGCCTCCCCGCCCCACCCCCGCCCCCGCCCCCGGCCTCCGGGGCGTGGACGCACAGGCGGCGCGGGGGCGGCTTATCGCGCCGTCGCGGCTACCGCGGCGCGGGCGGAGGCGCGCCCACGGAATTTCCTCCTCGCGGGACGCCGCTGACGGCGGAGTGGTTGGGTGTGCTGGTGGTGGTGGTGGTGGTGGTGATGATGGTAGTGGTGATAGTGCTGATAGTGAGGTTGGAGGTAAGGTTGGTGTTCGGGACGGTTGTGATGGTCGTGGTGGTGATGATGATAATAATAATGATGGTGGTGGTGGTGGTGGTCGTAGTGGTGGAAGGGTTGATAGTGGTGGTGATAGTGGGATAGGGTAATGGTAGTGCTAGTGGTGGTAGAGATTATAGTGGTATTGGTGGTGGTGATGGTAGTGGTAGTGATGATTGTGATTAGGTAGTAATGATTATGGTGGTGGTAGTAGTAGAGGTGGTGTTGGTGATGGTGTGGTTGGTGGTGGAATTGGTGTTGGTGAGGGAGGTGATAGAGTGGGTTGATGGTGGTGATGGTGGTGGTGGTGGTGGTAGTGATGTTGACGGTGACAGTGGTGGCGATAACTTCTTGTAGATGTGGATGTGAAGGTGCAGATTGATGTGACGGTGGAGGGAAAGTGACAGAGTTGGAATTGGAGTTGAAGGAGGAATGGAAGGAACTTGATGGTACATGTGGAGATGGCATTAGTGATGAAAGTGAATGGGAATAGGTGGAGATGCAGATGTACGGGAGCGGTGGGGGGAAAGGTGGAGATGGATTGGGCTAGAAGAGATGGACGTGAAGATAAAAGGTGAAAGAAGCAACAGAGGCTTGGCGGCGCTCGGCTGGCGGGCGGGCGACGGCAGGCCGTGGGCGGTCAAGGGAGGGCCACGCCCTTCCGCCGCCGCCCGCCGGCCCGCCCTCCCACGCCCAAAGAGAGCGCCCGCCCCCTCCGCCTTCAATTTACAATCGGCCGCAGAGACACACGACCACCCAAGCGGCCCCGGGCGCCGCCGCCGCCGCGCATCGCTCTGCTGTCAGCGTCTACTCCCCCCGCGTCACACTTCCACGGCCCCCTCAACTACCTTAAACAGACGCGGGAAATGGATCCTCTTGCGAATATTCCACTTCGTGATTTCTGCAATGTACTCCTTTCCATTGTATGTATTTCTTTAATCATTAACCTACGCAATATGTTTTTAGACAGCCACAAGTAAAAGCGCTACTTTTAAGGCATGCGTACCGTCTTAATA
This sequence comes from Gryllus longicercus, assembly GCA_038098605.1. NCBI lineage: Eukaryota > Metazoa > Arthropoda > Insecta > Orthoptera > Gryllidae > Gryllus > Gryllus longicercus. The sequence goes on along the minus strand of JAZDUA010000171.1, from coordinate 2,249,405 downwards.
TTTAGCGCTAGTGCTAAAAGTGAGACGATGCTCAAATATTCAGGTAAAACTACGATTACAACAAAGAAAACAAAATACTTTTGTGTTACCGCATTTGGTACTACCGACCTTCAAGAATCATTAAATGATTTCTTTAAGAACCTTAATAAATTACTAAGTGTATACGTGAATAAAAATTAAAAGAAAGTCAGTAGGGCTGTCTAAAAATAGTGTATGACACACGTGGTAGAAGTGATTTAATTTTGCTTGTAGGATTGCTCCACGCGGCTTGTCGGCCTTCTGACACAACCTTTCCTATTCGCAAAATACAATTGTCACTTTTACCATTCGTATCGCAAATAACGATTCTGTTTATAACCGACAATGTCATAATCATACGTAAAAACAAGAGTCGGAGGAAGGGAGAAAAGAAGGAGAATAGGATAATATGACTTCATCACTACTAGAATTCACAGAGATTTCGACCTGACAGCACAATGCACGGTTAGTTTATTTTTACTTTCTCTTAAGTAACAACGGATTTAATTTGGATCACAATATTTCAACAAAAAAAATCCGATCTTCATTAGGTTCTTCTTTACAACAATACGAGTCTCCGGTAGCGCAGAAGACATCGAACTCTGTTAGGTGAAGTTCAATATTTATTTTTAGAAAGTCTCTGTACTAATTATTTCTTGTAAACATGTGCATTTTAAGATATCGTGAACTATTTTTCGATTAAAATAAAGAGCAGTCTGGTATTTTAATTGCACGTGACAAAAATATAAAACAATAGTTTCTAAATACATTAATATAACGGTCATACAAAAAATTATGAACGCGAAAAATACTTTTATTGTTATCAGAATGTCAAGAATCATAAACAAATAACATCCAAAATTAAATAAAGTTAAGATGAAAACGTAAATACGTCATAAATATGTTGCCTTTTTCGTAACATATTTCCATTCCAAAACTAGAGTCTGTTCACCTCTCCGTTTAAATCGGTCCGTGCGAGTTCGTCCTTGCGTCTGAGTATTCGTCTGTTTGCCTGTCGTGAAAATTTTTGTCAGTGAAAACCCTTAGTTCAAACAACATTTTGCTTGTGTTATAAAACGAATTCTAACTGTTACGTTCGCCAAAAATTGATAACTAATCACAACGTTATACCAATGATCAGAGGAAAGACGATTTCTTAATAAATAACAAAATATAACTTGCCTCATCCGACTGATAAGTTAATACTTCTTGTAAACAAGTAATATATCAAACACATTACTTGCAACATTAACAAATGTAATCTTCACCTATTCGACAAGAAGATGAACCTTCTGAACCTTAATAAGTAAGTACATAAAAAATAATACGTTGCTACACTGCACTGTAGCAACTGTGTGTATTCGAATCTACAACATTTAGTTTTCTTTCTTCTAGCATTCATAAAAGTAACACATTTAACATTGCAACAATAATAAAGTACTAAATATTTACAAATTTTATTCTTGACTTGGTGTTTTAACGCTAGCTTTTAAGGCTTTGCAAAATTAAACTGCAGTGTTCGATTTTAGCTAATTTAATCGCACTCTGTTGCTTGAAAAGTGACAAAATTTTCTGAAATTGCTAAATTAATTTCAGTAACGTATAACCGTACAAATTATTTCAATAAATGTATTAAAACAATAATAAATATAATACTGAATACCAAATTAAAAATATATTATTTTAAAATGTGTTGGGAAAGTATATTTCATTTACTTCGGAGATATCTACACACTTAATTTTTTCTGAAAACATGCTTAAAACATTTTGTTGAAAATGTTTAGTACTAAGCTGCTAAGTACTTCGCTGACACCCTGTGACATTCAACACAAAAGCTGCTTCGTTAATGCTGCAAGCAATGGTGAGGATTCTGACTCAATTTTCTCGAATATTAATGTACTTAAGCTCGCACACCAGTAGCTATTACGGGTAAGTGGCATTCACAGTAGACGTAAGCATTGCGACTAAGCACAATATCACCACTTAATCTCTCTCACCCCTTTTCAAAACTTATTCCCACTTCACTTGCAAAACTGCGACGCGGTCACATACACATTTTGAAAGACTACGCTTGCGTTGCTTTTACACGCTCTCGGCCTTTTCTTTATTTTTGAAAAATAGAACAATAGCATTTACCTCGTAGCAGTGGGCATTCGTGTACGTAGCTACGCAATTTGCATGTTGTAACCTCCCACAACTGAAGTGTTGCGTACCCATTTCTCAGTGTCATAACTTCAAGTGGAAAAGACGTAGAAACGCCTAATCCTACATACAAAGCACTCCATTGTACGTAAGTTTGCAGAAGGCACAACATGACTGACAACACAGTTTCGCTCGTTGCTTTATTTATATTCATTCTCAGCTTAAGAGGACTGAACTTTTTCCATCTGTTCGTTTTTCGAACGAACAATCGAAATGACGTCTAGCTTCAAATGTGAGGCGCCCAGTGTTTTCGGACCAACAAGAGGATTATTTTTTTCAAGCTCTCCAAATGCATTTGCCCGCTTGTAGGAAACACTCGACGGGACAGGTACCACAAACGAATGACTTTCACATTTCGCCTTCAATCTGTGCATTCGCAACGGGAGCAGTGATTGACATGGCGGATGGCGTTTGACCTTTGGGTCTCTCCATCCGCGTTGAAGGATCCTCTTCCCCTGATTCGCAATTCGGACTCGGCCCTCGGTTCCTTGCTCTCGATCGTTCCGCCGCGTTTTCAGCTCCATGGCGCCCGAAGCGGGGGTGGGGGGATCGGCGACGGGAGGGGGAGAGGGGAGGGAGGAGCAACCGTAACCTCAACCCACAATCCGCCCCTCCCCTTTGTCTGCTTTCGCGCCTACAGTTCGTTTCTGTCCGGCCGCACCTTCCGGGCTCTATATATCGATTTCATGGCAGAAATTCAAGGGTGGTTCAGTAGTTATCCCAAAATTCGGAGCCCCAAAGACATTTCACAATAATATACAATGTTTAAAACTGTACTAATAAATAGTTATTTTCGAATTAAGAGTGGTAAGACGTTTTATTAGTATATGAGATAAGAGAATTATCAAATGAGGCCGTTATACCAAGTTTGCTAACCAACCGAGTATTGCAATGTCTACGATACGAATATCGAATAACGTTTTAACAACTTTGTAAAAATTCTAGTGTGCTATAATATTTTCGTTTAAATTTTATTCATCCTGTTCATTCTATTCATACTGTGAAATGTGACTGACTGATGTTGATAATAGTCAATAGGAGGCATTAAATTGTGTTCAAGTAACTTAAATTACAAAACCGATGTCAGTTTTGTAACGTTTTTACTTCAGATAAATAAGGGAATACAATATTGAGTTCGTTTTAAATTTGATTATTACTATTGTGTAAATATAAATAAGTGGATATCTGAAAACATATTTGTATAATGAATTATTCAAAAGAAGTCCATCTTCCATTTCACGATATAATATTCCATCAGATCTTGGCAACACCACACCAGACGCCCTGTCATGAGATCAAAAGCAGTGCCGCTGCAAAAGCATCTTTGTGGGTTCAGCTTTTCACCTCATGGACGACCACAGTTCAGTTGAGGGGATTGTGCCTCACACAGAGGATAAATCTTTCGTAATATCCCTGGAGATACTAACTTCTTTTCGGCCAGCGAAGCGTTGAAATGTTAGCATCTGACGAGTGACTGCTGTCTCTCTATGAATTTTCTAAAAATGTTTGTTGGTATGGGAAAGAATCGCATTCACGAACATTATGAATGATCATTATTATTATTATTATTATTATTATTATTATTATTATTATTATTATTATTATTATTATTGTTGTTGTTGTTGTTGTAGTAGTAGTAGTAGTTGTTGTTGTTAATAATAATAATAATAATAATAATAATAATAATAATAATAATAATAATAATAATAATAATAATAATAATAATACTGTCGTTTGTCATATTGTACGAATTGAATTTTGTTTTAGTTTACCTCGCCACCCGAAACTTCGACTGTACACCCGATTACACATTTGCTCGATTCGTACCGGAGCAGGTGGGGCGGTCTAGTAATTTAGGATTGTAGATTGTTACCAAGGAGTTCTCGAGACACATTGTCAAAGGTAATATTGCCAACGTTTGACCAATATGATGTGCCACGAAATAAAATCACAAGCCATCCGTCGAGAAGATGCTTCTGCTCAATTTCGAGACGAAATTATGTGGGATAGGCTCTAATAATTTTTTAGTTTAATCTCTATCGCAAAATGATAAATTTGTAACGGGAAAATGAAAACTTCCAATGCAAAAAAGTACGCAGCGTGATCACGTTCTAGCCATTTTGCATTTCATCTACCATTGTACACCATCATCATCATCATCATCATCATCATCCTTATCATCACATTTTCTTCCATTTCCTTAAAGGATTTGTCCCGTTTCCTTCCCATAATCTTGACAAACTCTGAATAGCCAATACATTATTCCTCTCTTGTAAATATTATTGGAATGTATTCAAATCTAATGAAAATGTGAGAATCAATATCTACCATGAAACAATAGCATGGCGTTTAAGTCATGATATATTAACAGGATGTTTCGGATAGAAAATTCTCTTTGTCATCAAGACGAAACGGATGTAATGTTCAAATGTGTTGCCACAATATCAACAACATTTGGTGGCCAGGAACCTTCCTACACATTATCATACCTGTCTCCTTTTTTTCCCCTAAGCTTCAAACTTGCAATCTACTTCAATTGCAGATTCACCCTTCTCGCCTCGCGGGGACCGTGACTACCATTTAATGGCACCTTCTCCGCCTTCGCCCCCACCGTCACCTTCGTCTCCATTGCCGCCGGCTCGACCGCCCACCCTCACCTCCGCCTCAACTTCTGCCGTCGCCTTCATCTCCGTCGCCGCCATCACCTCCGATAACGCCTTCGCCGCCACATTCGCCTCCGCCTTCGCCTCCGCCTTCGTCTCCGCCTCCGCCTCCGCCTTCGCCTCCTTCGCCTCCTTCGCCTCCGCCTTCGTCTCCACCTCCGCCTCCGCTTTCGCCTCCTCCTTCGCCTCCGCCTTCGTCTCCGCCTCCGCCTTCGCCGCCGTCGCCTTCGCCGTATTTTCTCCCCCACCCCACCCCTTCCCAATCCTCCACATCCTAATCTGTGACCACCTCAACAGACGCCGCCTCCGCCTCCGCCTCCTCCACCTCCACTACCGCCTTCCCCCCTGCCCCGCCATCGCCAGTGCTTCTTGTTCTCCGGGCCATATCGATTGTCGGAGCGCGGAGTCGATCAATCTTGTGGAGTGCTCCCCATCAGAAATAAGCAACACAAAGCAGCGCGCCCGGGAGGGCCGGACTGCGGCGGGAGGAGGGGGCGGCGGAACCACCTGCCCCCTCCCCGTCCGCGCCCTTCTCCCCTCCCGGTGCCGCCGTGCGCTACCGCCGTTCCCACACCTGGGTGCGTCCCAAGGTGGATTTGCGGCGCAGCAGGCTTCGACTCCAACAATGCACCGCCACGACGCGACGCTGCCACCAGATGCAAATGATGCAGTGATGCAGATGCAGTGGATCAAAATTTGGGAATCATCCTGATAAATGGATGTACGTTGAGGAAAATAGAACGAAAGGGTTAAGTTGAATGCGGAAAAACAAGGAGGATGAGAAATTATTTTGAAGAAGGAGGAGGAGAAGAAGAAAGGGAGGAAATGTAATGTTTTTTTCTAGTAACCAGAAGGTAAGATGAAGCAAGAGCAACAAAGCAAAAGGTCAACAAAGCCCAGATGAATTTGCGGAGCAGATAGCTTTGACTCCTACAACGCTCTGCCACGATGTGACGTTTACCACAATGCTACATTAGATACGAGGATCAAAATTTGGGAATCATCCTGATAAATGGAAGAACATTGAGGAAAATACAAAGAAAGGATTAAGTTGAAAACTGGAAGACAAGGAAAGTGAGAAATTATTTCGACGAATAAAAATGAGGTGTAGGAATAGGAGGAGAAAGGGAGGAACAGTAATGTTTTTGCTTGTAACCAGAAGGGTAGAAGAAGCAAGAGTAAAGAAAGCAACAAACTGCTCCGTTATTGTAATTACACATGAGAAATACAAAGGAGGGGCTAAGAAAGTAAACGAGATGAGGATCAAAATGAATTTTTTTAAGGAGACACAACTATCATTTTATAAGATTCTGAAATCTTCGTAACTGCATAAATATTATATCGACCTATAATTAACACCTGTGACAGTATTTGACTGGAAACTGACTTCGTCAAAATTGTTCTCACTTTTCATTCTCATCCATTTAATTTCTATTTATTTATTAAGATAGATGATTAGGGTAAAAAGAACTTTTGAGTTTGAAACGAAGTGATAAATTGCATTGAATCGGGATTTATTTTCAACTGTTTTATACCAATTTTGTTGCGAATATATTGTATTATCATATTATTCATTTTCCAGCAATACATATGTAATTCATCAATCATCAGAGTTGATAGTGGTCTCCTCTTCTGCATGTAATTGGTATAACCATTTTCATTAAATATCCCGCAAGAGAGCTCAAGATGAATCAATGAATTCTGCGAGTTTGCCATTAAATACTAAATACTATAATGCTGTATACCAGCATTATAAATTACCTTTTCTGTAGCAAGACATCGTTCATAAAAGGTCGTTTTACGGCACAAGTGATGACATATTAGCATTTTACGGAACGAATGATTGCGTCATCACCCATTCAGCCAATTGCGCCGAGAGAATCATAAGTAGGTATAGGTAAACGGAATAGCCGACCACAGATTTCTCGCAGAGATGTGAAGTACCCGAGGTGTCACAAGAAAGTTGTTTCGCCACATTAAGTGTAATTCTTTAATACATTTATATTAACGTTCTGCAAAAAAATAGCGTATGGAACTCGTTTATGAAGTTACTTTATTACATTCGCAGAAATTTGAAAACTCGCCAACGTACCTCTTTTTCAAAATATGTACTCGTGCAATAAAGCTTAATATTATAAACTAATCGCATAAACTACTATTCTATACTTGCTATTCAGACATTTAAGGGAATGAGAGGAACATGGGTCCTTCTCTTTTGAGGCATCTACTTACTTAAAAGAAGGCTTATCGCAACGAACTACCTCACAATCACACATTTCGTCCGATTCGCGATAAGCTTTCCCTCTCACTGACAATTTCCGAATTCTCGGCACTTCTCGGGTGAAATATGAAGTGGGACGACACACGAATGCAATTTTTCTTGAAGTGCTGAGCCCGCGGACAAGACGTCACAATGATTGATTGTTTCTCGGACTTGTCTCCGTTCCTTCTCGAAAATCTCAGCGAAAAAAAAAACAACAACTTTTTTCACCGGAAAGCTTCGCGCGTGTCTGTATGTATTCTTTACGAGCCAGGCGCGGCCTCCGCGTACAACAGGAAAGATTTCGAGCGATTCTCCGAAAAACAGCAGACACACGACAATTCAGAAGATTCGAGTTAACGAGTTCATTAACACCCGACCTTCAAATGGCCGCAAGCGGCTCCGAAGGAACTCAGTGGAGTCGCAGCTGTCGCGCGTTACGCCCCGCTCTCAAAGAGTAAAGTGGGGAAGATTCTTTCTCGGCAGACACTGGCGCACGCGGATTCAAACGCCCACCTTTGAAGTGCAGTCCGTCGTTTTCATCTGCGGCGAGGGCAACCTTCACCTCAGTTATGAGTACATTCTTTGATCCCCTGCGCGGGCAACTCCCTCGTTTGCCTCCTTCTCCCCCCTCTCTGTCTCTGTCTGTCTGTCTGTCTGTCTGTCTCTCTCTCTCTCCCTCTCCTCCTCCTCCTCCTCGTCCTTCGCTAAGCGCTGGCGTTCCTTACTCCTGTTTTCCGCCTTATGTCACGTGGCAGCTCTTGACCTTTGAAGTGCGACTTCAAACGCCCTCCGCCACCTCGCCCCGGCGGCTCGCGGGCGAAGGATGCGGATTGGGTGTTAACCGATGTGTGGGATGGGGCTCTGGGATGGGCTCTTGCGGTACGAAGGATTCTTATCATTTTCATTAGTAAGAGGCGTATTTGTAGTTGTAAAAATTGTAGTTCTTTTAGTACTAATCATAGTTAAACGAAAAATAATCGTTATAAAACACAGTATTAAACACAATCATAGTAATAATATAACACAATCATTGTGTTTGATACATGATATAATATTATAATATAATATTATAATATTATATAATATTATATTATCTATATTTCATAATAATAAATACCTCTGAAATGTATGTATGTATACTCCTTGCAATATTTCCGTTTCTTTGTAACTGTGGTCGCCAATGACCTATTTGTTTCTAAGGCGACCTTAAATAAATAATTTTAAAAAACTCTTATAATACCCAGGATAAGTATTAAACACAATCATAATTATCGTAATAGTAGTAATTTTAATCGTAGTTATAAGACCTCTAATAAGTGACATTGAAAAGTAATAGAACAGCAATAGTAATTGCAAGGATGGAATCAAAAGGAAGTACTAAGAGTAAGAATGCTATTATACTTACTATAGTACATAGAATGCAGTGAATACAATGTATAGTTTTACTGTTTGTAATTTTGTAGACTTGTCTGTTAAAATTGATTTAAAAACAAAACAACTCACAGTATTGTAGCTCGTAACCTTAACTGGCTTCTCGTCTGATTGTTTTTTCGATTGTTTATTTCGCGTTTCCGGGACGTCAATGAAAAGGCCATTAGCCCCGTAAGTGTAGTGCGTGTTTTTTCCTTAGAGGGGTGGCGGTGATCCTCATCCACTGCATGACGAGATCTGCCAACGGCATACGAGTGTGATTGGGGTTTCCTCAACCGGATATTTCCAATCAGTGGGGCACCTCCGCAGCCGGGACAAGATCCCAACTGGTCTACCGGCATGGATGATAGTGTAGTGACTTTAAGTATAAGTGATGAGATAACAAGGAATGGAAAGGAAAGATCGCGCGCGGTTCGTAATCCGTTTGTTGGGGTCCTGCTCCGGGATTCATCTGGTATTGATAGAAGAAGCCACGGAAAACTACCGATCAGAGCAAACAGGTGCTAGAATTTTCGTCGAGACTGCAGCTAAATACAACCTATCTAGCTATCTAACTAGTGTCGAATAGCTATCTAATGTCGTTTAATAGATATCTAGCTAGTGTCGAAAATCCTGCAAACGTCGGGACACGAAAACGTATGACCTCCCTGTCAGAAACAATGCAGTGTCATCAATTTATGCCCTAAACCAATAGCCGCTTTATTTTTTCGAAGAAATAGTAATCCAGAAGGAACAAGTTTAGAAATTAGCAGAGTGTAAAATATTGATATTGCCGACATTATCGAGATATAGTAAAATGTTATAACAAAACTGCCTGTCTAACAATACACCACCACTTATCACAATTTTTGGGAATTAAATTCTTAAATGATCGATAGTTATGCAATAACACGACTGAAATCATACTAAGGTTAGAATTTTTATGGATAATTCATTGGACATGTAAGAATAAGACACAGGCGTGTTTCTAATTTTTACGTTTGCGAAGAAGTCATCCATCTTTGCGAATTCTTGTGTAAAATTCTTTCATTTCGTGGGAACATAAATCAGAAATGACGATCCACGCTTTATACACATAAACATACATAAGTGAGGGATGTGTTAACGATTCACCTTGTGTAAATAGCGTTTTTTTTCTTTGCTGCCTGGTTTGAGTGTTATACAAATAAGAATGGTTAACTGGCATATTCACTGTAGCATATAAAAACGTTTGTAGCTCTAAATAATTATACTTCAGAGTCTTTATAATACTCAGATGTGTGTATTTTCTTGATATGTTTTATGTTGGTACTATTCTCTGGGAAAGACTAATAATTTGATCAAACACTATTTACCGCCGAAAATCAATATCACAAATCATTTTGATGGCTTAAGTTTTATATTAAAAACAGAGAATATATTGCTTGTACTTTAATTATTTGATTTCAGCTGTTTGCTATTTACAGAAGAACAATACATTACGTATACATAATTATTACACTTGAAAATACTCTTATGATTTTAATTTGAGTTTCTTCATATTCGGATGAACTGACGTACATTAATTCTCAGAAGTAAAACTAGTATCTGGTTAGTCTATTAATTAATTAAATTATTTGAAGTTGTAGCTCTAAATAATTATACTTCAGAGTCTTTATAATACTCAGATGTGTGTATTTTCTTTATTTGTTTTATGTTGGTACTATTCTCTGGGAAAGACTAATAATTTGATCAAACACTATTTACCGCCGAAAATCAATATCACAAATCATTTTGATGGCTTAAGTTTTATATTAAAAACAGAGAATATATTGCTTGTACTTTAATTATTTGATTTCAGCTGTTTGCTATTTACAGAAGAACAATACATTACGTATACATAATTATTACACTTGAAAATACTCTTATGATTTTAATTTGAGTTTCTTCATATTCGGATGAACTGACGTACATTAATTCTCAGAAGTAAAACTAGTATCTGGTTAGTCTATTGATTAATTAAATTATTTGAAGTTATGTACGTAATTACATTGATTAATTTTAATGAAATTATTTTACATTACTGTAGTGTTCCATCCATTCACAATATCCGCGGTAATGAATACAAAACGCTGTAAATCGGATTTCAACCTCATTTATTTCCTATAGGAAAATAACTGTTCGGTATGTATTTGAACTCAGCCTCGAGTAGTCCATCTTTGGAATTTCTAACCACAAAATTAAATTGATAATTAAGAAAACAATAATGAGAATACCACTTACCACGCCATATATTATTAACTTACTACGCATACATCTGTATAAAGTCTTTCCTACTAACCCAGATGAGCGGTAATACATGCCATATTTTGACTCAACAAAAAAAATATCCCCTCATGTAAATCTTTCACCCCTCCACCTCCCTCAGCTCCTTCAAACGCAACCCCACTACGCGAAGGCGACGTCCGCCAGGAACGCCACATTCGTAAAAAAAAATAAAAAAAATAAAAACGTGCCTCGCATGACGTCGGACAAAAAGGTCTGGCGTACTGGCCGGCGTGGCAGTCCGTCTAAATCCTTGTTATCAGCCTCTCCGGAAGCATAACTTCTGCGTGAAAGAACTCCGTTGATATAAAAGCAATACAGCGGCGCCCACTCACCCCACAACGACGGTTTTTTGAAATACGATTAGGGGGCGTTTTTACGATAAACAAGCGGCACGAGCCTACACGACATGGCAGCTCCCAACGCGATCTTTTTTTAAAAATTATTTTGATTTTGATATTTGTTTCGTGGTACGCCGTAAACCGCCTCCGTCTCCTCCATCCTCGCGGACGCTCTCGTATCGAACAGGTTGGATTATCGATTTGCATACATCAGCACAGCGACGCCTGCGTCATTTCTCTCTTCGTAATATTTGCAGAAACAAAATGGAACGTATTCTCCAGGAGGCTGATGGATGTGACGGTATTTCGGGCTCGCCAAACGCCACTGATGGATGGCGCCGCCACATGGGCGCGCTGTAGCGTCGCCATGATACGTCAGTGTCGCGAAGCAGCGAGGGAAGGGGTGGGCAGGGGAATGGAAGGGTAGTGAGGAAGGGGGCGGGCGGTTTGGATACATGGAGGAGGATGGGTTTTACGGAAGGGGATGGGAAGGTGTGGAGAATTCGAATGAAGGGGAAGTGAGGAAAGGGAAGCGGTTTGGATATGTGAAGGAGGAAGGAGCTGTAGGTGTAGGGAAGGAGCTGGGAAGGTGTAGAGGATTGGAGGTGTATGGAAGGGTGATAAGGGAAGAGATTATTTGGAAGGGATGGTGGAGAGGATGGAAGGGGAGTGGAAGTGAAGGGAGAGAACATGTTTTAGAGTTTGCACATACGTGTAGGGGCGAGGTAGAGGCTGGGGAGGGTGCTTAGGGGAAAGTGGGGAGATGGCATGTGAGGATGAGAAGTTGGTTTCGGTGGATGAGAGATTTGGGAGGGACGTGGTGAATGGAGGGTTATGAAAGGGTGTAAGAGAAGGGAGATAAGGAGAGAGGAGTAAGAGATGATAAAGAGTGGAGGCAGAAAATGCTGAGAAAATAGTGTAGAGAAGGTAGAATACGGGATGGGAAGAATTGAAGGGGAGGTAAAAGATAAGAGAGAAGACAAAATGTAGGTGGAGGGAATTTCTTAGTGACGGGAGGTTGGGAGGTGAGGCATGAGGGGGTGGCAAGGTAGAGTAAGGAACTGAGACATAGAGGAAGTAGGGCAAAGGAGGTAAATGAGTGGGGAAAGGGGGGCGATAACGCTACTCAGGAAATCGCTTGCGATAGAGTATAAATTTCAAACTTATAAAAATATCTAAAATGCACAATAAAAGAGTAAAACAGAAACATACTATATGTCGCCCCTATTTTTATTTCATAAAGGAAAACACAAGCAGATGATGTCATAATCTTCTTGGCAACATGATGTAACAGAATTGATCCTGCAGACTCTTACAATTTAATCCCTCCCTTCCTTTGCATTCTACCAGCATGTTGAGCTTCAACAGAACGCTGTAAGTTGAACTTGGATTAAGATGGAAGAGTATCTAAAAGCATTCATGAAATAAATCAGACACGTTCCAGTGTGACGAAATAATACTCTTAATCTGGAAACCAAAGACCCTTTAGACGTCTTTGCATTCTTCAAAACAGACATTGTATACAAACTATTCTCTATTTATATCAATGGATATATTTTACTTGCTGATAATGTGCGTGCAGAGTGCGTTTTAGCAAATATTTTAATTCTTCTCAGACGTATGTGGTTCACACCACTAATGCAAGTACATCGTGTGCAAGCTTTATTTTGTATTTCGTACGATTTTCAAGAACTGCGTACATTTATAAAATTTCCGTTAAAGGAATTCGAAGTGATTTCGACATTTCAGTGCTTTAGAAGTGATTTCGCCATTTCAGCTTATTCACTGGTTCTAAAGATAATTGGCTCTCTTGAAGATTCCGGGCAATCTTTTTGCATTTATAGCACTGAAAAAGCGAAGACGTGAGTATTCGCCTCAAATACATATAATTTACTTCACAGCCTCTAATAAATTCCACCGAAACCAATTTTGAGAAGCGAAGGCGCAAAACCTGACACGAAAAAACTGAAAAATACTTTGTACGAATAGCCCTCACAAAGTGCATAGCACCGGTTCATTTAATTTATATGCCTTTCACAGCGTTCATTCTGGAAATGACACGACATTCCAGTAGACGTTGTACCTCTGAATGCGAAATTTCGAAGTAATACGCCACGCATTTGTTTAATGGTCCTTGTCGGACGCTACTCGTCAACGCTTGAACGTCTGTCTGTCCGCCTTCTTCTGAAGAGAGTTCGTCATGGCTACAGCACGTTATCCACCACCCGGTAATTGAATAGCCGTAATTTTATTTACTTTATTTTCTAACAAAATAAAAGAAGCAGGTTTCCGAACGCGGGAGAGAGACAGTGAGACTGGTCGTCTCCAGTGAAAAAACCCTCTGACCGTGAACGCTGCAAACAATGTAAGTAATGCAAACAGACAAAGCCTTCCCACTACTGGAAACTCTTCGCTCCGGGCCACGTGATTGGACAAGGAAGAAACACTTCACACACGTAATACAATTCGGGAACTCGACTCGCTACTTTCCATTGGTTACTGCACAATTGACTGGAGCGGAATAAAAAAAAAGTGGGGGAAAGGAAAAAAAAAGAATCTCGCTTCTGAGCCGAAGATTGACGCTCGAACACGGGAGAGTACCCGTGAAACCCCAATCTCGAACTGCTTTAAATTTGATTCCCTCACTACATTCCACTCAACATCGCGTGCCCCCTTAGGCGTTGTTGCATATTTTATCCGTCCCCCCTCCCCCGCCGGTAGGAAGTCACTACGAGCGATTGCGACGATCAAGGATGCCTCTGCTAGAATATTGAACGCGGCCAAATCCGTGGCGTTGTTATGCTCCGGAGGGTAAGGTTGAGCACAATCACGGGGGTTTCCTGCTCAAGCGAACCAAATGCAGACGGAAGGCGGGGGTCCTGAATAGTAGATACCGCGTCAGGCTTTTTTTCCTCGTGTTCGTGTCGCGGTTACGTGCAATATTCAAGACGCAGCAGTCATTATCCTGCAGCAAAGTACTCGTTTCATAAACGGTTGTTAGGATGCAGATTTTATGAGTCAGCGCAACGGCGTAAAACTTCATTATGTTGGGATAAAATTTCATGTATTAGCGAAACTACTCGCAACTGCCGTCTGCAAACTAAATCTTCGTGTAGTAAACGTCGTGAAAAAGTTCGAATGATACCCTGTGGCCTCATGTGTCTCGTTGGGGTGTCGCAATGAACGAACACATATGATGGAATATGTAATAAGCCCTCTGCGAAATTTTGCTTTGCTGCCTCGAGAAATTTTCATGAGTAAAACATTGTTGCGCAAACCTACTAACCTTAAAGTTGCCAATGTACATACAGTATGCACTGCTTAACAATAATTCTAAAATAAGGGTTTTGCGACCTTTTTTACTTCTCTGCTATCATACAATATTTTAATTCGCTAAATCGGTTTCAAACTTGGCTCTTTCCGTGGTTGCATGGAAGGAATTATAATTACATTTTACAGCATGTGACGTGATAATTATGAATTACAGCACATCCTCATGTGGAATAATACCGGCCAAAAAAACCGGCTAACAAAAATAAACTGAAGTGTTTCCAACTTTTCACGTTTACCTTTTCACATTCAAATATTCAAGCTCAAATAAAGTGAATTTGATATATATGAATGATGATTTTAAAAGAGGAAGAAACAAATCTAATACGTATACCTCAATTAACATGGAAACATTATTAGAGGAAATGTTAGCAAGAAAATCCTGATTTATTAGTCCCAGCGGAACCAAATAAAACCCGTTTTGAACGAAATATCTATTCAAATTCGCATAACTTGTGCCTTTGTATGTATTATCCATTGAACATTTGATACAAAAAGTATTTTGAATCACCTATTGGAGTAAATCGTTATTCCAAGGAATGACATAATGATAAGATTATACACAAAGATGTAGTATGCAGCGCCTGCTTCCTGTGACCGTTTAATAAAAACAAAAAGGAAGGGAAAACGAAAGAATATTGTAAATGGTCTCCCGCAATGGACTTTTGCAGGTACATTTATTATTTTTGTTTTGTGACACGTGAATTACGTGGAATGGTAACGTTTATTTGTCGAGCACATACGGCATATATGTCACTCTGCCTTATCAGTGGACATACTCAAACACTCCCATCCAGAGCGAACTCCATTGCAGTCATCATTAATAATAGGAACAATTTTTCTCACAGCTACGGATTCATAATACTGGCGGAACTTGACAGTTAAGTTTCGTGTTTACAAAGAGTCACGGCCATTCGAGCATCATGGCGATGCTCTTTGGAATGTCACTTTAGACAGATGATTTGTCCCCTCAGCCATAAAGACAACGATGGGTATTTGCCAAGAACAAGTTAAACACTAGTTCTCAGCGAGAGGCGACGACACAAAGATTTCAGAAACGCACGTAGAATATATTTCCCTGAGCTTTGAAACCAGGCTCAATGAACGTTGACATTCTAAAAGTGTGGACTGTATTCCACTTGTGAATCCATACAACGCTACTCCGAAGCTAACTTCTGTGATGAACAAAACAAACACATTTTGCTTCCTACGGTGCTCATTGGGAAGCAATCAGTCATCTGATGTGACACTGTTGTTCACGTGACGCAATATTATTAGACTCTTACTTAAATAAAGACAATGTTTTTTGGATGTCAAAATTTGGTTCATAATACAACAGTTTGCATTGACAGCTGTTATTAACACAAGCTGTTACTGACATGTTATGCGACTGTGTTCTACACTTTTATTGATCTTTGTCTCATTGGCATTTGACGGGTTTCTGAAATAATCGATTCAATTGACGCCATTAGTCCCGTAAGTGTTCATGTTTTTATCGTGGAAAGTGGTGGTGATCTTCCCCCGTTGTATGGTGAGATTTAGCACCAGCCGACTTGCTGGTTTTCCCCAAATAGGTATCTCCCATCAGCGGAGAACCGCCCCAGCCAGGACACGTTCTAAGCTCCCTTCTGGTCTCCCGGCATGTGTAGTGCATGGAGGACAGAAGATTAGTCAGGACGACAGCAATGGCATGGCGAGCAAAGTAGGAATGGGGGAGCGTGCAGGGGTGGAGCTGGGAGGGCGCGGGTGACGCGGAGAGCGGAGCGGGCTCGCAAAGCGGGGGTTGCGTGGACGCCGGCGGCGCCCGGAAACCAGAGGCCGCCGGCCGGCAGCGATGCCGCCCCATAAATTAGCATAATGTTTTCCCGAGCGGTCGCCTCCGGAGGGGCGGTCGCGGAGAGCGGGTGCGGGTGCGGGTGCGGGTGAGGGTGAGGGTGAGGGCGCTGGCAGTGACGTCGTTTGAGGGGAGGCGAAGCCGATAGCAGCAGACGTAATGGTAATGGTAGGGGATAGGGGTTAGACGACTGGTTGTTGCCGAAAGTTGACGACGGAATGCGAGGGAACAAAAAGCTTAGGTAAAATAATGTTAACATCGATTCAAAAGTATCTGTTTGGTATTAGCAGTGTGAAATATTATGTGAGACATTAAAAAATAAGAGGCTGCAGAAGGTGAGTGCAGTGTGTTGGTGAGAGTAGATGATCCGACGCGCCTTATTGACAACTTAGGGCGATCGGGGCAGTCCGCGGAGGATCAGGGTAGTCGATGTAGCGCCGCATGCGAAAGTGGACGTGGCTGAACGGGAACGGGGCAGAGAAATGCTGATATGTCAGGGCAGGGACGTCCCGCGATGACACGATAGCGGTGAGGTAGCGCGGGATGGGGGACGGTGGTAAAGGATAGTCTTGATGAGGGTTGCCATGGTGGAGAGCGATACTCATCGGTATCAACACTGCGTTACATCTACCTCCTCGCGCCTCCTCGCCCCGTCCCGGCTCATCCCGTCCCGTCTCGTCACGTCCCGTCCCGTCTGGACGCCTCTTCGCGACACGCTCCGCCTCATTTCTCCCATTTTGATCCGTCCTTCCCCACCTTTTAGCTCTCTTTCTCCGCCCACATACCCCTCCCCCTTTCGCCCAACCTCGCTTTCGGCTAATGCTGCCTACCCGTTGTCACTGTCCGTTTCGCCTACCGTCCTCCCCCCTCCTCATCTCACACTGCCAAAACACTACTTGGATGCTACTCTGCCCGACCTGAAGTCTCCCCCAATTCGCCCGGTCGCTACCTCCTAACGCCTTCATCTTCGCCCATTCACCTACCCCCTCCTCTTCAGCACCGCCAGGCTTCTCTCCCGTCCGAGTCGCACCGAACCGTGCCGCCTGCCTGCTCTACCTTCGCTCCATCTCTTCCCCCACTGGGGGTCTCTCCGCTGCCCTCTCTCGCCCCGACCCGTTGGTTGGTTGTTAGTGATTCCGAGCACGACAACTACACAAGTCATTAATACCGTAAGTGTAGTGAACGTTCTTTCACTCGGGAGATGGCGGTGATCTTCCCAAGCTGAAAGGCGTGATGTGGCACCGACCTACTGTCGGCTTGTGGGGGTTTTCCCAACCAGGTATCTCCCACCAGCGGGGCACCGCGCCAGCCGGATCAATCTCTTAGCTCCCGACCGGTCTCCCGCATATGTGGTAGTGTAGTGCATGCTAGTGTAAGTGTATGTATGTAAGGGATGAGGATAGGACAAGGAAGAGAAAGGAAAGATCATGCGTGATCCCTAGCCATTTTTTTAGGGTGCGGCTCCGGCATTCGCTCGGTGTTGGTCGGAGAAACCACGGAAAACAACCGATCAGAGCAACCGGCCGCGAGAATTCTCCTCCAGACAGCGACAGAACTCTACCTAACTGCGTAGCCACTGTCGGGACTCGAACATAGGACCTCCCGGTCAGAGGAACCACAGTGACATCAGTTGATGCATAAGTCACCTCTTCCGGTCCATCCTCCCCCAACCCCCGCCCACAGTCCCTTCTCCACCCGCCCCGCCGTCGTGACGCCCTTCGCCCGTGGCGGTGGTGGCGGAGGCGGCGGCGCCTGAAATGCGAGCGCGGGAGGGAAGTGTGTGCATGCCTTGTCAACATCAACACACGGCCGCGGTGCCGGGCGGCGCCGTCGTGGCGCGCGAGCGGGGAGGGGAGGAGGGGAGGGGATGGAGGGGAAGGTCGCGGGCTGGGACGCAGTGTCGCAACGCGAGCACCGTCCGCAGTGTTGGAATACAAGCGGGCGAGAGAGAGAGAGAGAGAGAGAGAGACAGACAGACAGACAGAGAGAGACAGACAGAGAGAGACAGACAGAGAGAGACAGACAGAGAGAGACAGACAGAGAGAGACAGACAGAGAGAGAGAGACAGACAGACAGAGAGCGAGCGAGAGAGAGAGAGAGAGAGAGAGAGAGAGAGAGAGAGAGAGAGAGAGAGAGAGAGAGAGAGAGAGAGAGAGAGAGAGAGGAGGGCGAGACACTAAGCTGAGCAATGCGTTTAGGGGGATGCTCAGGTTGTCAGGGATAGTTTACAGGAAGGGCGATGTTGGTTTCATTAACTTAGAGGAATTGGGATGGGATGGGAGGAATGAGTATGAACTCGATATCGAAGGATTAACCGAAGGTATGAGCGAACCATAACAAATATGATAGCAAGTAAATTAATGAAAGATTACCAGTGTTGAGACATGGCACTCAAACACGATTGTATTGGAACTCAATAATTTGAACTTATAAACATTTGGAAAACATGAATACCGACATCCTATCTCTGTAACTGAGAGAGGAAGAGTTCACAGACTATTACATCTTTATTCCATCTTTCCAATATCATAGTTCGTTATGACTTTGGATAGAAATGTATTGGTTAAAAGTAAAAATGTTTACAACCGTATGTTTCAGGAAAAAAATATATACCACTAGAGTGAGGGTTCTCTAATTTGGCACTTATACATTTATCACAGACAAATGATCAAACATTGCGCAATTCTTATTCAAAAGGGCACCGCAAAAAGTGCTTCTCTTACAAAACCAATAGCTCTGGATTATTTGCGGTAACTATGCTAGCTTACCCACAAAAATTGAAAATAAAAATATTAATACCGGAGCAACGTGGGTCATTTCAGTTTGGCAATAACATTTTGTTTTGCTTCGTTTTATGAAATGTATTCATCATGAGTGCCTTGCGGCAACGTGTCAGTGGGCTTGCACCTTTTTCACCTTCGCTGCCACCACATTGTCCCGGGTCGGCCGGGAGACTCCCAAAGGCTGCGGACTTCCAAAACTTCAATTTTTTTCAAGGCTATAAATATGTATTCTACTATTTCCATCATCCCATCACAACAAGCAACAAGAATATTTTACCTCAAAAGTAATTTATAATCACACAAAACTTATGCAACTATTTTATAATATATCTTCAATAAAAATTGTAAAATTCATTACAGTTCAAGTTTTTTACATCAACAAACGAAGGAAGAGAATTTATTTATCGTTGGGATTCCTTGAACTCCTTGAGCTATTTGTAGAGTACACATACTAGTTTTAAAAAAAACTTCTTATGAGCATCAGAGTGTGCTTTAGTCGAGTGTACTTACTTACAATGTACTCGTACTTAATTGAATCAACTCGAAGATATAAGAAATACACACATGCTACTATTATCATTTGGAAGTATGATGTCATGGAACATAACAATTACGGCAAACAATACAGACATGTGTATCAGCAGATCTTATTCAAATGTCAGACTCTTTATGATTACATAATACGCTGAAGTAAGTGTAGGTAAGTGGGAGGAATGCTGATCGAAATTGAATGTTTTACTTTCTTTTGAGAAAATATTTTAGCAGAAATTTGAAATAATGCAACGAAAAAAATGATTATTTTGTCCTAGTATATTTTACTGATATAATTCATAATTCTTAATAGACACTTAATAATTTTGACTCTAAATTTTTTTTTTGATTATCACGTTTGATTCAGATAATTGAAGATACTATTTGGTATAATTCTTTTGAATAATAACCCCACGGAATAATTCAGTAACTAATTGTGTCTTGCTAATTGTTATAAAAAAATGAAAATACGAATTTTAATGCTTTATTTAAATTTTTGAGGTAGTCTAATTGAAATGCACGTTAAAAATAGAATTTTGATTATAAGTGGGGTCAAAATTAGAATATTTATTACAAATTTAAAGCAATTTTCACACAAGGAGGAGAAATATGTTGTCATGTATTTTTTGCCCATTTTTCTGAACATGTAACATATTTTACATTTATTAACATTTTTTATCGTCAATTTATTGTTTCAGTGAATGAAACCTGGTGCTGTTCACAACTCCATATCACGTCACATTCAGAACAGCACATATTAGTGCCGGGTCCGGAACATTTGAATTCCGTCTGGAAGTCATCACAAAAATCCAAGGTATTTTCCGGCTTTCCACCGCCCGTTTGCAGCATTAGAGAATTTGCGAGGTTCGTAAATTCCGAACTCAACAGCCACCCCTCCTCTCCCAACCCATTGCAAAGCATCAAAAACCATTCTCGCCGTCCCTCGCATCCCCGGTCATCCACGCGACTAACCGCCGCCCCGCTCCTGGCTCACTCCCAGCCCCAGCTCCCAGCTCGCTCCCAGCCCGCTCGCAGCCCGCTCGCAGCTCGCTCCCAGCCCGCTCGCAGCCCGCTCGCAGCCCGCTCGCAGCCCGCTGCCGCCTCGCTGCCCCACGCCCCCACCCCGTTCCCGCAAAGCTCCCACACCGTTTGCAACCTGCTTCAACCACGCTCCCACCCCGCTCGCGTCCCGTCCCAGCCCCGCTCCCACTAGCTTCCGGCCCAATCGCACCCCGCCCTCGCGCCCACCCCGCTCTCCTTCGTTTCCGTCCCTCACTGTCGTCCCGCTCCCGCCTCGCTCTCTCGCCGCTCCCGCCCTGCTCCCGCCCCGCTCCCTCGTCCATCCCTAACCAAAGCTCCCTAACCGCTTCCTCCTCTCCGCTCTCACCCAGCTCCCGCCCCGCTTTCTCCCCGCTCCCGCGCCACTCCCGCCCCGCTCCCTAACCGCGTCCTCCGCTCTGCTCTCGCCCAGCTCCCACCCCGTTCCCGCCCCACCTCCACACACCCGCACCTCCGAAATACAAGCCATCCCCACCTTCCTCATTTCCCTCACCACCCTCGCCGCCTACCCCACAGCGATCCCCACCACCTCTACGCCCGCATCCCTCACGCTGCTCCCATGTCATCCGTCCTACTGCCGCCACCATCGCCAGCGCCCCCCGCCGCCCCCACCGCTTCGCCTCCCCTCCCGCGCCGCCGGAAACGAAGTAAAGCCGCGGATCGCACGCAGCGCGACCGCCACGTGGCCGGCGCCGGAGCGGCAGGGGCGGGGGCGGGTTGGACGGGAGAACGTCCGGCGGAAGGCGCCTCGAGGGACACGACTAATTAAATATGTGGCCGGAGCCAGGCGCCCGCCCCTCCGCGCCGACAAGGTAAATCGTCCCTGCCACGCCCCCACGCCCCCACGTCCCGCTGTCACGGCGACGGAGTTTCATGCTTTCATTAGCGCTTTGCAGTCTTTATTTTCAATGTCATCACCGTCATCATCATCGTTACTACCTCCTTTTTTCTTTTTCTTTTCCGCTTTATTTTCACTATTTTATTTTTCTTGTCTCCTCTAGAAATTTTCATAAAAAAGGGCGACGTTCATTGAAAGGAATACACGGAACTAGTGTTGCTACTACAGCAGCACATATTTTCTCGCATCATTTGTAACTGCTACATTTATTTTAATAATAAGTTTTCATCGCACCAAATCTTCAGCCATTTCTTCACGAAGCAAAGGGCGGGAGATTCGAACAAAATATAAATTATTCATTTTGGAAAATTCAAAAGTTTTGGTGATATTCAAACTTGTTCCACAGAATACCGTGCTTTATGCTTTTCCCTTACAAAAAGTTTGTAAACAACGGATTTCATTAACAAAGTAAGCTCTACTTTCAATAACGTAATAGAAGAACGAACAAATTTTAAGTTTTGCAATTTTCAAAAATCTAAATGTTGAAATTAAAAAACCTACACTACTATACTATTTGTAGACTTACTTCACTCTATTCGCGCAAAATATTAAAGAAAAATACTAAGTTATTTTTTAGGAAATTTTTAAATGCTCTAGTGGTTTTATGATAAATATTCGTTTCAAATTCTCACGGCAGGGCGTTCGCGCAGATCGCTTGGGGATTATTCATTTTGAGGACATTCCCTTGCAAGTTTTAGGCGCTAGTGTTGTTCACAGACAAACGGACGAAAACACACAGAATGGTATCGCTCGAAACCCAGAGTGGTTGTATCTTAAAAACAGTGTTTTGGTATCTAAGATCCCCAAACGTGTTTTTTTTCTCAAAACTTTCTCTTAAAATGTTTGCCTTATTTAACTGTCTCTTCTCTACGTGAAGGGGAAAGTAATTTTTCACGCCAAAGAAACGAAAGATTTTATTTTTTTTAAATATCATACATCTTACCATTACTTTTCATTATCTATTTAATCTCATTTTTTCGTCTGCGTTCTACGCTTTATTTTTTGAAGATTCTTAATTTTAGATTTTTTAGCGATTGCAATTTCCATTAAAATCGTTTATTTCAAATTTGTGGTTAGGCTGGTTTTCAACATGATTTTTTGTATCTAGATCAACCGAAGTTTTTCGAAAGGGATGAATCATATGGAGATGGAGATGAGCTTATATCCAGTCCTCGGGATGAAAATGAGGAACTGTTCCTGCAGTCGCTGAATTTAATCAAAGGTGTCCACGAAAACAGAGGATCAGAGCAGCCGCTCAAACATACCTACGACAACATGATGTTGCAGCACCATCAACGACGAACCCGCATCACAATACATCCGGGATACAAAATCTAACACAGGCACATTCCTCATCACCCGCGAGACAGAAGGTCCGCCACCGACTTGTGGGCCCCACCTCTCCGCGGCGGTTCGCTGACCTTCGCATCATCAAAGGCCGCGATCCCGGCGCTCGCCTCTCGCCGCCACGCGCCTAAATTTGGAAAGTAATGGCGGGCGCGCGCGGCGGCCCGCCCCCTCCGGACGCGCAGGATTATGGATTCAAAGCGACCTGCGCGCTCGCGTGGCGGCGGAGGCGGGATTGCGTGTTGACACAGCAACCTTTGCGGGCGCGAAAGCGGGAGGGAATAGGCCAGGGGAAGGTGGATGGACTTCGAAAGGTGGCTCACGGCATCAACTGATACGTCTGCAGTACCTCTGACCAGGAAGCCTTGAGGTTCGAGTCCCGATGGTGGTAGGATTTTCGACACTAGCCAGATAGGTAGGTTGAGTTCTATCGCTGTCTGGGGAGGAATTCTAGCGGCCGGCTGCTCCAGTCGGTAGTTTTCCGTGTTTTTTTATCAATACCAAGCGAATGCCGGAGCAGTACCCTACCAAACGGGTCATGGACCGTGCGCGACCTTTCCTTCCCATTCCTTGCCCTATCCTCACACTAACACATACAGTACACTACCACACATGCCGGGAGATCAGTCAGGAATTTAGAGCTTGTCCCGTCTGGGGCATTACCCCGTTGGTGGGTGATACCTGGTTGGGGAAAACCCCGCTAGCCGACGGTAGGTCGGCGCCGGATATCGTCATCCAGCGCGGTAAGACCACCGCCGCCTCCCGAGCAAAAACACACGAACTACACTTATGGGACTACTGACCTTAGCAGTAGACGCGCCCGAAATCACTAGTAATCCGTCAATCAAAAAAAGGTGGACGGAACAAGGGAGCAAGGACGGAGTGTCATGCGGTGGAATTACGATGAGGCAAATGTCGGAAAGAGGTGAGAATTGGTGCGGGCCGAAAATGGGACAAAGTGGTCTTCGGGGTAAGGCAGAGGCACGTGGCTGACGTATAGAGGTTCCGAGAATCTACCTGTGGTGAATACTTGGATGTAACGGGGTTACGGAAGGTAGGGAAATGATTTGTGGAACCATAATATGTCTCGTGTGGAGCCCGTAATGGAACAAGATGGGCAATATGTTGGGAACAATTCAGAGAGAAAAAATCGGGGAGGGATGTAAGGAATAAGACAGTTGAGGGGCATTTGAAGTAATCTCTTTATGTCCCCACGTACTACCTTGCTCAGTCATCCACGTACATGTCAATTCACCCGCACGTGCATGCTCGAAAAACCGAGGGGAAACCAAACCCCTCTCCTCACAATCACAGACCCATGAACCAAAACCAGCCACCATGTGTCAATCCGCAACCTTAGCAGTCATTGGATGGCGTACCACTCCACTCTACTCTCCTACCCACGTACTTGACTTGTCACCCACATCCGCCTGCCTGAGACGATCCAAGACGGGACCCTCCTCACGTGCAACGGACCCACCAATTCGGCCCCGCCCTCTCGCCCATCCCCCCTCTCCCTCCCCACATTCCTCGAACGCCGGTCGGTCTCTCGCGGCGCAACACGGAATGGGCGTTTCGCAGCCTATTTGGGAGACATTATTGTATAATTGATGCTCCGGGAAGTTTAATTATTCATAAGAGGAGCGTGAGTATGGAGCCATGTGACTCGCCGATAGAAGCGGGCCGGGGAAAAGTTCCTCGGATCGCCGATGGCAGCGCGTGCAGCGGGACACAGTCGTTCGAAAGAAAAGGAGACCGAAATGTTAAGAAGAAAACTTTACCGCGTTGCATTTTGCTGATGGAGACTACATAACTTCTTCGTTTGACTTCGAATGTTACGTTTCTATTATAAGAAAAAATTGGAAACAGTGCATATCGAACTGAAAAATACTAAATTTTTTTAAGCGATTGTGATGCAATTGATTTTGAAGTGATACAGATCGTTGTATATTAGTTTTTTCAATAAATTGTAACCATACGTGCCCACCATCTGTAAACAAAATTTAAATGGTAGTTATTGTCACCAGAATTCAGAATTGAATTTAAGACAAGTTTCCGAAACAAAATAAAATCAACATTGATACATTGTTATGCGTTTCAATTAAATGCCTACATTGTGATTCCAATATTCCTTAAATGTTTTTTATAGAATACTCTTTATTGAAACAATATTCTAAGCGACTCCATAAACTTAACTACCATGTAATTTTCCTCCCATTTTAAGCATTATATAATTTTAATTTTTGACTTGTTATTCATTGATTTATTTTTTAGAATTTTGATTTTTTGTATACATATGAAAATGTATCGTTACAAAACATAAAAACACACATACACACAAATAAAGTTTCTATCTTTTCCATTCGGAGTTTATTAGTGTTCAATTAGTGAAAAGTTTATTAGTGCATTAATTATTGCAGCTCACCACTTGTTATTGTGAAGAAATATTAGTTAATGATGGAGCTTCTCACAGATATTTTTACGCCAAATATTTTTATTTGTTCCATGAAGTTCAAAATAAAAAGAAATATTAAGCATAATATAGCCTGGCTCATGCATACTTGGGTACAGAAAGTTACATGAAAAAGTATTTATTGAAACACTTTTCAAAGAAATGTTTGGTTAATTGTCAATGTGATGAATCAAATCGCAAAATTGCATGTTATTCCACTAAAATAATTCGCAGCGTTTCACCAGTGCCATAAAATCGTCAAAAACGCATTTAATATGATTAAAACACATGAAAATTTTGTTTTGTCGTTTTGAAAAATTCTTTTGTCGAATTCTGGAAGGACTCGAAATAAAAATTGTCATTCCTTTGCCAGTAGAACTAGACGCGACGAATGGACCCATCTGCCCCCGAAAGATGAATGGAAAAGATCTAACCGTGAGCAACGAACAAAGACACGGAAAAATGCAGGTTATGCAGTTACACGATTTCATATATTATGTGTGTGTGTGTGTTCTTTCTTCCACAGTCATTATTATAAGAGGTGTTTCAGTAACGGGTAGAGACACGAATACAAAGACATGCCGGTTACCTCATTAATTTGTGTAGGAATCAATAAACTTTTTACAGATTTATTAAAAAAAACTTTTTTATAGCAAAGCACTGCTGGGAGAGAGAGCCAGCGCCAGTGCCATGAAATGTGAAATCGATTCCCATGACCCAAGCACTGATGTTCCTGGCAGACGAGTAGGTCCCGGTAGGTCGAGGTATGTTCCTGGCAGAGTAGGTCCCGCGGGGGTCGAACCGAGTCCCGCTTTGCACAACACTGCCCCACGTTGCACCGCGAAAAGCCGTGCACAAACTTTAGGTCCATTCCTCTCGATTTCGTGCTGACACTAAGATAGAAACCTTCACCTACTACCTACTTTCACCTGCATTAAAAAAGTCATACATTTTATACCCGTCTACTTGAGTCCTGTACTGGACGATTTTGCTCGATTATCACCACAGATATCACAAAATCCACTAGAAGGCAGCCCAGAATGACAGGTTTTCGCTCGCCTGGACTTACGAGCGAAACGCACTCCACCGAGGAAACGGGGAGTCTGGCGGGCGGTCCTTGCCACTCGAGCCACAACTTCGAGTGTAAAATGCAAAATTAGTTTTAAAAGAATTGGAATGTCCTTCACATTGGACGAAGTGACAGACAAATACTGAATTATTAGTTACTGTTCCTCTGTGGATTGGTTCTACTTACATTTGTGGGCAGTTTTTTTTCAGTAACCAATCTGAACAAAAATAGCCACAGAACATGTTTCATGACTAATTCAAAATCACATCATTCTCTTGCAGAGGTCAATTCCTTCAAACTCCGCTGAGATATATTTGCAAACGCATGTATAATGTAATGATAAATATAGTAACTTTAGTAATAAAACACGACCAGCCTCGTAGGGCGGAATGTTCACAAATCTCTTTTATATATTTACGAAATTTTCAGTTTTTTATTAATATTATCTAGCACAAAGAAAGTCATTCAATAACTCATTTGACTACGTTATGAATCAACAAATGAAAGTAATTTACCTTAAGATAATTTTAAAAAACGAAAAATTATTTGTAAAGACTCAACAAGTAGGTTGTGCACTACGCTTTTAGTGCCCCCTTCCCCATTGAAATATCCTTGTTGTGCCA
Organism: Gryllus longicercus; assembly: GCA_038098605.1. Classification (NCBI taxonomy): domain Eukaryota; kingdom Metazoa; phylum Arthropoda; class Insecta; order Orthoptera; family Gryllidae; genus Gryllus; species Gryllus longicercus. The sequence goes on along the minus strand of JAZDUA010000171.1, from coordinate 2,222,278 downwards.
CTGCAAATACGGCATTTGCATTTAAAATCAATTTAAGGGTAGCTGAATTGTTTTCATAAATAATAAATATGGTACATTGGCTTTTTACAACAAAGATTCATTTAAAATACATCTCTTTTCTTCTCGTATTGTAATCAAGTGATAATTTAGCAATTTATATATAGGACAAAATGTCATTGTTGGGAACAAAAATATAGTCTATCTAGAAGCAAAACTAGTTATTAGATATGCTAAAAAACAAGACACCTAATAAACATACAAGTAGGTGGCACAAAAGCTGTAATGCAAACGTTATGTTGGCCCCCTACCAAACTAACAACGTCCCCCGTCCACATTTTCCTCGTTTTGGAATCCTGGAAATCCAACTGACATGCCTACCCCACAGCCGGCATTACGTAATTTCTGCCACATGCAGCCGTGGTGGGGGAAACATCATACCAGGAGATCCTCTGCTTCACATGGAAATGAAATCGTTTCTGTCCTGATGCGACCGAAAATTATTCTTGCTTCCACAAAAATACCTATTTTCTCTGCACGTTGAAGATATTCAATTAATTTCGGAAGCGCATTGAACCATAATATACAACAATCATATATTAATGTTGTATTGGAAATAGCAGAACTGTCAGGAAGATCGTAAAATAGTGAATGATATGTGAATGGTTCGCTGTATTTTGGAAGGAATAATTACATGATATTATGCATTGATCAATCGTTAAAAATTGATGATACAAATATAAATATTTCGCACAAATATAATGCACGTAATGTCTATTGCGGAATGACGTATTAATATTTAAATCAGGAGACAATTCAATGGACTGATCATAAAGCATTAATAATGGTAAACAATTTTTGGAGGATTCGAATTTCCAAGCCATTAATATCGTAATGGGCAGTGGGGATGATCACTAGTAAATTCTTAACAAACACATATTTTTTACTAATTAGTAAGATGTGAAGTATCAATTCATCAAAAAGTGTTAAACAAATAAAAAATAGTATTCATGAATTTCATTAATATTAACGAAAGCATTTATTTGTATAACCCTACGATTTGCTGCTTTGTGCTCATGCGTAAGAGCAGGCTTGATGGGGTTTTGCTTGCCACATTAATAAAGCCATTATAATTTATGATATTTCCTTTGCATTTTTGCCCCTCGGGTGGCCCGTGAACAGCGTGCTGGGTTTTTGCGAGTCGGTCCAGGATCCTATTCCCGGCCGAGGCGAAAATGAAGCAGTAGCTTTCTAAAATACATCTTCTCATTTCCTATAGCAGTGTGACGAAAGAAAAGCGCAGGTAGGCCAAGTAAGATAAGTACGGTAATGGGAATACGTCATACTCCCCACATGTGTCCCTTACATCCACGCGTGGATATTCAATAAATGCAGGTCCAGCGGCTGGGAACATTGCGTGCTGGCAAAAGTTGGATTATGCTGACCCGAAAATGCCAAATATATACATACATACTTTGCATTTTACCTAAATTATACCCCAAATTTATTAAAATAACAGTGTTCGTTATCAAAATTGTATAGAAGCAAACAGATTACTAAAAAATACAATGCAAGTTCGGGAATATTGCGTTGAATTGGATTCACGAAATTATATTATCAAGGAACAAATTTCTCTGCAGAAGGACTGACCAATCGTAATTAATTTTTAATGCAGTGTATTTTTATATGACATTCGTTCGCTCTTTTCCAAGCGCACATAAATGAAGCAAGTATGAAGTGAATGGTTGAATTAAAAAAAATGCAATAAAGAAAATAAAAAAGCCCATAGAACACAAACTAGATTTCATTGGTATCAACTGCACCTAATATTATAATGAAGAGAAAAACAGTGTATCAACTGAATGAGTCCTCATGGTAGTTCATGTTTACGGAGAATATTTAAGTCTCTTCAAAGCCAACGTAATTGAATAAACTATAAAACAAATTATTGAAAGTAAAAACAAGCAATATGTGAAATAATCAATCATGTGAAACAAAGAATATATCACATTGCTTTCGAATGAAGAAATTCTCTTATTGGAGAGAACAGGTTTATCGGAGAAAGAAAGCCCCACTCGAATTAGTACCTAACACAGTGAATTTTTACAGAGGATGCTTCCGATCTCTCCGACAGGTACAGAAAAAAATTAATGAAAATTTAACAAAGTAAAACAAGAACAACCACAAGCTTATCCGAAGAGAAGTGAACGCTGAAATATATATTTGATCTAACTACATTCGACTGGATAAATTATATCAAGCATAATTAACTACGAAAAAAGGTAAGATAATTAACCGAAATATCAAACAGGAAATACGAAAAATTAAACACAACAGAAATCAGAAATTACGTCATATAGCTTTCGACTGTGAAAAAAAATTCTTATTGAAGAGCAAAGGTCTTCCGGAGAAGGATTTTCTCATTCAAATGAACCTCCGGCGCAGTGCACTTTTATCGGGAGTGCACGCGCTCTCTTCCAAGCGGTTGAATCTTCTGCGGCCGGGCGGGTCCAGAGCTGCGTCCGCTAATACGCCGCTGTATCGCAGGGGTGGCGGCGGCGGCGGCGGAGCAGCCGTGATCACTGCCGCATCAATATGCAGGATAAAGGCCATCGTGCGCCACGAGTTATGAATAAATGAATACGACTCGCGGGGCGCGGCGAGCGCGAATCGATCACCGAGGAAACAAGTCCCGCCCGCACACTTGCCCGATCGCTTGCTCGCCCGCCGCTCGCCCCCCAGCTGGCGCACGCGCTCGCCCGCCGCTTGTTCGTCGCGTGTCTGTCATTCGCCCGATCGCTTGCTCGTCCACCGCTCGCCTGTCGCATGAACGCCGCTCGCACATCGCTCGCATGCCACTCGCACACCACTCGCACACCACTCGCACACCGCTCGCACACCGCTCGCACACCACTCGCACACCACTCGCGCACCACTCGCACACCACTCGCACACCACTCGCACACCACTCGCACACCACTCGCGCACCACTCGCACACCACTCGCGCACCACTCGCACACCACTCGCACACCACTCGCACACCACTCGCACACCACTCGCACACCGCTCGCGCACCACTCGCGTACCACTCGCGCACCACTCGCACACCACTCGCACACCACTCGCACACCGCTCGCACACCGCTCGCACACCACTCGCACACCGCTCGCACACCACTCGCACACCGCTCGCACACCACTCGCACACCGCTCGCACACCACTCGCACACCGTTCGCTCATCTTTCACCTCATCCGCTCGACCACCGCTCGACAACCGCTCGACCACCATTCGCCAACTGTCCGCGCTAACCCTCCGGTTGTCCATCGCGTACCTGTCATGCAGCCACACGTTGGCTGCAACGTCCTCATTTGCCGGCCAAGAATATCACTTACCCTTAAGGTACCCAGAACTCGCCCTACCGCCTACAATTCACTCTCTCTTGGACCGTCATTCATCCACTACCTGTCCGTCGACCATTACGCTCACCACTTGTCCGTCGCGTTTGTCACTCTTCCGGATCTGGCGAGTCAGTCATCCACTCCCATCCTGCAAGCGGTTGTCTTCGATCACCCATTACTGCTTCACCACTCGCCCCGCGTACTGTACGGATTTCACTCCGCCCTCGGCCGCTATTCATTCATCGACTGTCCATCATTCGTTCCGCCCACCACCTGTCCGTCACTTGTCTGCCACTTGTTGAGACAAAGAGGATCTCATCTGACGCTCGACTCCCTATCATCTGTGGCTCCCTGCCGCTCCCTCAGTAATCGTTGTCGGTCACCTATCACTTCCTTACTTACTGTTGCTCGCCCATTCTTCGCAAAGCCGCCGTTCTTGCTTACTCCGTCACTTTTCCGTATGTCATTCGAGCTGTCGCACTCGCTAGCTCCTCGCTTTATGCTCGTCCGAAGCTTTCTTCTTTGTTTTCTACGCAAGGCTGAGAAAGCTTGCTCGTTGCCTAGGAACAACTTGATCACTGCTGGTTCGTCACTCGTTCACCGCTTGGGACTCCTTGGGTTCTTCTGCTGTTTGCCCCTTGGTGGCATGTTCCCATCCCACCCGTCGTACTTCACTGGGACTCCCGTCACCCTCCACTCGCCCTCCACTCGCCCTCCACTCGCCCTCCACACGCCCTCCACACGCCCTCCACTCGCCCTCCACTCGCCCTCCACTCGCCCTCCACTCGCCCTGCACGCGCCCTGCACGCGCCCTGCACTCGCCCTGCACTCGCCCTGCACTCGCCCTGCATCGCCCTGCACTCGCCCTCCACTCACCCCTTTCACTTATTCTCCCCTATAATTTCTATCTCATCTTTCCGTCCTTCACTCGTTATCTTTTTGCCCCAAATCCCCTACTTGTTCCCTATTCTTCCGTCGCTCGTTCGCCATATCTGATCACGCGATCGTAGCTCATCCACTGCTCGAATATCTACTCCTCTGCCCCTCTCCTTCCATAAATTCGCACTAATCTACGCGTATACTGCCAGGCGCCTGCCTCCTGACCACTCTCAGGCTTACTCCCAAACCTCCAATATCACGCCCACCGAATTATTCGCGTGCTCCGGGCATCCACACAGGTGCCCGGGGCGACGGGTGTGCGTAGTATCGTGATTTGCTCCGGGTGTGCAAAGCCTGCCCTGTGGCGTGTGGCTTACAGCACACTGCGCGATGTTCGATCGGCTCCCAGTATGTAATCCCTATTGTGGCGTGGCCAGCTAACAAATTGACGAGTCCAGAAGGCCGCTTTTTACGTTCGAAACCAATAGTTTGAGGACAAACTTTGTCTCTCTGTTCAGAACTGCTGATCAATATATATCATGTACCTAAAAAACTACGTGTCAAAAGAGAATGCTTACAATTTCTAACCGACCTTTGATGTTCTATCAAACTTTCAAAGGTCAAGTGTACATACGCAGTTGTGTGATTTGTGTAAAGCGGAATTCGAATTCCTTTTTCTGTGTATGTGTGCGTGTGTGTGTGTGTGGTATACGACTATTTCGGCAATATAAATAAACTATAAATGAACACTACGTTTAATGCATTAAGAATAAATATCTCTTTATGAAAGGTTGATTATATTATTTACTGCTGTGAAATTGCTATTAGAACATTTCGATGTTATTGCATATATGACAAGAATTCATTGAATAAAATTGAGTTGGTTGAAAATTATAGTTTGAATTACAGAAGTAAAATATATTTGTTGGTTACTATAAGAGATACTAATTATTAAAACGCGAATGACGAATAAAAATACGTTAATTGTCAAGAACGATGTCGATGTACACTCTCACATGTCAAGAATTCTTTGGATAAAATTGAGTAGCTTGAAATTTATAATTTGAAAGATCTTGGGCGATGTATACTTTCAACTTCTTTTTCAAAATTTAAAATGTTTGTGGAGTTCATGCATTATCCAGCAGAACATGCCACTGACAAAATTGTTTCTATCTTAGATAAAAATTTCTCAACGTTTGTCGATTTGAACTTCCGAAGTAAATGTCTACTCCATTTTGTAATATTTTCCATTTTTATATTTACACTTGTGCGATACACCATCGTCATGAATACAGCGACGTGGATCAAATTATTTAATTATCAAATCTCGACATTTTGAGAACATGATTTACCAATCGATAAAAGATCTAATCAGGGTTGTCTCGGAACTACATCTCAAATACTTATCATGTTTATTCTACCATGCAGTTGTGTCTTCTTGTAGTTTCCTTTCTCCGAGGCAACATCCGATGTTTCCAAATGAAAAGCTTTTGAATCGTGTATGGAAATATGTAAACGTATGGAACCGTAATGGAAATGTGGATCCACGGGCGGACGATGCATATTTCATAGACACAAGTGCTGAGTAACATTACGTCTTACACAAAGCCAAAGCATCTCGTCAACTCAGCTTTCAATCGAGTCAGAAAAGAATACGGAATTTAATCCACACCTTTTGAAGAGATGTGTGATACAGTGAGCGCACGATACTAAAATGGAAATGAAATGAAAAACGAAACGGTGAGAGAAACAACCGCCGCCGTTCGTATTTTCTCACACAGAGTTTATTTGAAAAGTCCTATTATTTCTTACTTTCACACTTTCCCAACACTTCTCTTGATATTGTATTCTTTTCAGACGCGATGCGCTTCTAATACGTACAATAAATAACTTGTAATAAATAGGTAATGAGGCAGCAATGATCTCGAGTTCCAATGCATTTTGCTCTGTGGATAAAATGCACGGATGCAAAAATACTTCACGCGAGTTGTTTCGAAATTTTATTTTCATTCCGGAAAAAAGTACATGCTTTACACGGAATTTTCTGAGAAATTTCTCTGTTATTATTTTAAATAAATTTTATTAGCTCGTTATGAGAAGGAACGAAATATACGACGAGTTGACAATAGTTTGTCTGGAAATTGAATTTATGAATTGATTATAAATAAGACTAAAGAAATTATGATGCTTAAAATAAATCGAACAAGATTAAATTAATCAAAATTTACCACAATGAAACGAACAAATTATTTTCTCATTAACTTCTAAAGGTCTGTTTGCACAAAAAAATTATCGTCGATAATCTCTGGCGACATCGCATTTCCCCAACGCCCAGGCCAGGGGGAGTGGAATTGAAGGGGGAAGTGGAAATGGAAACAGAAGTGGAAGAAACGGTAGTGAGCTATTAGTCGACGTTGCGAAGTAAATCTAGGAGCAGGCAGAACTGATGGTGGATATGCTGAAGTGAAGAAGAAGATAGGGATCGAAATGAAAGCGATTTGGTATTTCCGGAAACGGTACCTGCTTTGGTCATGAGTACCAGTAATGAACTAAATGTTTTTATGCTTGAAGATGACGAAGAAGATCCTATCCAGTTGGACGGCGAGATCCGGCGTCAACCTGCACATCAGCTGGCGGGGAATTTCCCCCAGGTTTCTCCCCCAGCAGGTACCACTCCAGCCCCGGCCAGTTTTGGTCTCTCGAAATATGTGGAAGTGCAGTGCATGTAAATGTGTGTAAGAAAGGGGAAAGGATGGGATAAGGTAAAGGAAGGAAAGATCGCGCGGGTCCGTAGCCCATTTCGTAGGGAACTGCTCTGGCATTCCCCTAGTGTTAGTCGAAGAAACCAACGAAAACTAATGATCAGAGCAGCCGGTTACAAAGAGGCGGGAGCGGCGGCGGCGGTGGAGGTGCCAGCGGGGCGGCGGCGTAGGCGGCCGCAGGGGCAGCGGAGGGCCGGTAGCAGGGGCGGGGTGACAGGGGGAGCAGGTGGGGCGGATGGCGCGAGCGGCAGGGGCGGTGCAGGGGTGGAAGAGAGAACGGAGGGGATGGGGTGGCGGAGGGACGGGGCGGCGGCGGGAGCGGCAGTGGGGCGTTGGGAGCGGACGGGGTGGCGAGGGTGGTGGAGGGGGCGAATGGAGTAGGGCGGCGGCGGCGAGGATGACCCGGCGGGGGCGGCGGGGGCGGCGGGGCGGCGGGGGCGGCGGGGACGGCGGGGGCGGCGGGGGCGGCGGGGGCGGCGGGGGCGGCGGGGGCGGCGGGGGCGGCGGGGGCGGTGGGGGGGCGGGGGCGGCGGGGGCGGCGGGGGCGGCGGAGGCGGCGGGGGCGGCGGAGGCGGCGGTGGTAGCGGGTGCGGCGGAAGCGGGGTTTGCGAGAGCTGCGCGGGAGGCTCACGCGTGACTCGAGACGGTGCACCGCAGTGGGAGCTGCGGAGCCATTGGCGACTGGGGCGTTGTTTTTCCGCGCTGCGGCGCTCTGTTGTTGCAACGGCAGCATCCGGGAGCAATTCCTTCGCCGTGGGTGGCACGAGGGAGAGCGCACCGGCTGAGTTAGCTCAGAGAAACATTGGCTGCAGTCTCTGCAGTCCCGGCCAGGCGGATTTTCTGCACTAGATTTTAATTTGTTGCCAGATCGAATGAAGCAGGTGTGTGGAGGTGAATTCCGGTGGCAAGCTGCTCCAATAGTTTCCGGCTGCTGTGGGTGTTTCCGTGTTTTATCCGACCAGGCGACCGCCGGAGCAGTACCCTAACAAACGGGACACGGACTGCGCGCGATCTTTCCTTCCTCTTCCTTCTCTTATCCTCACCCCTTACACACACACTTGCATGCACTACAATACCACATATGCCGGATGATCGGTCTGGAATCTGAGCTTATCCCGACTGGCGCGGTGCCCCGCTGGTGGGAGATACCTGGATGAGGAAATCCCCCGTAAACCGACGTGTAAGACTGCACCTGATCGCACCATGAAGTGAGAAAATAATCCACCATCGTTTGGGTTAAAACATTCACTATACTAATGGAACTAATGACTACAGCAGTTAATGTTCCCGAAACATCAATCAATCGATTAACAAAAGAAAGCCTGCACATGACGAGAATCCCACAAGAGCAGAACATAAATTGAAACTACGCAGAAATAGTGTCGCTAGAGTGATGGAGTACGTCATAATAAAGCGTTTAACTCCAGCTACGAATAAAATTCATTGTCAATACGAAAACCTACTACATACACATTTGTATGTAGTAGTTGTTGGGTGGATCACAATTCACACTAGATTACGGAAAATGGACGTTCGCATTTTTTCATTTGCAGATCGAAATATTAGAGACTGACGTACCTTTTCCTGAAATATTCAACAAATTTTAAAAAATCAAAAATTACTTTCCGAGATAACTATAACTATTGCATCGTTATATAGTCTACTCCTGATTGTTCCATTTTGTTGAGTCACTAGTGTTTTTTGTGGATTAATTTATATTATTATTATTATAATTATTATTATTATTATTATTATTGCCGTATAAGTCATTATTGAGCACGGTTCACTATTAACGTGTGTAATTTTTCGAGGATCAGCTTTTCAGCTATTTCCCTCAATACCACAAGGTCTTAAAGTGCAAATTATGAGATGAGAGGAAGATGGTGAAAGGTGATGGGACAATCACAAATATCAGTATGTCTACACAGGACTGGACTAATATGGAATGGTGTAGCTGAACCCCTTTTGCCAAAGTTATTGTACCGTAAGAAGGACCCCCCCCACACACACATACACATAAAATAGTCCCTGGTCGATGCACATCCCCATTCCATGTCTTACCGCTGCCACAAAATTGCGCGCATTAGGTATTCTCTCTGATCTCTGATAGGGGGCTCACTTGGCAACCATTGCAAACTGAAGTGATGTTTGCGTAATCGATCCTGTGTGTGTGTGTGTGTGTGTGTGTGTTTTCCACAGAAATAATATGAATATTACGCTATAGTTTTTAAAAGAAATGATCGCTGGTACATGATTTAAAGAGAACGTTAAGATAGAGGATGGCTATAGTTTCTAAAACGGCCTCACAGATACTGCAAAAATACGAGTTTGTGGAATAAGCATTCTACGTGTGGGGTCGGATTCACAGAGGAAGAGATCATTAATTTCTCGGAATTATGTACATGACATTTCAGATACCAGCCTGAAGACGTAGTAGTTACCCATATAATAGAATATAGTGCTTTCATTGTCAATTGAGGTTATCCCAACAGGCCAACGCAGGTCGTAAATTCTGTGTAAGTAGCAGTCGATAAGATTTCCCACGGTCCTTTTTTGTTTCCGGAAATCTGTTTTCTCTTACTGCTAGAGCGGTATTGCAAGTCGTTGAGATAAAATGGAAGTTTATTACTTCGTATGGGCAGAAAATGACAGTTCACTTTGAAATTTGTCTACATGGTGTTTCAGATTATATAATCCTTTAAAATCGAATTTTATTCAGAAATTAGTATTGTAATACTTCAGAACTGATAAAATTATTTTCTTTAATATAGGCATTAATTTAAACACGTTAGGTTTCAAGTATTTCAATTTATTTACTATCTCTATATCTTACGTACTGTATGTACATTCTAATTAAATTTGAGAAACATTTATACAGAAAAAATTCTTTGAGCTATATATTACAAATCATTAACGGTCATTGGTAATGTATTACTTACGTAAAGGAATACGAAAATGAAATGCAAAGAAATATGAGATCGAGTGATACAGTTCACTCGCCCGGAGGTAAATAAAGCAAGCTTTTGAATATAAAGCAAGAATTGAATTGCATGTTGTTTAGGAAATGTTGGCAATTAAATAATTTCTCCATACTCTATATGTTAATTAATCAACAATTTAACAATACCACTAAAAATACATTTTCTGAACTGAATTCGAATCTCACTTTTTCTCCGCATTCATTCTAAATTTCTAAAAATTCATATTTTGAATGACACAAGTTCGAATCAAGTAATACTATTACAATTACGAAAATCAAATCTATTTTGATATAAATTACAACCAAAGTATATGGAACGCAATTCTCTATATACCTTTGACCACAGCATGTGCCACCCTTAGAACAGCTATCGTATGGCACAGCCACTACACCGCACCAACAGGCTCCACAACCCGGCGGCGCACTTTCTGCCAACTAAGGGATTCGCTAATGGCTCTAAATAAAATCAATTACAGCGACCTCCACAGCCGACCGCCAAGGGCTCTGAGCATCTGACCTCTCGGCGTAATCAACGTGGGGTTAGCCTCTCGTCTCGAGAGCAAAGCGAACCTCCCTCCCACCTCCCCACCGCCCGCGCCCCCGGGCTGTCGATCACGGTTCGCCACCCCCGCGCGTCGCCTCTCATTATCTCCCCCTCGCCGCCCCCGGCCCCGCCCCCGCCGCGTCGCTGTGGGCGCCCTCATGCTCAGCGTAGCGCGACGGCCGCCCGCCCGCCCGTCTGTCTGTCTGTCTGTCTGTCTGTCCGGCCGCCGACTGTCGCGTTGACGACGGAGACTGGTGGGACATCGAGGGTCAGGTGGCGGCAATGGGGTTGGTGGAGACGGCATGTGAGGCTGCAGGGATTAGGGGCGATGGAGGATTTGGAGGCTGTGCGGGTTGAGAGATGCGGGAGTGTTTGAGGCATGTTGGAAAGATGGGGCGGGGCAAATGATTGCGAATTGTGAGGACGGGGGATGCGACCAAAGGATGTGAAGACTGAGGTTTCCAATGGGGGGAGAAACCAGAGTCAAATAGAGATGACAATTGCGAAGATTCGAAATGACGGTGTATTTTGAAATTGGGCAAGATGACAGACGTACTAGTAACGAAGGTATGGATTCCACTATCTTCTCATATTATTCCGATCTACAATACTTCACTTTTTTTACATTACCCTCTTTTGATCAAACAATTTATACTCTTTTATTGCAATACAGTCACTATACTATTATTTATATGTATTCTTCTGATCCTTTATTCTTAATCTTATTCATCTTCCTCATTCTCCGTCGTACTTCTTTCTCTCCTCTCTTCTTTCTCCGTCTGTTTCCCTCCCTTCCGGGCACAGCTTATACAGATTCCCCGCTCTTGTATACACAAGAAGTAAATTACGAAGGGAGGGGAAGGTTGAGTAAACGATAATTAAGCAACATTAGAATGAAAGGCAATGGCCGCGAGCTAACAACGAGAAAACTTACCACAGTAAGGCATTGTCCACCACATTCTCCACTGAAAGTGTTTGTAGGTAGGCGCTCGCAGAGGCGTTGGGAACACGGCTATGGGTGTGGGGTGCGCTAAAGGCGAATGCTATCTGCAACTGTGAGGGCTACCAAGGCGGCCGGAATGGTCTCCTTAGTTACCCGCTGGGGTGGTGTTGTTGGCGGTGGTGACAGGTACGCCATCACTTGGGCGATGAGCGCTTTATGGGAGGTGTTAGCGACACAAAACCGAATTGTTGTGACGCAAAATCGAATTTTCGTAACTGTAATGGTATATACTATACAAAAAGTAGGGGTGAGAAGCGGTTTAAGCCGTCGGCATCCCTCAAGGACTTAAACGGTGATTATGTCTCAAGAACAATGAAAACAAATGACTTTTATCTAAATAAGAACACTTATATTCCAAGAAAAATTATTTCTTATTTTTTCTTGTAATGTGGTGGTAGGCTTTTAGCGAAAAGTTTTGAATGACTCATTACCATTATCAAAAGTAACGGAAACGGTTGGTTACCATTTCAGCTACTACTTTGTTTTATAATCTTGAATCACGTCCTTTATTTTGACCAATATTCGCCAAATGACGTTCATTACCACAACGAGTGAGGCAGCAAGGAGGTGAAAGAGGCCAACTGCCGAGCAGCTGAAAACTTGGTGGGGAGAATGACAGAGAGTACCAAAAAGGACTGCAACCTAGCGGTTTAGAAATGGTGTTAGTGACAGAGCTGTCTACTCTCTTGGGCAACGGACAGGACTCAGGGCCGAGAAATCGGCGAGGACGGATAAGATACCACAAAGAAGACTGAGGTGGAAATGGAACTGCGCATTATTAGCCAATGTAGGCGTAAAAGCACATGGGGATGAAAAAGCTACCTCAGGGGAGGCTGGAATGAGATTCCGCAAGAAGATAAAGGGATAGAAGGTGTGCGAACGTAGAGACCATGTGGTCAGTATGAGTGATGAGGACGATGAGAACCCTGTCAAGGTGACAAGACGTGGCGTTTTGGTGGATTGTGCATGGCGGGGTTCGGAGGAACGGGAGAGCTGGACGACGCGGCGTAATGGGGACGATGCAACGACACTACTTGAAAGGGTGGCTTGAGACAGGAGCGGCAACAGCAGCATGATGGTAAGGCGTGGGATCTTGGCGTAATAAAGGCGTGTCGGCGTGCCAGTATGGGCCATCGGAGCGGAGCTGACGGCTTGAGAGGAGTGTCGTAGTGGCGGCGCAGAATGGCAATCGCGGCGTGACGGGGCATGGGAGAGGGGAAGGGACGGCGCCGTACAGGTCGGGGCGGAGCGGGACGAGAATGGGACGGGATGGGACCGGATGGGACGGGACGGGAAGGGTGCGACCGAGCCAGGCGGAGCGGGGCGGGGCGCAGAGAGGGGAGGAGGGAGGCTTGGCGGGTAGGAGTGGGGCGTGGTGGGGAGGAGTGGGGCATGAAAGGGAGGGGTGGGGTGTAGCAGGGAGGACTGGGGCGTGGCGGGGGCATGACGGGGCAGAGTGGGGCGTGGCGGGTAGGAGTGGGGCGTGGAAGGGAGAAGGGAGGCGTGGTGAGGAGGAGTGAGGCACGGCGGGGCGGAGTGAGGCGTGGCGTGGCGGGCAAAGGGCGTGGCGGGGCGTGACGAGGCCGGTGGACGGCTGGACGCCGCGGCGTGGGGCTACTGCGGTGCCGGAGGGGCGGAAGCGTCAGAGAGTTTCATCGCGTGCTCCCGAGGGGCGACGGTTGCGGCTGGGCGGGGCGAGGAGGGGGGGGGGGGGGCGAGTGCGCTTGAGCGACGCTGTCCGGCAAGGGGCGTGGCGTGCGGGTGGGGTGCGGCGGGGGCGGCGAGTCTCAGCCGCCGCAATTACCCGCATTCCTGTCATTGTTACCTCGAGTCTCAGGCGACGCGAAAGGCCCGGTCGGGGTGGACGCGGGGGCGGGGCGAGGGAAGGGGAGCCAACCGGCAGGGAACCAAAGCAAAGGGCACCGTGTGTGCGTGGGAGCGAGGGGCGAAGCTTTAGGGAAATGTCTAGGGAAAGGGATCGAGAGAACAGGAGATAGGACAAGAAGAGTATTTGATTGAAATTGTAGAAGTGTCGGAGGAAATGAGTTATTAAAATAATGACATGTATACAGGCATGACTAACTGCTTCTGTGATTGTAGATTGTGATAGTTGAAGAGTGCCGACAGAAGGAAGAAAAAGGTGTACACCACTGAAAAAAGAATTAGAAATGCCTTGTAGAAGACAGCTGCAAAAATCATGGTAGAGCCAGAACAAAATATTTGTTGTAACCTTCAAGAAAACATGAACTTTTATGCTTAAAATTAACTTAACTGATCTTAACGTGATAAAGAAGTACTGATTTTAAATGACAATTTGACAACCAATGAAATCTTACGAGAAATCTACACAAAACTGTAGGTTCTTGAAATAGTACGGTGTTTGAGATAGTTTCCATTTACTCTAACTGCAGAATATATTTGGCCACATCCGATTTAGTGCGGCAATGTATATGCTTCGACACTATAGAAACTAATACTTATGAGAAGGGAAACTGGAGGAAGACAATAGACATTAATTCTACGCAATATAATATGTGCATTCGTGTATCGCCGCACGGAAGCTGTACTCTTTAACTCCACCTTCGTATATTCTCTGAAACAAAAGATATTTACTTCATTCCTTCATTGAAAACCAGAGCTGCTAACCGTGTTGTTTTCTATTTAATAATCCACGCACGTTACTGATTTTCTGAAAACCTTACAATTCCAAACCTCAAAATTCTTAAGAAACGAGCACGACGTTTTGCAGAAACGAGGACTCGGCAAAAAATTGTTTTCAAAACTGGACTGGGTAGAGGAGGGGATTAGGAATGACACGAGCACGACGTCCAGAAGATAAGATCCGACGGTAAGGATTCTGGAGATTACCGTATCCTGTTATCATGAACTTATCTGAGATTACCGTAAATTAATCCTGCTATCATGGACCAGAATGCCATCAAACGGTGTTTCACCAAATCCGAAGGGGCAATCGTGGCATCAGAAGATTGCTAGGAAGGTCGCGGATAGGATGGTGGGGGTAAATTTAAACTCCATCGATTGGCGTCAACTATGAAGACGAAGATGATGAAGATTTTTCCCCTTTGGGGAATACGTAGTACATTCGTCTTCCATCGATGTGTCCTGGTTTGATTCCCCGCCAAGTAAGCTTTCGGTTGGGTTTCTAAGAGTTTTCCGGATTCCATTGCCTCTCATTCTACTATTTTTTACCATTGTCTTTATGTGATAATCGATACCATCTTGTCATTAGATCATCACTCGTAAGACTCATTAATATCAGCAGATGAACCTTCTAAGTCCTCATCAAAACATTAATGAAGCTGTCTTTTGAATCGAGATCTATATTATTAACTTCCAATGTACGCAGATATTGAGAGGAAACTATGCAGTATCTGGTCATATGAAAGTTGTCTAAGGTTTTTTTGATTCCCAGGAACTGCAGAAAAATAAAAAATTGAAACAATTACAATTATGACTCTAAAAAGGGAAATAGTTGATTGTGTTATTCTGCCTATTGTCATCCTTCGCGTATCGTCTGAATTCTCATCTTCCAGAAGAACTGGAACTGAATGGTATTCTTTGTGTTGAGAACCATGAAACCATCTTAAACCAACATTAATATAGTCAAAAATGTTCATAATATGACTCATTGTCAACATTTCTGTTCCACGTCTGAATTCCGCGTGATGGTTGTATCGAGGGAGAGGATATTAAAAGGCGGCGGTTGGGCTGCTCTCTGAATCGAGAGACTCTAGGACAGCAGAGCGATCCTGGCGGGGGAGGCGCTGACTTGTCGACAGCGGCGGCGCCAGCGCGGGGGGGGGTGCCGCGTGGGAAGTTCGCACGTCCGCCGCCGCCGCCGTCCCCGCCCCCGCCGCCGCCGCAGCCGCCGCCGCTGCCGCCGCCGGGTTCTGCTCCGGTTCCGTCGCCGCGAGCGTGCGCGACGGAGCGCCGTTGCCTCTGCCAACGGTCCGCGCGCGCACGGTGCCCCCGGACGCGGTCCCCGGAGCAAAAGCTGCGGCTGCTCGTGGTGCGCGATGGTTGTGAAGTTTTTTCGTAAGTCTGAAACGTTTAAAGCGTTTACGTTTAACGTTTTCTATACTAACATCCTACGGCCCTGTAGACGAAACGTTTAACGAAATAACGTTTTTCACTTTTTTTTCTTCGGCTTAGTGCTTGCTGCCTGGCTGGGGCGGTGAGCGGCTGGTGGGAGATATCTAGTTGGAGAAAAAGTCGCTAGCCGGTGGTAAGTCGGCGCCGGATCTCACCATCCAGCGCAGCGGGGCAAAATCACCGCCATCTCCCGAGCAAACATGACTAATAAATTTAATAAATTATAGACTAATAAATTTAGGAGCTGACGCGCCCGAAATCACTAGTAATCAAGAAATCAGGCAGTCAACCACTTATTTCTTCATCTTCTGCACCCTCTTCAACATATTTATCTTATTTGTCTTGGAACTGGCCTTCTTGATTTCATCATTTCATTTCATGTCGTTTCATTTCAGTCACATCGTCTTCTGCTCCTTTTTCATCATATTTATCAATTTCCTTGTCTTGGAATTGCTCTTCTTCTTATTTTTTTCTTTTATCTTCTTTTCTTCGTATTCTGCATCCTCTTCAACATGTTTATCTTATTTCCTTGGAATTCTTGTCTTTTCTTTAAATTTCAGCTTTTTGCCTTCTTCGTTTTCATCAGTTTCGCTCTATTCATAAACTTCGTCTTTTCCTTCATTCTCTCTTTCACTTTCGTGTTCTGTTTATCTTCTTTCTATTGTATTTTCACGTGATTTTTCTTCATATCCTTTCTTTATTCCACTTATCTCCCCTCCTTCTCACCTTCATATAAATTCACATATACATTGACTGTTACTTCATGTACATTCATTTATATAGATTGACTGTTACATTTGGGGTGGATCGTGGTTTTACTAAGTAGTCTTTTCTTTTTGCTCTTGAATTGTTGATTAAATATAAACATTTTGCGGGCTTAACGCACGGATTTTAACTACGCACGTTCTGTGAAGGTACTATTTATATTACAACATTCCATACAGATATATATCCCACAGCCCTGTTGATGAATAACGAAAATTATTCATGTAACTGCTCTTTTAGCATATCAAAAAATATTTTAAACTTTTCTTACTTCGTAGAAAAGGTACAGAAATCAACTTCATCACTGTAATAATCTGCCTCCTACTGTGCTACACAAGCAACTACGATTCCAAGTCACCGCCTATTTAAACTTATAAAAGTTCTTTGGAAGCGCTGACTATTCAAAGTGATACTCAATATCGCAGCAGTTCGTTGAATACAATCGTGGGTCATTTCGGTCGAAGCGTTTTGCGCCGGAAACCGCGGGAGGCGCCACTGCGGCCGCAGCTGCTGCCCCGCGCTCCTTCACGGCTCTGTTCCCGCTTTTTCAGGCGCCGCTCCGCTCCGCTCCGTTCCGTTCCGGACGAGTCGCTCCGGAGGCGGAGGCGGCGGCGGCGGCGACGGCGGCGGGGGCGGGGGCGGCGGCGGCGGCGGCGGCGGAGGCGGAGGCGGAGGTGGCGGCGGCGGCGGGGGGGCGGCGGCGGCGGCGGCGGGGGGCGGCGGCGGCGGCGGGGGGCGGGAGCGGCGGCGGCGGCGGCGGCGGCGGCGGCGGCGGCGGCCCATGGACGCTCGGGCGGACGAGTCACCTTCCAGAGCCTCCGCCTGCACACCGCGTGGAGTCCGACGCGGCCCCCGCAGCATTGGCGCGTCGCTAACATTGTCATTGTCCATCTTTTGATTGATGGTTAGATTGATTAGTGATTCCGGGCTTTTCAACTGCTAAGGCAATTAGTCCCATAGGTGTAGTGCATGTTTTTTTCCTAGGGATGTGGCTGTGATCTTCCTCTACTGGATGGTGAGATCCGGCGCCACCTAGCTGTTGGCTAGCGAGGTAGCTGCGGTGCAACTAAATTCGATGTAGCTATCTAGCCAGTATCGGAAAACTTGCCACCGTGGGGACTCGAATCTTGATCCTTCGGGTCAGTCGCATCAGTTGAAGCCCTGGGACACCTCTCCCGGTTTCATCCTTCGAAATGAACTGTTGTGGTATGTGTTACTAGTTTCTTATGAATAGTAACAACTCAATTGTAGTTCGTTTTACAAATACAAAATTAGTTTCTATAAGTTGGGAACGAAAATGTCTATTATAAATTAACCTTGCTATCTTGTAATATTTAATCATGATTCAAGTATTTACGGCTAAACGTTGGGGGGAGGAATTCCAGAACACAATAAAACTTGAGCAGATTGTACTTCTGCCCCAAACGTCACTTACAGTTTTAATTTTAATTGTCAAATTAAATCAAATCAAACTGATGAGTCTTCAAGTAATAACCTTAACACATCTCTACAAGGTAAAAAAAAAAGGCGGAGGGGTCGTATCCGAGAGAGAGATTGATGTCCCTAACTGGAAAAGTGTTAATATGTCTCTATAAGAGAATCAAGTAATTGCGATCTTGGATTATAATTCTCACGCAAGACAGTTCCAAATGAATAATTTTCAATTAATATTAAATATTGCATACTTCATAAAAAGAAGCAGTATAATTATAGTGCAATGTATCATCAATACATTTCCCTGCGTGTGAGTTTATTAACCTTGGAATTCCGAGACAGACACGTCAAGACTCGCGAACTTCGGTTCTATTTTAATATGATTTGTTTACAATTAATGAAATGCTGCTTCAATGAAATAATAAAAAAATGCTCGTTTTTCATGCATAAAGAATAATATAGAACTGGTAAGAGTAATATTGACTAACGTGTTAAACTTTCATCTTCAGGTAATGTTAGTTCAAGGAAAAGAAAGTATTTTCATAAAATTGTTTATAACAATAAAACAAATGCCTTTATTTTGTGCGATAGTTGCAATAATACGTAGTAAGTGATGATGCAAATTAATTACACTACTAAAATAAAATATGACCCTAATACATATAAACCAATAATTTACTTACACAGTATTTCATTTATACGAGTATACTTAGAGAGAACTTGTAATTTAGAAGTTTGCGGCTCTTTGCTGAAGGTAACAAATTCCGAAGAAGAGCTCTATAAGCTAGCAGATAATGTAAAGGAGAAGCCAATCTATCAAACTCTCTTTGATCAGCAAACGGTTACTCGATCTCCTCAAACAAGTACCTCAAAAGGTCACAGTTGTAGCGGAGCGACCACAACAGAAACACACTTCCTCACCACCGAACAGTTAAGAAAGAACCATTTCGCTTCCCGCTATTGAAAACAAGTTTACCAAAAGAACAGATCAATTCCTAGCGATACCATCCAAAAACAGACATTAAACTGTAATTGCCTCAACATGATCCATTTAAGAAAAATAACAAGTCCACTCACGATGAACCTAAGTCAACTCATTTGTAACCAATGAACGGCGTTGCGAGCGGTATCTAACATGTAGTTAAACCGTTCCATTCCCAAACAAGGCTATGCATTTGCGTGGTCAGGGTTAAGCGGCTATTGTGTGGTAGCTCTAAACCAACTTCCTCCTTCGCCGTGAGCGCGGAGCGGCGTCTCTCCGAACTTATTACTTGCGGGGTTTTCTTCCCCGGGCTGCTGCTGCCGCCGCCGCCGGCGGCTCAGCGGAAGGCGCCCTATCTGCGCATGCGCTGGAACAATAGAGCCGCCCCGAGGCGAGCTAACGGACCGGACCAGTTTCTCGGAGGAGCAGCCGAGATATGAGGACCGGCGCGTAGACAGACACGCAAATGCTCCCAAGAGGAGGCTGAGCGAGTGCTTATGGTTCTTGCTGAATTGGGGGCTGCGGGAGACGAAAGTGTAAAAAGAAAAAAAAAATAATCTAAGTATTAATAGCGTGTTTGTTATTTTTAATTTAAGGTCGCATCAACTTTTAGGGCATTAGCGACCACTATGGCTTGTAACGGTATGGTAACTGTGAGGATGACATGATATGATGACAGGGGGTGAAAGGACGAGCACAATACAACCTGCCCGAGGCGGGACTCGAACCCGCGATCCTTCGGTCCGAGATCGGTACAGCACTACTGCCTTAGCAATCTCGGTCGTCCGGACCGTCATTTAATAGCGTTGTGCCATTGACCTTGAAGTGTTTTTTTTTTGGTACGTACCCCGCTTTCTAGATTATTATGAATTAATAAATTATGATAAACAACTTAGCAATATTCAATCCAGAGGGGATTCAACATTGACTTGTGGTTTTTGTTGAATTTGGGTTTGGGAAATTATACAAAAGAAAAGAACAACCACCATTGAATATGAGACCTATTTTGCTAATAAAACGATGCAGAGAAGACGATCGAGTAGAAGTGTTGGATTTTACAGACCATTACACTCATGAAATTAAAACTAACAATGTTTAACTATACATATAAAATGCCACAATCAGGGCGGTGTATCTCAAAAAATGTATCTTTTTTTCTATCACATTTTTCTTACAAACACTCCCTTTTGGTCAATAATAAGCTGTGACTCATTTGTATTAGGAGGCGGTATGTAACAATCCCTGTGTTGATGTGCAATCAACCACGTATGTTCTACAATATAACCCTTTTATTTTAAAATTACTTTGGTTATTTTCTATATTTGGTGCATTTTATATGTACGTAATCTGTGGATTAGTCCTATAGTCCTATTAAATTCCATTCGGGTTTCGGAAATTCTCAGATAAATTCCCTCCCTGCTTCGCAAGTCGGAGATTTATCGACGATTTCCAAATCACTCGTGCAATTACCTACGACATTTATGAATTGATTAATTATATTTAGCAGAGCAATATTTAACTTAGAGGACGCTCAGCGAGGAATAAAAGTTCTCGCCGAAAAGTGGCTGGGAGGAGATTTACTGGATTGAATGACTGAAAATTTGATATCGATATTATAGTGAGTAAATTTTCGGACAGGCTTAATTATATTTATAACGATTTTTTCATCTCCTGAAGCACATATTATTTGGTTATTGAAATGGATACGGTTTATTCTTCTTGTTCATTATCCTTTGTACACTCCTGTGTTTTACGTTCCATGACAATCTTATCCATGGACATAATTACGATTCTTATTGAGCATGAATCGATTAAGAGACTGAGCCTAATCGAAAAAAAAAATAATCATATGTTTAACAGAAGCTATGCCATCTTAAATACGTATAAAAAGTTTAGTATGCACAATTATGATTTTAACTTATTTTTCTATTTATTTACAGTTCCAAATATGGACAAGAAATATTTGTGATTACAATATTGCTTGAACCACTTCTTAAATTTCAAATGAAGATTGCTTTGTTGGTTTTTTTCCGTGAACCATTACATCAATGCAGCATGAACAATAATACCGCGAAAGCTTCATACACACGTTCACTCACACGCGATGAAATAACTTTTCGACTCATCGCCGTAATTGGCCTTCTTTTGCAACCGCGCTCAGCCATCGCGCAACTTGGCCTCACCGTTAACGCTTTTGTGCGACCGGTGGCAGCCGCGGCAGCCTTTCGATGAATCTCGCTTCGCACGCGATCGTTCGATTGCACGCATCGATGCCTGCGAGTCGACGCGAGGTGTGATAATGGCGCGGGCCCTCCTGCCACGCAGGAGGCAAAGGTCTCGGGTGATAGCGCGAGCTACAGAGATTGTGGGTCGAAGGGATGGGGAGATTTGCGTTGTGCGTAGAGAAGAAGGCATTGTGGTCCAGAGAATGGATGGTTCCATCCAAAAGGCTCGCTGGTGTGATGGTGATTTGATGGTTACTGTGGTTGGTATACCTGGTGGATTATCAGACTTCGCGCTTCGATCGAGTTGGTAGAAAAAATGAGAAGAGTATCTATTCCCCTAACCCTGATTCTACTGAATATCTCAGCATCCTAGAGAACGAGTTCTGTAGCATTGTTTTCTAATCGTTCAGGTGTTATTTTACCTCAATGTAATATTTCACCTCATCCAATTTCTTTGTCGCATAACGTTCTTTGCTGTTTTGTGTTAAAACAAATTTATAAATGTAAGAAAATATAATTGAAATTAGATGTGATACCGTTTCCGTACAATACTTCTTTGGAATAATATTATTTTTTAGTGGACAGTCTTGGAATTTCTCGAAAAGAAGTCTGAATTCGCTCTGAACTCTAATTATAAAACAATATAAAGTGCAGTTTTTTCATATCCTTTCCTTACCATACAGATCAAATGCTTCAGATCCGAACAACTCTTTTCAGAATAAATACAATGTTTAACAAGGTACATTAAGATGGAGGTACACTTAATAACAATTTCGAAAAAAACGTAAGGTAAGAAGATTCATAATTGACTCATGTTTCGTAATAATAAACTTTCAGTTTGAGTCAATTTTCACCTCACGTGATTCCTTATGCAAGAAAACTTTGCGAAAAATGTTAGTTGATCGTATAATTTATATTTTGGTCCTCATTGTAAGAACAACTAGTGGCGATAAAACAGTACTTTTTCGCATTATTTGCAACGGTTCAACAATATTTTACAACTACAAGAATCAGCAAAAACATTTCGAACCTGAAAGAGAAAAAAAGTTGCATAACTTCAAGCAGAAACTAATCGAAAACTAATCGTTTCTTCAAAGAATTATACATGATCTTATTTAACGATCTATTTTTTAGAACATATTTCGCTTAAGAAGAAAGTCTTTGTCGTCATTATTGTACTTTTGCAATGTTAATTTTTTACAATTTTTTGAAAAAATCTGTATTCTCCAAAAACGGAACATGCGCATGTTTTAGGGTTTAATACTCTACCCAATAAAAAAATTTAAAGAAAAAGAGTAGTCGTTTGTGAGAAGATAATTATTTAAAAATTGTATATATTCCCCCAAATTTTGCGAAAACTACTCACATTTTTGAAACATTGTATATAGCCTGATCTCAAGATCCGTCTTTGAATATATATTTTATTAACGAACAAATTTTGAAAGAAAGTATTTCTCACCATCATGTAAAATAATTAAAATTTTCAAGTGAATATGAGAGCAATACACTCACAAGAAAGTGATGCTATCAATATTCTTTGGCCTTACAGAGCTCGTCTTTGTCCACGCAGCCATCGAGTTCACGCAAACTTTTCCTTCACATATTCGATAAAAATCACACACGTCTGAGAAACTCTCCGACTCTTATAAAGATAGTCTTCTTTCAAAGCAATATGTGCGGAAAGTCGCTTTGTGAACACACCCAGTCGTCTGACCGGTTTTTATTTCTCACCTGCTTCGCTCTGCCTGTTTGAATTCGCTCGCCTTGACGACTGCGGCGTTCTGTTTGTCATATGGAGGCAGGAAAAACAGACATCTGACGCGGCTCAGAAACTAATAAAATGCTTATTTTAAACATACGAGACTCATATAGAAAGACAGGTGTTCTCTCCTCACCAAACAGGCTCAAAAGCAAGGCAAGCCATTTGCAGGCCTAATCGAAATCTAGATTGCCAATAAAATGACGAAGTTATTAATAATTTACATGCACTCACCAGACAAGAGGTTTCTCGAAAGAAGCAGCTTCGACTCACCTGAAACAGAAGGAGAAATCGTTCATTACATAATCTTTACGAGGCAATATAATACTGAAACAACATTTAAGGACCAAAAGAACAATGGGCGGACAGATTTATGGTTCGGAACTTCATCAGCGTTGGGAAATGGCGTTCTCTTCGTGCACGCACGAAGATGCTCAAAATCCTGGAGCGGGAAAAGCTCCCAAGTCTAGCAGCGGGCAAGGCACGGGAAGTAGATGACGGGCGGCAGGGGGAACGGAGGTGGGAGAAGAGAGGTTCGTTTTCAAAGTGGGATGCGAGAGGTGAATTCAGAGATGGTGTCCTGACATTCGTATTCACAGATGAATTTTCTGGTAATTCTTGGAGCCGGTTTTCTAAAATAAAGTTTTAGAAATAAGGTTTTCTGAGATGAATTTTCGGGATTGGGTGGAAGGGTTTTTGGGGATGAGTTTTCGAAGGTGGGTTTTCGGAGGTGGGTTTCCGGAGGTGCGTTTTCGGAGGTGGGTTTTCGGAGGTGGGTTCTCGCAGGTAGGTTTTCGGAGGTGGGTTCTCGGAGGTGGGTTCTCGGAGGTGGGTTCTCGGAGGTGGGTTCTCGGAGGTGGGTTCTCGGAGGTGGGTTCTCGGAGGTGGGTTCTCGGAGGTGCGTTTTCGAAGGTGCGTTTTCGAAGGTGCGTTTTCGGAGGTGGGGTTTCGGAGGTAGATTTTCGTATGTAGATTTTCGGAGGTGGATTTTCGGATATGGGTTTCCGTAAGTGAGATACTCCAAGTAACGTTTTAGGGACGCGAGGGTTACGGGACGCGAGATCTGACGGTGAGTATTCGATGGCAGGATCTAAGCTGTGAAGCCAGCGCGCGTCGGGCGGCGGCTGGCGGGCCCCCTGGGGCGTCGCCTCGAGGGCCGGGCTGCGTCGCGGGACGGGGTCAAGGGTCAGGCGTTGCGAGAGGCGGCGGGCACCTGCCCTCGGTGGGCGGTGTCGCCCGCGCGCGCGGCGCCGCCCTCCGCTCACCGCCCACGCCCACGGATCGCCTGTCGGCGGGGCGGCCGCGCCCGCCAGCCGCCGCCCTCCAGCCGCCCCGTCAGCCGCCGGCTACTGTGCGAGCTCTCGAAGAGGGAAGGGGCAACTGGTGGTGTAATGACTAGCGCGTATGGGATCCACCTCTGGAAACCGGAATCGATCCCCGACTAAACTGTGGGGAATTTCTGGGAGAAAATGAAATTTCTCAACAGATTTTCGTTGTGTTCTGTCGTTTCTTCTGTCTCCCGTTCCATCATTTCTCCACGTACTTCGCTATAATCTTTTCACTCTCAGTGACCTAACTTTCGCTGTAATCTTTTCGGCCTTAGTAGCCAAAGTGGTGGAAATGGTATACTTAGTGAACAGTGAATGCTATGGGGCAGTAATGACTAGCGCGTACGGGTTCGTCCGCTCGAAACCGAATTCGACCTCTCGAATTTGTGGGAAATTTCTGGTAAACAAAAGGAATTTTCAGCAAGTTTTCTCTAGGTTCTTCCGTCTCCCCTGTCTGTCATTCCATCATTTCTCCTCCTGTTATTTTCGCTACAATCTACTCATTAATTCATCTCTCACGGGTTTCAGTGGCCTCAGTGGTGGAATTGATGGTGTGCGCAGTGGAATTGGTAATATGGCGCAGCTGGTGGAATAGTGACTAAGGCTTATGGGTTCAACTACTAGAAACCAGGCGCGATTCACTAATGGGAAGTTTGTGGTATACATAGAGAGTTTTCGGCAGGTTTTATCTGGGTTATCCCGTTTTCCCCGTCTTTCATTCCATCTATTATTTTCGCTATAATCTAGTCATCAATTTATCGCTCATAGAACTCTGTGATTTAAGTGATTGAATCTTCTTTTGGGAGGAAATAAATTGAAGGTGATGATAATTGAATTACGCACTTTATAGTGTAGCAACAAAACTTGAGAATGATAAAGTGGATAATGCATTCTTTCATGGTATTATCAGTATAATCTGTATCTCATAATTTCGAAATGACCGCGATTTCCAAATTACTTGGAATAAATGGCATCATCATGGTTATTAGGAGCCCCAGCTCGTGGGACCGAACAATGAATAGGGCAATTATGAATAATTCCGAATAGGAGCGAACCGTTATTTCTCGATTCCAAGAATTCTGTGAATGTGTAAAATATTGAGATAGGTAAAACAGAAAAAGGTGATAATCTTTATTAAATCGATTTACCGGACAATGGTGTTGTTACCAATAGCAAAGTTTAGGAAGGTTTTAGTAAAAACTTATAATATATTTCGTATTTCATTAAATTATAGCAGCCAGAGCTTCAATATATTTTTCCTGAAGATTTTTTCTTTCCTTCTATTTAGTTGTCGGGTTTCATTAATCATTAGTCTATTTAGTGCATGATTCTATGTAATTAAGAGCACTCAATAATTTTAACATTAAAGATTACAATAAACAGCAGAATTGCTAGAAAATGTTGTTGACTTTGATGACCTACTTTTTATCTCTTCATTTCCCTCAGCCGCTGTTATCAATCAATTTCTCTTCGATGTAGCCCATTTTGGACGCTCCACTAACTTTAACTACACGCGGCTCGTCGCTCATCGAAGTGCACTCAAACTGACATTTTGTTTATTACTTCCTTCTTACTTTACTTACCTTCTTTATTTTCGACCAAATCAAATTGCAAAAATTACTTTTTATTTCACACTTTATAAAAGAATAGAGGTTGTTTTGAAAGTACAAATCTCGTTTGTATCTCGTGATCATTGGCACACAGGGATAACATCACACGGGCAGACAGCAATTCCAAGAAAGGAGTTCTTCAAGGTAATTCTCGAAGGAAGATGTTTTGTTGTGAAAGTATTGAACACTATAAAAATGTGTCGATTGAATTAATCGAAAACATATTATTTTAAAGAAAGTATAACACATGCACTCTCAGAACATGCAAACAGAGTAACGTATTGAAACATTCTCAGAGAGAAAGCAATGTGGATACGGAACCCAGTTATTAAAGAGATGCAATTATTGTCTCAAAGAATGTGACTCACGAGTCGACATTCACGTGCCAAAACGTTTACAGAAAATTCAGCTTCTGAAGACAACTGTGATCTACCTACCGTAAATCACATCTCTTGAATTTCTCATGTCCTGTGAGTCAATGATTTTGCGAAATGACTTTTGACTTACATTATAAAACCAGATTTATAGAATTAGAGAAGAATGTTTTGTATTAATAGTATACATGCCAAAATATTTTTCTTGTATAGAAAATATTTACCTTGCCTCCCCGCTCTCTTACTTTCTGCCGCCTGCAGCTCAGATTGAGGGAGAACATTCGGATCCATCCAGCGTGACACCATCCCAGTCGCGACACGCTCTAAGCTCCCGACTGGTCTCCTGGCATGTGTGGTAGTGTGCGGCATGTAAGTGTGTGTGTATGTAAGGGGAGAGGATAGTAAAAGAAATAGAATGGAAAGATCGCGCGCGATCCATGGCCCGCTTGATAGGGTAGTGCTCCGGCTTTCGCCTGGTATTATTCGTAGAAACCAGCCAATCAGAGCAGGTGGCCGCTAGAATTCTACTCCAGAGAGGGAGAGAACTCGAACTATCTGACAAGCTGGTGTTGAAAATCCTGCCACCGCCGGTCTCGAAACCAGGACCTCCCGGGCAGAGGAACTGCAGTGGCATCAGTTGATGTCCTGAGCTACGTCACCCGATCCCTCAATAGTGAGAAACGCAGAAAATGGTAAAAACTGAAACTTTACAGCAAAGACATGTTCGGTCAACGGTACGATGTGTGACGGTGAGGGCGTTGTACTGCGACGGTAATGGTGTTGCCGCAGCCGGCAGCACAGTCCACTGGCAATCGCCCTCGCTTAAACGACCGCTCGGCAACATTTGGCCATCCTCTGCTCACCTGCCGGCGACACAATCGCGCGACGCAATCCGGAACCCTTGCAAAACGCCCGCCGCCCATCGACACCTGCGCCCGCCCGCCCGCTCGCCACTTTCTCTCGCTCTTTGCGCGGCCATTCACGGCGTCCCCCGCACTCCCGCACGTTCGCTCCAACGCGCACAATGGCCCGGATTGGTCAAAAAGCGGACAAAATATTCCCGGCCAATTAAACGAAATTCGCGACGGAACCTTTGAAGTGGGAGTAGACTTACGTGCCAAACCCGATTATGGCTGATTTTCGATATACTTAACTTGGTCGACGCTGACTACCGCCTCGATAGGGCGTTTACGGCCGTGTTCACTGTTCAGATTTAAAGAATTTGGGAATCCTTCAGCAATTAATAATTACATACAATAAATGGATAGCTCCAAATCTTGCATATTTTTTCGCCGAACGAATGATGTACTGAGTGGAGGGTATAAAATATTCTGAGAGATCATTGTCATTGTTTTGAAATCATTTATTATAAGTGAGCAGCACGTGAGATCACTAAGTAAGCCTGTGAAGAGGAGGCTGAATAAGGAACGCTCACGGAAGCAGGTGATGATGATGATGATAACAACAACAACAATAATAATAATAATAATAATAATAATAATAATAATAATAATAATAATAATATTTACCATTACTTAATTTTTATGCCGAATGCATGGTCCCTATTGCCTCTTCATTTTAGAATTACGGGCATTGGGTATTGTGCATTGAAAGGACATTTATTTTTATGTCTCCACAATGATTTCGGCCCATCAGAGTCTGGCTTCTTTAATTAGTTCGTTTTTGCGTTTTACTCCGATCAATCATTCTTGACGAACGCCGAGGCAGATTATTAAAGAACGTACCACGCGCAATTGTTCCGTACTCGTTATCTAGGTCTGCATTACAACTTAATTTGAAGTTCCCTAATTGGAAATGAAAACTTGACTGATGTCTTTTCTATCCAACGTGTTTATTCTTGTACACGTTTCATTTTTTAAATGGATGCACCATTTTTGTATGTCGAGATATGTAAATGTTATGTTGCTTCTTACAGTCAATATTTAAATATATATGAAACTAGTAAATATGATTCTTGTTATGATGAATACATTTAACGATGAATAAATGGTCCGACATCTTAAAAAAATAAACTTTCATAAGGGATTTCTACACAAACAATGAAAAAGAACAAACAATAACAAACTAAAATAGGAAAGAACTGTATGGAACATCAAACACTGCATATTTTAATGTGTCAAAATCATGAAAATTATTAATAAATCTATCAAATAAATTATTTAAAAAAATAATTCAGTTGTAATAGCTAATGCCTCTTGATATGAATTAAGACTAATTAAACTATAACAATTGAAGCGCTCAGCAGAACAAGGGGCATATCATATTCAATAAACATTTTTTCTCCCATTTTTTGCGACGTCCAAACCATTGTACGCCGGCCGTTATCCCGCGCGCCCGCACTAGCTCGCTCACGCCTGTTCTCCCGCCCGCCCTCCTTGATGAAAAGGTCTATTGCTCCTTCCGGGTTCTCAACACGCACGCGCCGCCGCAGCGAGGAGAGAGAGAGAGAGAGAGAGCCCCGCTCCCGCAGATCGAATGCAGATTGATCGCGCCGAAAGGTCGCTGTGACGTAACAGCGGAGATGGATCGCACTGCCGCAACACTGAATGCCTACCGCTTTGAAATGATTTGGGTAAGAATTCGGACAATGGAGGCGAAACTTTGGCTTGCAACAGAGTACTGCGTTGCGTCACCACGATGAAACCGAAAAAGTAAATTCACAATGGTGTTCAGAAATACATAGGTATGCAATGGGATATTTCTCATGATGTAAAGTTTGTACACATTTTTTTTTAATTGGAAGTTCTAAAACTTGTAATTGGTTTTCGTTTTAAGAAATTATCCAAGAAAATTGTTTTCGATGTCGAGTTTCATAACACAAGAAACCTCAAAAAGTAAATGACTATTGAAAGAATAATGACCAGAAATACACTGAAACATAATGGAATATGCTAAGTGTGAGTTTTATGTGGAACTGTATTACGAAACATTGATTTAGAAATTTCGAAACAATGAATGTCGGAACCGTTAATTATGAAAGGGTGTTTAATTTAAGATATTGATATTACATAATAAAACTAGTGGACAATCGCCAATATTTGATAGTAACTGCGAAGAAATTCACAGAAGTAACTGTTTTGGAAGCCCAAGAATTTTAAAGATTTTCCTTGTCATCTATCCCATATTGCCATTTTCCAACATAATTAACCGATGTATGAGTTATTTTTAGTTATTACATGATTTACTCTCAAGAACAATTGCAATAACCAATAAGAGGATTAGAAGCAGAAAAGCGAAGTTATAATAAAATTCCGTAAACTATTCGGAAGCAGCAAATAATGTATTACATAGAAATTCTTTCCACACAACGTCCCTCGCCATTCGAGATCAACCGCCCCAGAATACATTTTCCACCTCAACACATGCACCAGCACCTTTAAACCCACCCTCACGAAGGTCCTTTAGCCCAAGCACGTAAGTGAAAAGCAACAATCCCCACTCCATTACTCTCCAACACCTCACACAGCCTCGCGTCCTCTCTCAGCCTCAAGACGACGGAGCAGACTCCGCGGCGCACGCAAAGAAAGTGGCACTCCAGCCGGTGCTCCGGGTTTCGGCACCACACCTTTAAATATGAATGCGACTCGTTAGGCTGCTCCCTCCCGCGCCTCCCGTTTCTCTCTTCCCGCTCGGCGCGCGAAACGCGGGCGGACCAGGAGTTTTGCTTAATTAACCTTTGAACGGGCGCACCCGTGCGAGCCTATGCTCCGCTTTTTCTCCACGTATTAATTAATCCTCGAGTGATATCCCGCTCCCAAATTACAGCATACCGCTCCGCGGATAATCCTCCTCGCAAAAATTCTCGCCGCCGACGCCGCGCCGTCTCGTCTCTTCGGCTGACTTCCGTGCACGCCGCCGCCGCCCCGAGGGGCCCTGGAGTAGGCGCATTGACTTCTCGAGGGGGGGGAGGACCGGCGTGGGGGGGGGGAACGGAAATCGCGAAAAATAACTGCGAGCGTGCCTGGGAGTGAATGCTTTAGGGGAGAGGTGCTTCTCCCGATTGCTGGACAATCGGCGTTGGGTACAGGCGATGTATTTTAATGCAGAATTAGATCGAGAGAGTAGAGCGAGAGACAGAAATAAAGTGAGGACGCAGAAAAACCGGTGAGTATTGGAGCTCAAAAATACGCCCGAGAGGAAAGATTGCTTTAGACGAAGATGCAAGAGAGATTGTGTAAAAGAGGTAATGTAAACGCAGAGAATAGGTAGACGTATGTTAATTGAACAGGAATAGATATGACGATGTCAGAACTGAGTGACGTTGAGGTGAGCTATGAATTAGTATAGGGTGAGGAAGAGGTAGACTCGGAAAGAAGTGATGAGCAGGGGTTAAGAACTGTATGAAGATTAGGTGAAAACGAAGAGTGGGGAATAGTAGTAATAGATTAGAATGAAATAGAATTGAGGAAAAAATAGCCGTCACTTGTAACATACTGTTAGGACAAAATATCATAGATCTTCAATGTTGAATCTTTCGTAAAATATTGTTTACAATTTATCTCGAAGGCGACAATATTCCTCCTTCCTTAGAATAAAAACGCCCAAGAATTCGTGGAACGAAATTTGAAATGGAAAGCAACTAAAAAGGAACGGCAAGCCAACCGCGAGGGAGAGGCGAGGCAGAAGAGCACGGGGATCGACACGAGCGGGCAAAATCGCCAAGGGACGAGGGTCCCACCCGAGCGCGCGTGTACGAGGCAAGGCGGGGTGGACGCCGGGCGGGGCGTGGCCGGGACGGGAAATGACTGCGAGACAGGAAGTACGGGCGAAGAGGCCCTGCGCGACGCGGGCGTGGGCGGGGCGGGGCGGGGCGGGGCGGGGCGGGGCGGGGCGAGGTCGGGGACCGGGCGGCCCACCGGACGGGGCGCGAGGGCTACAGGGGCCAGTGGATGAATGGAGGTCAGCTTTTGTCTTTAAAATTTCAAGGGAGCAAATCTCGCCGCCCTGGTCGGCGCGGCGCGCGCGGTCGGCGGTGGCGGCGGGAGGGCGCGGAGGAGAGGGAGGCGATGAGAACAAAGGGCAATGAGCCAAAGTTGGGAGGGCCAGGCGTGAGGTGGCCGGTGCGCGCTCTCGCTCGAGCTGGTCGATACCTCGCCGCTCGCGGGGCGATGATGGAGGTGGTGGCACGTCTACGGTAACGGAGGTGGCAGGGAGGGGTTGGTGGTTGTGGTTACGGTTTTGATATCGTTGATACTAGCGTATATGGTGATACGTCTAAGTATATCGAGGTAGATGTTGATAGTGGCGGCGGTGATGGTTGGCGGTGGTTGTGGTGGAGGTTGTGGGTGTGACGGTTGTGGTGGTTGTAACGGTTGTGGTGATTGTAACGGTTGTGGTGGTTGTGGATGTTGTGGCGGTTGTAGTGGTGATGTAGAATATATGATAGTGGGGGTTTCTGTAGGGATGATGGTGATTATAGTAATGTGGTTTGGTAATGGAACAAGTTTCCTTCGTGGTGGCTTCGGCTTGTACTACAAGGGCTGGGTAGGGGATTATGTGAATTATTATGATGGATATTGGTACGGGTGGTGATGGTGAAGGTAGGGGTGAGTCTTGTGGTGGAAATAGCAATAGCGGGGACTCGCTGTGGTAGTCGTGTTGAGATATGTGTAAAGGCGGAAGAGAAAGCAAAGGTCGTTAGACACCTGTTTACATTACACGTTAAGGGTTGTGGGAATAAGGTGGGCGAGGACGGTTCTGTGTGCACGGGCGGAGCGGGCAGTTTTGGTGCAGGCTAGGTCGCAAGCGGGGCGGAGAAGCGAGATCCGCGCGGAAGAGTGTTAGTGTGCGAGGTCGAAGAGAGCGGAGTCCGAGCGGGCGAAGTCTGAACCAGCGGGAGCGAAGAAAGCAGGGTTGGAGAAGATGGAGCTGGACAATGCGGGGTCGGAGGGAGTGGGGGTGGGGGTGGGGGTGGGGTTGGAGAAGTAGGTATTGGAGATGGCAGGGTTGGAAGAAGTAGGGCTGGAGATGGCGGTGTTGATAAAGGCGGTAGTTGACAAGGCGGTGTTGGAGATGTCAGTTTAGGAGAAGGCAGTGCTGGAGAAAGAGGTATTGGATAAGGTGGGGCTGGAGAAGGCGTTGTTGGAGAAAGCGGTATTGGATGTGGCAGTTTAGGAGAAAGTGGTGCTGGAGAAGGCGTATTAGATAAGGTGAGGCTGAAGGCGGTGTTGGAGAAGGCGGAATTGAAGATGGCAGTTTAGGAGAAGGCGGTGCTGGAGAAGGAGGTATTGGTTAAGGTGGGGATGGAGAAGGCGGTGTTGGAAAAGGCGGAATTGGAGATGGCAGTTTAGGAGAAGGCGGTGCTGGAGAAGGAGGTATTTGATAAGGTGAGGCTGGAGGTGGTGTTGGAGAAGGCGGTATTAGATAAGGTGA
The DNA here is from genome assembly GCA_038098605.1 of Gryllus longicercus. Classification (NCBI taxonomy): domain Eukaryota; kingdom Metazoa; phylum Arthropoda; class Insecta; order Orthoptera; family Gryllidae; genus Gryllus; species Gryllus longicercus. Next base: position 2,189,730 of record JAZDUA010000171.1, on the reverse strand, counting down.
GGCTGGGAAAGGCGGTATTGGATAAGGTGAGGCTGGAGGCGGTGCTGGAGAAGGAGGTATTGGATAAGATGGGGCTCGAGAAGGTGGTGTTGGAGAAGGCGGAATTGGAGATGGCAGTTTAGAAGAAGGCGGTGCTGGAGAAGGCGGGACCGTAGACCGAGGTGTCGGGGAGGCGGGGAGGGAGGGGGCGGGGTTGAAGTGGCAGGGGCCGGAGGGAGCCGGAGGGAACCAAGAATGCGGGGGTGAGGCTAATGATGGCGGTGGGCGCAGGCAGGCGAAAAGCCGGCGGCGGAGGCTGACGAGACCAAAGCGAGGCCGGAAGTGGTCATCGGAGGAGATGGTGCACAGCGGAAGAGGAGATGGAGCTGAAAAGGGGTGGAACAGAAAGGGCGTGGTGAACAAAGGGTTGGCCAGAGACCCGAATTCGTTCTCATTTCGCTTCGCTTCGAATTCAAAATTTCGTTTTGTGTTCCGATCTCTGGCAAAGACTATTGAAATGCGTATAATTCATTTTTGTTGCTCTGACGTTTCTTAATTTTCATTCAGATATATTTCAAAAGACGCAAACGAATAGCTTTATCCTGGTGTATGCATAGAAAAAAGAAGGATCCTCGTCATTCACTTTTTCGCGTATTTTATAGAAATCATTTGGTATTGATAACTCTCAACCATGTGAAAAGCGAATCAAATACAGCTTTTTGTAGATTTTATTGCAAAGTTTCCCCGTAGGTATAGGTATTTTGAACTTTTAGTATTCTTTTGTAAATAAATTGGTCAATGAATAAACAAATTCGCAAGATGTTAACAAAAATGTATTAAAATGTAACAAGACAGCAATAAGTTCATGAAATGAATAATTTGGAGCTTGAAATTTATCTATGACTGAATTATCTAGCTACGACTGGAAATCTATCTATGACTATCTATGACAATCATTAGCATTCTCAATAATGAACATATGACTAGTAATATGTTTACACGGTATAGGAATGCGATAACAGCTAATACGTGGTCAGATATAAAAATAATTTTGAGTGTAGAAACACAAATCTCCCCCTTACGTCATATGCAGTTTTTACTGTACCTTGACTAAATAAATCACATCAAATCAAAAGAGCATCCTGATTACCGACAGTTAGTTCTGAAAACGTTTTAAGCGTCAATTCAATAGAAATAACTTCATTCAAACAATTAAATTCTAGTACTTTATGTAAGGTCATATAAAAGGTAAGCAAAAATTAAACGAAATGGTGAATTCATTCATGAACTTCGATACCTTGCACGTTAGGTTCAACCTGTGGACCTATCACGGTTTAAGTTGTGGAATTTCAATCGAACACGATAATCGAATGGGAATAGAACAATAATCGAGAAATTAAGAAATTCAAGTTACCAAACTTAGAGTTATGCACTTATTTTCTCTTACAATACTTTTAGGAGTTTCAATAGAACGAACAACATTTAAGGAAAAAAAAACATCGAAGAGAGTGTGTGTTTGTACAGCGGTAGGGAAGAATATTGGATTGTGAAATCCGCTGAGGGCGTTGTATGCTGGTGCGGATTTCGGGCGTTTTCGGGGCGGCGAGGGCGGCGCGGCAATGAAGGGAAAGTCGGAAGGCAGAAAGGCGCGGGTGGCCAACACGCAGCAGCTGCTCGAAAGCACCGCACGCGGTGGGTGGGGAAGGGACGCACGCAAAGGGCGGAATGAAAGCGGAAGAGAGAAGGGATGCGACAGAAAAGGACCGAGCGGGAGAGATCGATAAAGACGATGAAGAAATTTCGTGGAGTAGCGCGCAGGGTGGGAAATATGGCGCGAAAGTGGTCTGTTGATGCTTCTTCAGGACGATAACCTTGGGTTTGAAGCGCGCGCGGGTATCAAGACTCATTTTGGGAGTGGTTATTGTAATTTTGGGGAAGTGAATAAGAATGAGCGGCTAGCGCTCTGATGAGGTATAAATTATTAAATTAGCGTTTAGTAAAAAGTTTTACTATAGGCACATTGAAGATTTCAAGTCGAAAATGATTGCAATATTATTTTCTCATATTGCGAAGTGAGGCACGTGCGTTAAATTTTGTAATGTCAATGTTCTTTTATCGTCTACTGCCCACCATCTTGCGAACTATTCTCCTTTCTACACTCACGAGATTCTTTTCGAGGTTATTCTGAGTGATAAGTAAAAGGATTGAGGAATGAGCGGTTGCGATGTCGATGGCGGGGGCGGTGGCTAGTGATATGACGAGAGCGGTGGCGAGGGTGGTGATGAGAGCGGTGGCGAGAGCCATCGTGCGATTGGTGATCAGGATGGTGAGGCGAGGATGGCGTGGCAGTGAGGGCGGCGGCCAGAGGAATTGAGAGGTTGGTGGCTAGAATAGTGAAGTGGGCGAAGGTAAGGACTGAGTCGATGGTGTTGACTATGGCGGCGAGGGTGATCACTTCGGCGATGGCGATGGCGATGGTGGTGGTGGTGGTGGTGGTGGTGGTGGTGGTGGTGGTGGTGGTGGCGGCGGTGGCGGTGGCGGTGGCGGTGGCGGTGGCGGTGGCGGTGGCGGTGGCGGTGGCGGTGGCGGTGGCGGTGGCGGTGGCGGTGGCGGTGGCGGTGGCGGTGGCGGTGGCGGTGGCGGTGGCGGTGGCGAGGGCGAGGGCGGTGACGGCGAAAGCGATCGTGCGGTCTGTGGAGAGGTCTGTGACTAGGACAACGAAGTGGTAGCGGGCGATGGCGTTGGCTGTGGCGTGTGTGGTGGATAGGACGTGGGCGTTATGAGGGGCCGGTGCGTCGTCGCCTCATAAGGCTCTTCCTCATAATTGCGCGGTATCGAGCGGCACGTCTCGTCGCCTGGCGTCTACGCGGCCGAGGGCAGCAGGCACAGACACTCACTAGGTGCTCGCCACTCCGGTACGCGAGTGCACGCACCCGCACGCAGGCGGCCGGTCTCCCCCACGCGCCTCGGCGGGGCGTCTTTACAGTCTTTTCGAGCCCTGCTTTCAGAACTATTGATTATTAGCAGAGGCGCTCACGGAAGGGAGGGGGCAAGGGCAACAAATATAGTGTCCAATCAACTAGATATTTTATTGAAAATAGTTTTTAATTAATGCTGAATATAATTTATTTTTTTAAAATTTAAGGTCGCATCAACTTCTGGGGCATTAGCGACCACTATTGCGTGTAAAGGTATGGTAACTATTAGGATGACACGATATGATGATGATAGGAGGTGAAAGGACGAACATAATACAATCATGCCCGAAGCGGGACTTCGGTCCGAGATCGCTACGGCACTACTGCCTTAGCGATCTCAGCAATATAAAATGTATGTTTAGTTTCTGAATAATTTATATTTATAAAGTACACATTTGATATATTTTTAATGTCTTTCATTTGTAAAGGATATATTTTTAAAAAAGTGTAATTGTCTTCTGGGGGATGAACCCGCATGAGCCACCCCCTCCTCTCGCTTTTGGTGCGTCGCTGTTTATTAGCCATGATAAAGATCGTTCGATCCGTATGCTGCTTTCCCGATCGATTTACGAGTAACAAATTTGTTTTTATGCTCTATACTTTATTTTCACCAATTTCTATGGACTCATTTTCTTTTTGTTTGGTATAAAATTCAATTTTTTGAGGGCCTTTAAAATTTACGAAGTACATCCACATAAAATTTGAGCTTCTGTACTAAAATAGTTTACAATTAAATGCAGTCGCAGCGCAAAACATTACTTTCCTATTTGTGTTACCTAATCTTCGAAATATTGCACTCCTTTGAAGTCACTTCTTTCACGTTTTCCCCCACCATCTCATGCTAATTTCTCACTTTTATCCAGGTTTTAGTAACTATATACAAAAGTATAATATGTGCACAGTAAAGTGTATTTGCGCTTTGTACTTATTGCAAGTCGTTTCTCCAAGACATATTCCTCTTTTCTAATCCCCATGTCCCTACAGTCATGTTGGCAGCACGTGACCTGTCATTTGTCATACGGGTGCAATTATGAACGCATACATCGCCGGAATAGACAACACAGTGCGTCACGTTTGGGTGTGCCCTTCCTCATGTTTGCAAGGCCGTAGTTTTTCTGACCTAATTCCTCTCCTTGGGCTTACCCCCATCACACCCCCCCTTCCTCGTGGCACCTAGCGACGACGTGCCCCCCCCCCCCCCAGCAGCGTCTCCGGAGGCGGCGCGGGGGACAGCGGGCGCGCGCCACTTAATGAAGCGCTGTCGGCGCCCCCGACAGGTGCTGCCTCAGGAATTGGGGCTTTTCAGCCGTGATTACCGCCTCAACAATCAATGTCTCGATACGCCGGCACGAAGGCGTGTTTAGATTGTTTCCTGCTGTAGGCGGATGGGTTAGAGGAGGGAGTGGTAGCGGAGATGACGGCGGGGGAATTGGCCGCGGTGGGAGTGGCGGGGGGGGGGGGGTTGCGGGGAAGATTGCGGCGGTAGAGATGGGGGAGTGGGGTGAGGGTGGCGGTGGTGGAGGTGGCGGTGGTGGGGGTGGGGGTGGGGTGGGGTCGGTGGAGGTGGCGGTGGTGGGGGTGGTGGAGGTGACGGTTGAACCCGGTGGAGGCAGCGATGCAGACGAGAGCAGTTTAAGGTAGTGTGATCGACTCGGTGGCAGGGCGATGACGGTTGCGATGGGAGTAGCAGAGCCGGGGAAGGGGGGGTGAAGAGAGTGTTGTGACGACGGCAGTGGTTGTGGCAAGTGCCGTAGCAGGTGCAGGGATGGAATGTAGATAAGGGCGGGAATGCGATAAGGTCAAGGTGATGGGGTTGTCTTAGAGGGGAGTGCAGATAAGCAAAGTGTTTCGTCGAACGCAATCACCTGTAATCACTGTAACTAGTTACTTCTGGCAATAATCAGGCTGGATGAATTTTCGATAATAAGACAGCTATTGAGAATTGAGATATTTTCTTTTCTATTACTGCGTAATTTTATTATAAGAAGAAACAAATGGTAAGTGGAGCACGATTCATCACATGTAAAGAATAGCAACTAATTTTCCCAAATAAATCACGCGAGAGAATTGTATTTCAATATGATAATAATAAACATAGGAAGTGAATAATTGACTTCGGTAGACCAAGAAATGAAGTAAAGTATATTATATATTCTTTAATTATGCCGAATTACATATAGAAATGAAGAACCATCTTTTTATAAACGAAACACATAATAATTAGAAATCTGCCTAATTAAATTTTCTGTTTTTGACAAGTTACAAATTTATTTTACTAGAATAAATAATTAACATAAGAATAAGACATTTTCCATTAACTTAACGAATAAATTCTTAGAATAAATGCTGGAATATATTAAAATAATTTAAAAAAATCTCATACCAATTTTTATCTTATTCAGATCTTCGACATAAAGTGGTGTCTATATATAAGAAAAAAGAATTGCTGCAGAATTCCGCGGTATAGTTTTGTTGTAACTGTTTCTGAATTAATGTCTGCAAAAATATTTAAATTCGTGCTCGCCAAATAAATATAAAAATTAATACCATGCTGAAAGGATGCTGACCCATTTGTTCTCGTCTCAATGCACTTCGCAAAAGAACGAACCAAACTGTTTCCACCAGCGAAGAGCAGCTGGGAATCGAAACGTCTCGGTTGGGCACCTCGAATGTTTTATTTACATTCGCATTCGCTGAAACAGAATTTTACTGGGAGAAAGCGCACACTTTTTCACGACGCCCGCCCCCACGCGTTGAAACAACAGAAGAACGTTCCCTAGTTTTTTTTGCAGGCGAAAACACAATACTCTACCAGTTCACCTCCCTCGCAAATGCCTTTCTTTCAATGTGCTCAGTCTACCATCGCCCAGTCACGGTTTAATGGGGAGGGCGATAGCTTCATTTATGTGGTAGAGTCCGGGCTCCCTGCAAGAAGCATGCGAGGGCAAAAACTTGTGGTGGGGAGAGGGAAACTCGGTTTAACTCAAGTAATAAGTCAATGGGGAAGGAAAAACACTGTCGCCGAGGAGGAGATAGCAATTACACGATAGAAAAACGTAAGAGAATGAAACGAAGCTATTAATGAAATAAACGAGAGAATAACGTACGGCACTTGAGAAGGCAGGGCAGGCAAGAAGCTTGCAACAGCCGATGTCTTTCTTGCGGTAACTTCCCGCGACGTTGCGACGAGAAAATGACCTACCTAGGGAAGAGTGATTACGGTTCATGTACTGCGAATAAACTTGTAAAGTTGTTACTCTGGGTGTGTATCTTCAGTGATACATGAGACTGACCACAGAAATGAGGCGTGAAGTAACCTTTTTCCAAGTGTGTTGTGGTTTGCGTACGCGCGTAGTGCTATGCAATATGTGACAAAATGTCTGTAACTGCAATTGAAAGACATCTAAAGTAACCATTTTGTATATCAAAAAATTTTTGTTGGCATTCAGCAATAAATGGAAGTAACATATTAAATGATCAATTGGTTAAAAAAATTGGTTGGATAAACTTAGTTAAAAATATGACAATAAGGTTTTACAACATACTTGAAAAAAATCGTACATTAGAATTCAGGCAGACTTTAGAATTATATAAGGATATATATTGAGGACTGCCATTGAAAAATAAATTTAGGTAGTACGTACATGAAATACTAATTACATAAACGAGTTGAGCAATAGGGAAATTTAGAATTTGAACTGAATTACAATTTTACGTTAGCATATAACTAACAAACTATTTGCATCTATTACAAAATAAAATTCAGAACATATTTTTGATAAAATTTGAAAGGACACTGATTTTCATTAATTCAGATATTTCGTTTGTTAGGAACGAGGTTAAATTATAAAGAATATTATCATATCTGTATTCAACAATCTTTCGATAGTACAACGTATTATTATGTTATATCCAATTTACAAATTTGTGTTCATCTCAGATTTATCATTGAATTTTATATAGAGCATCGGTTTCATCTCAGTGGAGATATTAATTACAATGTAAATACATGAAAAATAGGACACATTAAGTTACCTATGACAAATCCCACAACACACCATTTATAACCATTGCAGACAATCAAAACATCTCTAGAGTACGTAATACGAACTGCATTCAAGTGACACGTGCAAAAATTGGGCGCACTTTAATTTTCAAATTTATTAGTCACAAAATCCATAAATTCAAATAACACATCACCAACATTCGGATACACACACTGTCTAAAAATGAAATATATGAAAATCTCCGACGCAGATCACCGCTAGAGCGCTCTAATTTTTTCGTGCAGACTATTTCGGCGCAAATTATTCGAACTCGTTTCCCGTGGCCATCCATTACACCTGACTCTGTTGGACGGGGCGCAATGGGGCCAAAACGTCCCGCCGAAGGTGATGCTTGTGGCGAGGTAACTGTCGACAGTGACGGCGATGGAGCGCTGGTGAAGTGGGTGTGGAATGGTAGTGCTTCGAGAGTAAAGTAGGGGTGTGACTGTATGTGTGGAAGTCAGAGTCAGATGGAAATGGCTGCGGTAGTAATGGTGGTGGTGGTGGTGGTGGTGGTGGTGGTGGCTGTGGTCGTGGCGGGGGTGTTGGGGATAGAGGTGGTGGAATGGGTGGTGGTGGTGTGGTAACAATGATGGTGATGGTGGTGATAGTGGTGGTGGTGGTGGGAGTGGTGGTGGTACGAGTGGTGGTGGTGCGAGTGGTGGTGGTGGTGGTGAGGGTGGTGGTGGTAGTGAGGGTGGTGGTGGTGGTGGTTAGTGAGTGTGGTGGTGATAGTGGTGGTGGTGGTGGTGGTGGTGGTGGAGGTGGTGGCGGTTCAATGCGGACACTGGAAACAAAAAGAAGATGCGGTAGGGAAGAAAGAACCAGCGAAAATGGCGTAGTTGGAATGAAAGTGGGTCCTGAAGCGGGGAAACCGAAGCATTAGGAAGTGCATTCACGGTCGTAGATACATTAACGGCAAAGTCTCGACATCCTGGAACAGTGGTATAGATGTAAACGGTGAAGATAACGGTGGTGAAGTGTACAACCAAAAATGGAGAAGGAATGGAGGCAAAGGAGAGGGTGGGAGTCGGAACGACGAGGAAGGACATTTAGTATGATAGGGAGAGGTGAGGACTATGAATAGGCTGAAGTCGACGATAGTGGGTGCTGTTGGAAGGAATGGGGCGGATAGAACAGCGGGGCAGCGACGGAGGTGGTGGCGTGGACGGTGTGGATGGCATGGCCGGCGTGGGAGGCGTTCGTGGTGAGGGCGTCAGAAATGGCAGGAGCGACAGGGGCATAGAGGGCGCGAATGGGGACGGGGGCGACGGGGGCGACGGGGGCGACGGGGGCGACGGGGGCGACGGGGGCGACGGGGGCGACGGGGGCGACGGGGGCGACGGGGGCGACGGGGGCGACGGGGGCGACGGGGGCGACGGGGGCGACGGGGGCGACGGGGGCGACGGGGGCGAGAGGGGTAGTGGAGGCGGCCGGGGGCGATGGAGGGTGACGGGGACGTCTGGGCGGCGCCTACGGCAAGGGTGGAAGGGGTGTCGGGGGCGGCGGAGTGGTAAGTGCTCCGGGGCGGCTCGGACGGTGGGGTCGGGTGATGGGGGCAGGGGCTGCGGGGGCGGCGGGGGTGGTGGGGGCGGCGAAAGCAAAGGGGAGATGAGATGGCGGTGGAGACGACAGGGGCAGGTGGGTGCGGTTGGGGCGATGGGGGTGGTGAGGGCGGGGTGGGTGCGTGTCCGTCAGCCCGGGGAGCGTGCTGCGGGGCCGGGCGGAAAAGGCTGGCGCGAGCGGCGTCGGGGCCGCGGCAAAGGCTGCTGGCGTTTAAACAAACGCCGTTTTTTGCGGGCGCGTGGACGCCCCGGTAATCGAGCTGTCCGCAAGTCCCTTGACGCACGTCCATTACGCGGCCGCCGCCGCCGCCCCCGCCGCCCGCGCCTCGGAGCCCCCGCGGCGCCGGAAAAAGAGGAAGGAAGGAGGCGATGGTGGCGCAGCGGAGGAAGGCGCGGAGGGCAGCGCAGTGCATCTGTTTCCATTCGAGGGCAGCGCCAAGGAACTTGAATACAAGAGACCCTATGCTCACCAACAGACAGCGACATGTAAATCAATTGACTCGTACACCAGAAGAAATCCCTCCCTGCTAACGCCTTTCTTTATAAAGCTATAAGTTGATAATAAAATATAAATATAATGATGTAGAAGTAAATTGCAATTTTGTATTTTTATTAATTAATTAAATTATTATTCAATTAGTATTAGTATTAATATTATATTAATTAATATTATTATTAATAGTATTTATTAATTAAATTTAAGTGGTACCCGAAAGGAACTCTTAAATATAGTTTTCACAAAGTCATGATAGTTGATAAGGATACCCCAATTCAATTTCAATATGTATTGAGGAATTTTAATTATTGAAGAATGTGGGTCAGTAAGTAATGAAACTGGAATTATCATGAAATAAATGAAACATTTTTAATTACATTTTTAGAATATGTTTGAAATATTTCAGTGTTGTTCGGGAATTTTCAACAAAATAAACATTTGGACCTACTGACGAGGAATCAGGAACTCAATGGCAGCTCTGCAAACCATCTCAAAAGTACTTAAGTGAGTGGTCATTGTGATATGAGAGCCCCAATAAAACATAAAAGTAAGTTAATGAAAGTTCACGCTTTTAAACAGTGTTTTCACTCGCTCAAACGCACACTCACCCAAACTAGTGCAACTTTACATCAGCTGGCTTTCATCTACCACCTCGCTATACCTTCATGATTCATCATTCTACCTTCCTTCCCTTGAATTAATTTATTATAACTCCTCGTCAATGAATCTCTAGGATGCTCCCGTCTCATAATTTGTATGTTTCAAACTGCCCCTCGTATTAAGCATAATCGCATGTGGTTTCTCTGGAGTCTGTCGGTTGTCTTCCAGCACAAAAGATCAAGAATCGAAAAGGGTCAAAACTCGAAACAAATCTAGTAACTACACACTACATGCTTTAAGCATTGCTATTTTCCCACCTTCAGTCATCAGCTCCCTTCGACTTCAATATTACTCCATTCCCTTGAACAACTCTTTTGATTGATTAGTGAATCCAGGCGCATCAACTGCTAAGGTCATTAGATCCTTAAAGGTAGTGCATGTTTTATTACGTGGTGACGGTGATTTTCCGCCGCCGGATGGCGAGATATGTTGCCGACCTACCCGTCAGCTTTGAGTATTTTCCCATCAAGATATCTCCTACTCGCGTATCACTGCTCTAAGCCCCCCCTCCTCTCCACCAATCTCCTGGCATGTGTGGAAACACCCCAAACACGCAACCCCTTTCTCATCTGCCTCTTTCCCAACCGTCCCCCCTGGCCGGCAGGAGCTCATGTGGTTAGCTGCACAGGCTGTCTCACGCTCTACGAATCTCAAATCGAATTCCAGGGCAGCGGCCGCACCGGGGGCGGCGGCAGCAGCGGCGGCGGCGTCTGGCTTTGAAGTGCGCCGGCTGCTGCGCATGCGCGGGGCCTACATCCTAATTACGTGGACGCGCCCGCGCATCGCGCTCGCCGCCCACGTCATTGCTGCGCCGCCCCGCGCCGCCCCGCGCCGGTCCCGTGCGTGGGCGCCGCTCTTGCCTCGCGGCCTTTGGCAGTCACCGGCTGAGATGTCTCACGGCGACAACTGCTGCCACTGCAGAGCCTTTCTGACCGGGAGGTGCGAGACTTCGAGACCGAAAGGTGATGGATTTTAGACACTGCGTACACGATGACTTACATCAGCAACTGTTGTCACTGCAGCCTTTCTGACCGGGAGGTGCGAGACTTCGAGACCGAAAGGTGATGGATTTTAGACACTGCGAGCACGATGACTTACAGCAGCAACTGTTGTCACTGCAGCCTTTCTGACCGGGAGGTGCGAGACTTCGAGACCGAAAGGTGATGGATTTTAGACACTGCGAGCACGATGACTTACAGCAGCAACTGTTGTCACTGCAGCCTTTCTGACCGGGAGGTGCGAGACTTCGAGACCGAAAGGTGATGGATTTTAGACACTGCGAGCACGATGACTTACAGCAGCAACTGTTGTCACTGCAGCCTTTCTGACCGGGAGGTGCGAGACTTCGAGACCGAAAGGTGATGGATTTTAAACACTGCGAGCACGATGACTTACAGCAGCAACTGTTGTCACTGCAGTCTTTCTGACCGGGAGGTGCGAGACTTCGAGACCGAAAGGTGATGGATTTTAGACACTGCGAGCACGATGACTTACAGCAGCAACTGTTGTCACTGCAGCCTTTCTGACCGGGAGGTGCGAGACTTCGAGACCGAAAGGTGATGGATTTTAGACACTGCGTACACGATGACTTACAGCAGCAACTGTTGTCACTGCAGCCTTTCTGACCGGGAGGTGCGAGACTTCGAGACCGAAAGGTGATGGATTTTAGACACTGCGAGCACGATGACTTACAGCAGCAACTGTTGTCACTGCAGCATTTCCGACCGGGAGGTCCTACGGTTAGAGTCTAGGCGGTGACAGATTTTAAAAGCTACCTGTACGGGGGTTTATAGCGTCTATTGTTGGTACGGCTGCGTTGCTGACTGGGAGGTCCTAGGGTTCGAGTCCGGGACCTGGCGGATTTTCGACACCACGTGCGTTATTTTACTGCGAAAGTTTCGACACTACGACACTACAATGTCTGCAGGAGAGTTCTAGCGGTTGGTTGTACTGGTCGTTATTTTATTGTGGTTACTTCGGTGACTACCTAGCGAATGCCAAAGAAGTACTCTAATAATATCTCTGAGGTAGCTCAAAGTGAGAATTACTTAGTATCCGCAGCGGCTCTGTCATGAAGGTGCCGGAGTTCGAATACCGATGGGGGCAGAGTATCGACATTAGTTACCTGAATAGCTGACTTGAAATTAATCACAGTCTAGAGGATAATTCAGACGGCTGTTCTGAAGGGTAGTTTTTCTGGGATCTCCGATCAATATTACGCGAATATCGGAGCAGTGCCTTAACAAACTGTCCAGGAACCGTGGGTGATCTTTTCTTCCTCATAATTGTCCCCTCCTCTCCCCTACACACACATACGCGTACACACACACACACACACCATTTCCATGAATTAACTAACACATACCGGAAGACTAGTCGAGAGCTTATAACTTCTCTCACTTTAGCGGGCACACCCGAAGAAAGAAATCTCACATGACGAGTGGTGGTTGCGTGATGGTGACAGTTATGCTATGGGATGCATTTAAGAATCGTAAGCACTACCAATCCCGTAAACAGCTTCGAATTCTTTGCCACCAGCATCACGGATTAGTAAATATTTCCATCACTACGTTAGTAAATACTTCAACTAGCACCATCATTGAGAGTATTAGCCTCATTACCATTACCACTATGACCACTAACATCATCCATAACATCATTATGCACTTAATTTCATTATCAACATCATTATTTTTGCAGTACCTTTCCAACTACAATGTCAAATTCCCGCAAAATGGTCCAGATGGCAATTCACAATTTCACATTCCACAATTATCACCATTGTCACCAACTTCATCAACATCACCAACAGAGTAACCATCACAAGCAGCGACTCCGCTGCCTTCACTCTGCCCGCCAACTCCTTGCCCCGCCCACCTCAGCTGCCACGCCGCCGCCTCTGCGCACCGGAATGAATCAATTACCCCGGCAAGAACAGAAAGTCGCTAATGTTAGAAAAAAAAACAGAGACGAAAGAAGCAAAAAGAAAGAGCGATTCGACTTCAACGGCAGTCGAAGATTTTAATTAATTATTCCACTTGCATTCCCTTTAATTAATTACTTCATACTTGCTTTACCTCTAACAGGGGGTCGATGAACCTGGCCGAAAGGCTCGCTGCTCTCGCTGACAAGAATAATTGTGTTGTGGAAATGTAATTTCTAAATTGATCCGTGACGCTCACTAACCCCGGCAGGCCTGGCGAGAGAGCCCTCTAGTAGGCGCTTAAGTTCCACAAAGCGATCTATAGCGGCTTTAGTGATTGAGGCGGAGCAAGTGGTGGAGGTGGTGGTGGTGGTGGTGATGGTGGTGGACAAGATAATGGTGGCGGTCCAGATAGGAGTGTTAGCGGTGAAAAAGGCAATCGCGGGGGCCGTGGTTGTGATTGTACCTATGGCAATGGTTCGTTTTAGTTGTGGTGGCTGCGACCGCGGAGCCGATGGCTGTGGAAGCGTTTGAGGAAGTTGAGATGGCGGAGGACGAGAACGAAGGGAAAGAGGAAAAAGGGAAAGGAGACGTACGACGGTGTTGAGGACGAAAAGGAGTAGGGGGAGAAAGAAAAAAGTTGGTAGAAGAGAAGGAGAAGGATGAGGAAGAAGAAGAAAATAAGGAGAAGAAGGAGGGGAACGAATTAGGTAGGAAAAGGAGGAGGAGCAATATGAGGAGAAGAAGGAGCAAGAAAAGTAGAAAAGGAAGAGTAGGAGAAAGGGGAGGAAGAGGAGGAGGAGAAAGAGCAGAGGAGGAAAAGGAGAAAGAGGTGGAGCGGGAGGATCTGAGGAAGGAGGGATGGAGGGGAAGGTGAAGGGTGGGGAGGGAGCGTATGCCGAGGCGGAGGTGGAGGAAGGGGCAGCGTCGGTGACGGTGGCGGCAAGTCGTTTGATGTAAACATCGGACCGTGATGGGGCGAAATGTTTCTTCAATGGTTTTTCCGTGTAAGGAGATCGAGTAATATCTCGGACATTTCGTTCCTCGCGCTCGTAACAGGAGCCTCCAACACTGACACAGCAAAAACGGCACAAAGACAAAATGAAAATCATATCAAAGTGTTTGGGATCCATATTTGTCTGCGAGTGTGACTGTGTGATGGAGAGAATGGAAATCTAGAGCGCTTTCTTGTAGCTTCAAGTCTCAAAGAAAACCGTACCTAAATTCTACAACGATTGGTTTCTATGACCAATCTTTCGGGAAGGTATATGAATAGGAGAAAGAACCTAATAGTTTGCTTGCATAATAGAAATGGACGAGTAGAATTTATTTGAATAAAGGAATGACTAAACGCATCCCATAAATGTCGGTGATTACCAATTTGGGATGGGCTTTTGACGTAAGAGAATCTGCGCAATCATTGGCTGCATAAGAAATGCTTTTTATTAAGAATGGAAGAGGAAGTAATGAAATTTAATGGTCGCCTTTTAGGTGTCAGAATGCTTCGAAAACTAAAATTAATTGTTTCCTCATGTGAAAGCTAAATTATTCAATGTAAGAATATGATTTCTCATTAGCGATGAGTCTCACAGTGACAAATAATGAAAAGGAAGTAACGAATAAACGAGTATCTACGACAGAGGGGATTTTATATGTCCGTGAGAACAAGAAAATGGAATAAAGAAACTTCCAGACAAAACGATCGGTTTAAGAAGCATTAATAAGTCTTTTTTATTAGTTCAGACGCACTGTCTTAAAAATAGTTAATTTTACATCAAAAACAAAACCTTCGCGGTAAATTTTCTATGAATACATCTGCCGAGCATTTCATTATCGATTTCGTGCATGTCGAGGAAACTATTTTATCTGTACAAGTACCTGTTTTGCCAAGTCATTTAGCAGTGAATTATTCGTTCGATGAGAACCATTGAATTTGCCGCCAATCAAAATACGTCGAGACATTGGGTCGCGGATTGGTTATTGAAACAAAGCTAGCAGTACGCTCAAACCTGACTGAAGACAACTTAGAGAATAAATGAATGAAGGAATGGAGAATGATATAAAATAGGTTTCGAAAAATGAGAAGAGAATAAACCAAAAAGTCACCTCTAAACGGATGGACTAACAAAAAATACATCAACGATCCAATTGTGTAGGCAAACGAAAAGGTCAAGCGAATAAAATAAAATAAGAAAGACAAACGCAAAGGACAATATGAATGTGCAGGGATGTTATAAAGAGTTGAAAGTAAAAGTGTAATCTGTGGTGCAAGTGAATGACTGTTAGGGATAGGAGAAAGCTATCGGGACGTTGAACATTGACGGGTAGAACAGGACAGTTCAAGGCAGAACAGGTCGGTGTGGAATTGGTGAGTCAGTCACAGAATCGAAGAGAATTAGAATAGGCAGAGATGGATTTATGGGATTGAAGAAGAGGGAGAGTTAAAAGGACCGCAGAAGAGGGGGTTGGGGGAATGTCGAGGGGATGCATGGGTCGATGTATCGAACTTCGACGGCGGTGGAGATGGAGATGATGACTCCCGACGGAAGTGGCAGCTGTGACGGTCTAGAAGATAATGTCGGTAAGAATGACGATGTCGATGTCGGTATCGCTGCTAGTGTTTGTATTGATTTTAGTGTCTATGTCGGAATAGATATTGTGTCTGGTGTTCAAGCCGATGCGGGTGTGTGTGTTAACGAAAATGACGACGTTAACACCAATGTTGACGTTGACGCCAAGGTCGGTGTTGCCGTCAATGTCGGGGTTCACGCCAATGTCTTGATGACACGAATGTCGGTGCGACGCCAATGACAGTGTTGGTAGCGATAGTGTTGGTCAGAATGATGCTGGTGTCAGTTGCGACGGTTTGCCAATGATGATGGTGAAGTTTCAAGTCGTAGTTTGAACGCAATATCTCTTGCCGAATTGTTGGTAACGAATTCCATTCACCATCTCATCACGATGGTTTAGTATGATTTTTCGTCCTGTCTGTGAAGGATACTGGGAGCAAACTCGAATGCCAAGAGAAGTTTTAAGCAATGGGAAGAATTGGCATAAAGGAACGATTTGGCTAAAATAAGAGTAAGGAAAGCTGACAATAAATCGTTTAAAACAATAGTAAAACATTTAGGATGATCGCTCAATTGTAAAAAAACTGATAGAAAACGGGGAAAACCGAACAGAGTTTATTGCAGTCATCTAAATCGAGCATATCCAAAACCGTATCCTTTCGTCACTCATTTGCGGTTATGTATCGCGGAAGTACCTGACAGTAGCGGTCAGCGTACAAGCAGCTCCTAATGGCTCCAGCGCATCGGTGATTGTGGATGGGATTGATCACCGCCAGGTACAGGAAATTTGCGTGACGTATTTTAACATCAGCGAGTTTCTGATGCTGGCGGAATAATTTCGTACGCAGATTGCTATGTTCGATGGTTTTCGTGGCCACCGTGGTTTCTCTGATCGCTTCTAGGTGAATGCCCGAGAAGTACTCTTGAATACAGTCCAATGGCCGCAGCGATCCTTCCTTCCCTCCCCTGACCCTCTTCCTTCCTTCCCTATTCTGACTCCATCCTTGCTTTCTTGCTTCCTTCCTTCCGTTCTTCCCTACCTATCCTGACCCATTCCTCCCCTATCCTAACCCTTTCCTCGTCTATACTGACATCTTGATTCCTTCCTTATCCTGATCCCCTTCCTTATGTCCAACGATGGGACAATCACCTATCTTCGTGCCTACCCCAATAACCTGAAAAATCTCTCACAAGCGCCAGATATCCGGAATATGTCATACACACTGTAAATCCCCAGATGCACTTTACAGATTTTGATGGAATAACAAAAATATCATAAAAAATTATGTGAATAAAAATAGTTATAATTAAACATAAACCTGCGATTACAATTGAAGAACGTACAAAAAAGTGGACTTAAGAAATTAAAAATCAACTGATAATTGATGAATAAGATACAAAATTGTTTAAGCGAAACGCCAGTCAGAGAAAAGCAGAGTCGTTGAGGACAGGAAAACATTTTATGATAAATAGCCAGTGACGAGACAGGTGACGTTAACCAATGTAAACGATGGGGAGGCAACAACCTGCTACCATTGCACCTAGGCACGGGAAGTGTCAGAATGGCTTTGTGTGATCAATGGAAAAGAATGGCATAGTTCGATAAATGTCTACCTTTGTTGCGTGTTCAGAATCGTTCTTAATCGCACCCTTGGTGCTCTAAGGCGCGTGGATTGCAGAGCGACTAAAATTGTACGGTTTAACCCTTCGTTAAGTTGCTTTTGATATATTGTGGAGTAAATAAAGTGAGACCTGAAGTTAGGACTATTTTAAAAATGAAGTTATATTATTTGATATTATTATACTTAATATTATATTGTCATTAATCACATTACAACTATATTATTAATTACATATGCGCGCAGAAGTTAAGAGAAAACTAAAAAACATATGACTTTGTGAAATGTGTCCATAATTTTGTTATTTTGTTAGTTACACAGAATCTCAGGAAAAATACAAAAGTAATTCCAATTTTTTTGTTTTGTTTGAAAAATGCTAATATTTTTCTGCATTTTCTTTCACAGCTCCAATAGACTGAATTCTCAAACTCAATTAGGAGGCTGCTGATGTTATGGGACAGCAAGACTCCAAAGAAGAGGTCGCCCATCATGAAATATTCCCTATTATGAAATATCCCCTATCCACATGTTTTTTCAATTAATTATAAAATGTTACTCAAAGACATATCCTGTGTATCCTTAGTCACTGTTATTTATGTATTTATATTTTAAACTTTCATAATTTACCTCTTTAATGTTATTATAAAAAATTTTATATTTCAGCCCTAATACAATAAATTTTGAAATTCTTTTTTTGATGTACATGATATGTAAAGAACAGTATTACTGCTGTATTCCTGAACACTGTTTTTCTAATATATTTGACAGAGAATTTTATTTGTGGTTGCGTAATAGCATTTTCATTATTTATTTATGATCCAATAAGGTTAATATATATTTCATCATTTGCTTTAAATGCTGAACATGAAGGTTATAATTAATAACGTATATCGTGAATATAATGGCTCATGATTAATTGATATATTTTTAATACTGAAACACATTAATAATAATAATAATAATAATAATAATAATAATAATAATAATAATAATAATAATAATAATAATGAATACTGAACTTCATAAAGGTCACACTTCGTTTTACTTTCTCTTACTAACTCTGAAAGTACTGATCGTTTTCAGCGAGACGTAATTGGTTCAAGACAACTCTATGAAGATATGCAGACGTGATTGTTTCTTGTCGAGAAGCTAAGTGTTCTGCAGCAGCTTGTAATGGGTTAAGCGGATATTCTCGACCCGTAGAGCGACCAATTAAAGCAAAACAGAAATCGTGACTGCAACATCGCTTCGCTACCGGACGAAACCGCAAAACCTATGCACCAAATCATGATTAAAAAGGTTCTACATTCTCCAAAGAGTGTCCTTGACTCTAAACCACATGTTATTATACCTACTGCCCCTTGTGGTTTTTTGATCCTTATATACTGCACGTTTAATATAAACACAAATTGGAATCTGCGGGTCCTGTACGCATTCTTTTCCAACAAGTCGCCGCCGACTGAAAATTACAGAAACCATTACAAGTCTTATTAAACCAGAATAATGCCCCAGATATAATAAAGAAAATCCAGTTCGAATTATTTCCTCCTTTGCCAAGCAGGTGCAATCCGCAATCACTAGACGACGCCACTAGCCACCAAAGCCACCTCTAACACGTACGCCCGCAGTCATCTATAGGTCGGTTTATATCCGCAGCTATTAGCTGTAAATTCATGGTTTCAAACGCGCGGGCCGAATGAGCTATTATCTTACCGGGTGTACCCAGTTCCAATTCACAAAATCAATATCGCGTACTGTCGGGTGTTGCGGTTAATTTCGAAGGGAACTGCTTTTACGACTGACGTAATTAGAAAACTACAGAGTGCGGGGCTGTAAAATGAAAAGCAGTCGGGAGAGGGGCATGATTTGTGTGGAGGTTGTCTCGCACCGACGCAACCACCCGGTGCACGCCAAACAAATGCAACAATCACCCGTCTCCGTCCCACTTACGCTCCGTATCCATGTCCCATTTGGAGAGGCATCGATGAAACTAATCTTAGAAAACGCATGGTATTTCGAAAAAAAAATCGTACGACAAAGTTTGAAGGTATGATTCATAACAAACGAGACACATTTTAAATAATTGACAACAGAACATTTAAAATCTTGGATTTTTTAACATTCATCTCATTTCTATTCCTTTACTGACCACTCACCCTTGACACACCAGAAAATCTCTAAGAGCATATTAAATGTAGATAATATTCTAAAATTCTTCTACCTTTTTCATCATTTCCTAAGAAATATTTTAGCTATTTCCTTGTTTTTCTTCAATTAATTATAAAATGTAACTGAAAAAACTTTCTTGCATATCCTTAGCCACTATTATTATTAGTTAACGTTTTTAAATATTATTAAAAATCCTCAATAATTCAATGCAATAAATTTTGAAATTAAATTCAAAAGAATACATATGTCAACCAAAGAAATAATGGTTTTGGGAATTGAATACTACTCCCTCATCCACGCGCTGCGATCTTAGAAAGCGGGGCAGGTGGCTTTGATTCATGAAATGATTGCCCCTCTAAATCAAAATAACTTTTCCCACAGTTATTATGCTGCAATCGATTGTGTCCTTTTATTGACTTTTACGCAGCAATCTTTTTTTTTAAGGTTCAAAAAGTGAGGTTCAACTTTGAGGACTTTTAAAAAGCAGGCATGTTGAACCTCGTGAATTTAACAACTAGAAAGACAATGCCAGTAAGAACGGAATGAGAAAGCGTGACATTAATTTACAGGTTTATTTGAACTTAAATTTTATTTTCAATCATTAATGTATTAGACCAATTGTTTCAGTGTATTGAAAACTAGTTCGAGATGAATTATCATCCAAATATGCGAGTTTGGAATTGTTAGTTTACTTCAAAATTTATTTATACTATTGGAATATTGACTTCTTTTTGAAATTTAAATTTTAAATAAATGTTTTCAATGCCTTTCATGCAAGCAATACTATGATGAATATAGGCAGGAACCTGAAACAAGCAAATTGTCACATTATCTCTAAAATATTGTTACATGAACGTCAAATGTGCCATATGTCTCTTTTTATATGCGTTTGGATCTAGTCAATACAGTTCTGGCTTCTCTCTCGTGAATGCGTAGCTTTTTGAGTTCGTCAATCTCAGTGACACTCGAGACCTGTCAAGACGTAATTTGTCACTAACGGCAATAGATCAAGTGTCAAAACTGATATTGACAACCAAGTTCATTGTGCTATAGTTCCGAAAATGATGTGTTCACTATCTGAGATTTTTGGCTACGTTTTTCTGCCTTTAGAAAGAATCTGCTTTGAAAAGTTATTGCTGAATTAAATACTACGTAGTATGAAATGAGATATTGGATATCTATATAATATTTGAATCTAAAAGGAATAAGATATTCTTACATAAATACCTGGTAATCTGACAGTAAATTGCCTGTACGAGCTGCTAAATGCCGATGTGCACTTGCAGACGCAGAGAATATGATTTTAAATATATTTAAATATGATTTTTAAACAAATTTGATATGTTGCTGAATGCCAGTTCTGAACGTGTTAATAAAATAATTTAAGAGATCCCTTTGTATTATCCTTTTTACTTCGATCTGATGTCAAACTAATTTAACATTGGAATATTATATGCAACATATTTGTTCAACTTTGAGTCTTCACCCCAAAAGTTAAAGAGACAATACCTTCATAGTATACTCTTCTCCCTCAAGTAATCATATCTTACCTTACTACATTAATATGAACTCACTTGATGTGCTTTTTTACTACTTCGGCATCCTTTGTATCGCTTACTGCTTATGAATAATTCATGCTCTCATCCAGAGAGCTTCTTAAGCGAACTAGATTCATCTCCTTGGATCATAAAAGTTCTTTCACATCGCGACGTCCTCCACGGCCTCGCCGTCCTCGCCAGAGCACTGAGGATACATGAGCGTTTTAAGAAACCTATCACACCCCACAGCCCCTTCCTCGCGAAGTGTTAATAATAAAAAAAACCGTCACCCGCTTCCTCCTCAACTTTTGCGACTCAAAACTCTGAAGAACTCCTGCCTTGAATACTTAATAAAGCACTTTGTGGGCGAAAAGAACAGCTAGTTTAACAGAAAAATCCTACCTTGTCTGCGCGTATTCTGCGATTTCTGCAAGTTCTCAGATAAAGGCGTATCTTTCATCTTCCATGCATACCCCGTGCATTGAGGTACAATGAAACGAAATGTTTGTAAAGGAAGTATATTAAAACGAGAAATGATAGTGTATTTCACGGATTTCGTAGCCCGACATTCAGTAAGGAATAATATTATAGTCTTTGCTCATATCTTTGCAATAAGTTTTATCTACATAGAATATTTAAAACGTGAGGTATCAAGAAGTCGTTAAAGTTGATTTTAAATATCTAGCTAAATTTATGGACGTTTTTGGATCATAAAAGTTTTGTATAATGGATATTTGTATAATGGATGGTAATATTCTCGCTTCAAAATCACCAGCTTTCCCTGATAAGAGAATTTATTCACTTAGCATCATTTAATTTATTTATCATTTCAAGATATGATACTGATCGTTTTCATTTCAACATATATTATAAAGAACATTTGGAACGGCAGTGAATAAATATTGACAAAACGAAGGAATATTCAATCTTTTTAACAAGCATGATGACGAGCGACATGACCTCCACAAACCTGTTATAATAATATCACAACAGATAACAGTCCTTGCGAGACGTGAGGAAGAACCAGACACATCTTAGCATTGTGTTGTGAAGTACGACAAATGGTTGATAAGCGAGGCGAAGATGTTCCGAGAAAATAGAAAAGAGCAGCTGTATAAAACACAAAATACGATTCCGGAAAAGCGTCTAGAACAAGTCAACTTATTACACGCAGAAAGTTTTAAAACGGTTCTCCGTCTTTACTGGGTCGGGATAGACATCAATAAGAAATGACCCAACTTTTCACGTAACGAAAGCGGCGGCGGCGGCGGCGCCGCCGCCAGGCCCCTGTAAGAGGCTTCTGGCCAGTTTAAACACATTAGCGAGCGCACAGACCCCGCAGAAGAGGAGCTTCAAGAAGGCTACGAGGAAAGGGGGGGGGGTTACGAGAGGGTTGGGGGAGGGGGGGTGCCAGAGGCGAATCAAGGCTCAGGGCGCTCCAACCACCTCAGGGAAATCTCTACCAACCAAAGCCCAATCGTTTAAGTTTCGCAACTAACAGGGATTTAATAACTTGCGAAAAAATGAAATTCTTTTCCTCGAGAAAAACTCTGCGAGAGCGTTTGTGAAAGAGGTTTGCGAGGATCCTTACCTCCTAAAAGTGAGCAGTTAACTTTTAGGTCAGGGTTTTATGTTAATACGATCCAGGTCGATGGTAAATCTGCGATGGAGAACCACTTCTGTGAGCTTTAATCGCGATTTTAACGTGAGTTAGTTACTTTATCGTTTCTTAGTTTAATTTTGAGAGGATATTGAAGTATTATAGTTAAATGGATTTCTGGAGAGCTTCTTTGCATTTTATTAACAACAGAGTTCTCATTTGTTTTCGCTTAAAATTTGATTGCAGTTTAAAGTGGCTTGCATCATTATTTTGTTATTTTATCCCAATTTATGTCATTGCGAACACGTACTTTATTAAAGTAATAAATTCGAGAGTTTATAAATAAAATTCAATATTCTTCAAAAGAAGCTTAGTTTGGCGCGTACGAGAAGTATTTTCGTGCATTTTTATTTTTATTTTCTTTTGCTAAGCGAGTTGATAATAGAGAGGCATTTTAAACACACCACAGTTGCCTGGGTAGATCACATTAGGGCATTTAAAAAATGTTATGTTTAATTACAAATTAGGTTTAATTATCGTCTATATGATGAAGAATATTGTAACAATTCGTGACATACTGGAAATAATAAAGTAATTCGAAGTACTAAAGTAAATACTAAAGTAATTTACCACTCCGAAAAAACATTTTTATTCTTTTTAGAAAATTCTAGAACCATCCGGCTATACACAATGCCCCCACATTTATTTTAGCAAAAGAAATCGAAAGATCTTTTGATGTCTCTAAGAGCCTTATGCCATACAAAAACGCGTTTTTAGCACATCAATACCCACAGCCGAAACATTTGTAAGGAAGAATTTTCTCAGAATGTTCTTGAAGGATCTGAAAAAGGATTACTTCACAATCAGTTCACCGAGACGCATTAAACGAAATGTCACTTAACCCGTACAAACGCGCGGAAAGATGTAACTGTGAGTAATGGATGAACGAAGGCAGGCTCGCGCAGTTACCCAATTACTATACGTAGGATGCAACAAAATAAAAAATGAAGTATTTACAAATTTTCTGGAAAAGTACAACAGTTTTTTTTACGAATTAATTCTGAATGGAATTGGAAACCTGTGCGAATAATGGCAAAAGTACCCTGTTAATCAGCAAAATAATATTATCTGTGGAAGAGAGTACATTACAAACATTACTTTAATCATCATTAAATTACCATTTAAAATAACTGAGGAGATTATTCTGAGATATATTCCTAAGAAAAAAGTTATTATATAATTTCCCTAAATGAGACCTGTTAAAAATCTAGCGACGGAAATTTTATTAGAAGTTTGATGGAAGTCGTTGAAGGCAGAATACCTCCCACAATGATACTTTTAATAAAAAGTTAATTTTTCCAATTCTCTTCATTAACTGAGTTTGTTTAGCTTAATTAAGCAATCATGCAATACTATATATAACCTATGAATACAAAAAATAAATGTGTATTTGGAACGCATAATTGATGCCTTGAACCGTCAGTAGTGATTAGCAAAATTATTCCTTAATTATCAATGAAAAAATATAGTTTCATCCCATATTCCCAAGATTGTTAATATAGTCTCATAGTAAAAAAAAATAATATTTCCTTATGTGTACTTATGTTTAAATACCGTAATGAATGAAAATGACTTTGCTCCTGGAACAAGAATATCTGCAAATGGGGGAGGGGGCGCTGAAAATTTTAGATCATGACGTTGCAAACACCCATGCTGTCTGATGTCCCCGCGTCGCAAATGAGTGTTCTCGAAAGAAAGAAAGAAAGAGAGACAGAGACAGCAAGAGAGAGTGTGAACGATAGTGTGAGGGAGAGTGTGAGGGAGATTGTGAGGGAGAGTGTGAGAGAGATTGTGAGGGAGATTGTGAGGGAGATTGTGAGGGAGATTGTGAGGGAGATTGTGAGGGAGATTGTGAGGGAGAGTGTGAGGGAGAGTGTGAGGGAGAGTGTGAGGGAGAGTGTGAGAGAGAGTGTGAGGGAGATTGTGAGGGAGAGTGTGAGGGAGAGTGTGAGGGAATGTGTGAGGGAGAGCGATCGAGCGAGAGCGAGAGCGATAGAGCGAGAGCGTGAGCGATAGAGCGTGAGAGCGAGAGCGAGAGCTAGAGCAATAGAGCGAGAGTGATAGAGCGAGAGACAAAGACAGGGAGACAGAGAGAGCGAGAGAGCGCGAGAGAGTGAGTGAAAGAGGGCGAGAGAGAGAACGAGAGCGAGCGAGAGAGTGCCAGAGAGAGAGAGTGAGAGAGTGCGAGAGAACGAGAGCGAGCAAGAGCGAGAGAGTGCGAGAGAGTGTGAGAGAGAGCGAGCAAGAGCGAGAGAGTGCGAGAGAGAGAGAAAGAGAGAGAAAGAGAGAGAGAGAGAAAGAGAGAGAAGAGAGAGAGAGAGAGAGAGAGAGAGAGAGAGAGAGAGAGAGAGAGAGAGAGAGAGAGAGAACGCCGTCGCATGCGACCCATCGACTGTCGAACGCGCAACGACCGGGACAATTCCGCTTCCGCAGAGTGAGTTGATCGCCCGACCGCTCCACCGCGGGGCCGCGAGGGAAACGGGTGGGAGGCGTGGAGCGGGAGGTTGGGAAAGGTAAGCTGCAGTTTGGAACAATGCGTGGTGAAGTGATGTGGGAAGGGACGTTTTGAGAGGGGGTTGTGGGGGCGAGGTCCTAGCTTTAGAGTCTCGAAGGTGCCAGGATTTTCGTCACTATCTAGAGAGATAACTCGAATTCAACCGACGCCTGGAGGAGAATTCTAGCTGCCGGCAGCTCTAATCGGTAGTTTTTCGTGGTTTCTCCACGCAACGCCAGGCGAATGCCGGAGTAGTGCCCTAACCAACGGGCCACGAACTGCGCGCTATCCTACCTTCCTCGTCAATCCTTACTTACAGACACATACACTACACTTCACTACGACACGTGAGTAGACCAGTCAGGAGCTGGGGTCCCGGCTGGGGTGGCGCCCTGCTGTTGGGAGATATTTGGTTGGGGAAAACGTGAGGTCGGTTCCGGATCTCGCCACAGCGAAATACGTTCACCCTTCCGATAAAAGCACGCACTATACTTAAAGGACTAATGACCTTAGCAGTTAACGCGCCCGGAAACATCAATAAAACGAACGAGTAGGGGAAAAGGACGAGGCATTGAAAGGAACCCCTTGAGAGGTGGTGATGTGGGGGCGAGTAGCGGGAGGCGCGTCGGTGCCCGAGACAGGGTGATAGCGGGCGCTAGTGGAGCAGTTCATAGCGGTGGAGATGTGCGAGCCGGGACGACCAACAGTAGGCGAGGGCGAGGGCGGGAGCGGAGGCGCGATACCGGGCGCAGCAGGGCGAGTAGGGGGCGGGGCGGTTCGGGTCGGCGTGACCATGAATAATTTAGTTGTCCGCGCGGTCCCGCGTAGTCCTCAGGAGACGACCCCGAATTATTCCGGAAAACGAATGCGTCTCCGGCAGCCGTTCGCTGCGGCGCGGCCGGGTCCTCCGGTGGCTAATGGCGCGAGGGGGCGAGCGGTGGGCGGGCCGCGAGGGACGGCCGCCACGCCCCCTCAAATTGTAATGGTCGGTTTCAAGGCTGCGGCACTACGCCGCGGCGTGTGTACGAATGTGCACAGTAGTGGAGACGGGAGACCTGTAGCAGGCAGACTAGTTTTCCACTTCGGATCGTTTGTAATAGATATTTTATTTTCTAGTACTTGGTCTATTCATATGATTATTTGTTCATATTTATACTTATTTTACCCTAAAATTAAAATGATACTGATCATAACATCATCATTACCATTATTATTATTATTATTATTATTATTATTATTATTATTATTGTTATACTGAAATTGGGTTAATGGGGCTTGGTCAGTATGAGCAAAAATGAAATGAAATTAAATTAAACATGGTTGTTTGCCTACATTTCGGAAAATGTATTTCCATCCTAAGGGCTTGCAACCACCAACAAAGTACAAGCCTTCCGAGGCCTTACCTTTGCAAATTTGTTAGCTTCTACTGACCAAGCCCCGTTAACCAGACTTCAGTACGTTATTTACGGTCTATAAGAATTCTGCACATAATAATAATAATAATAATAATAATAATAATAATAATAATAATTATTATTATTATTACTATTAGTCTATTCCACTGGGGCTCAGTTTTGAATACCGAGGTAGGTGTACGTTACTTTCTAATGGGGGCAGTCAGCATTTCAATGCTGATTTCATTTTTATATTCCATTATTATCTTTCGGGAATGGGATGAAATTATGATGATGAATGATAAAATAGATACACAAAAACATACAGGACATACGCAACCCAACCATGCCCGTGGCAGGACTCGAACCCGCGATCCTTTGGTCCGAGACTGCCTTAGCGATCTCGGCCTTGAGATCGCCATTATTATAATTAATATTATTATTGTTATTGTTATTATTACATTATTATTGTTATTATTACCTTATTATTATTGTTATTATTATTAATATTACGAAGTAACCGAGCAACCCCCGTAACCTGTCCCTTACTCACGTTTAGACCGGTTGCCGTCCACCAATAGACGCAAAGTGTTACTCGACGCGTTTTGGTTTCCTAATGGAGAAGTGATTGTTTTTGGGAATCCATTCAGTTCAATCTCATATATTTATCTAAAAAAAACAAAATTTTTCTTTTTAAGCAACCTAACGATTGGCACAGTATTTTGAGGCAGTTCCCCAGGGATCCCCCAGGGATCATTAGTGGAACGCTGTGAATTACTATAATCTCTTTTCCTACGTTCAGATCAATCGTAACGACGTCATTCATCAGAATGTCGAAAATTCAAACTCATTTTATAATAAAACGAAAATATAAACGCGTATTTTAATAGACATTTTCTATATTATTTTGAAACAACTACTAAAGGGGACGAGACACCCAACTGAAATATTTTTAAATATTTATTTTTATTATCAATTTGCAAATCAATTATAAAACTTTTTATCAAAACAACCTTAACTTAAACTCTTTGTTATCTTGATTTAACGTTACTTTATTCACGGCAACTAATAGAGAAATATTAATGTCACAGAAATTATTCAAAATAGATTTGAGTTTGAGAGATTACGATGATATTTTAATTAAAAAAATGTTACATATTACAAAGGACATGATCATACTGGAACTTCTAATTAATTAAATATAATTTGCTGATCATTTAAGGCTTTTTATTTATGAGTCCACTAAATAAAAGTTAATATTGTTTTAACTTACACCTAATTACACAAGCTTGAAATATGTTTTGCCTTATTACGTGCGTTAATTCGGTGGCATTTATCATGAACGTGATGATTTCATACACGGATCTAGGATGTGTAGAAGGAACTAAAAATGTGTGGCAGCCCGAAAGAAAAGTATCCTTGAAGTAGTCATCTCACTCAATAAAGATCCCGAATTAGGATCCGGTTGAAGAGATACCGAGTCAAAGAGGCGACGAGGCGCATGGCAGAGACCGGTAAGTGGGCTAATGGCTGGATAATGTGCGCGGCCCGTGTGGAAGGGGTACACGGGAAATTGGAAGTTAATAGAGACACCAGCCGCAGGGTGGCTGCTGCAGCGACTTCATGGCGACAAGTTGGCACCACTTTATCCAATGTGCGCGCTTCCGCAACTTCATTTCGCTCATGCTCTCGGAATGAGTGCAGTAGAATAAAAGTGATCGCGCTATTTTCGGAAAAGATCATTCATGCTTGTTTTCCCCTCCGGTGACTTAATTTGAGTAAGCGAATGTTTGGAATGAACTGTCTGTTCATGACTTGTAGTTCTTAAATAAATTACTTTATAAGCATCTTTGGAGATGCTAATATTAATGTTAGTGATCCAGTAACCTTGTGTGTTAGTACGTCTAAATACAGTCTGTTGCTTCTCCTCCAAACAGAGCAGTGGTTTGACTCATACAAATAGTTAGGGTCTTAAATTCACCATCGTCGGGACTCAAACTCTAGGTCATCCCAGTCGAAGCCACTTCTTAGACATCGATGTAGTCAATGAATCATCACAATCGGTTTGAGCTTGGACAACACACAATTTTTCGTGTTATTGGTAACGCTTAACTAATATCATACATCAACTTTTATCCTACAAACAATCAGATCCTTATCCACAACACTAAGACGGTTTTCCTGCAGGTAGGTAAGCTCCTACATTGAATTCTTGATGAAGCAATTGATTCAACATCTGAGATGAAAAATTGTCTCGAACCCAAAATTATGCGTAAAGAATATATATTTTAAAAAACATTGACGTGAAATGATTGAAAGATTTTCTCCATCTCTTCCTATGCACAAAATTTCGCAGAAGCTCTGAATAAACTCGAACATGTTATTCCTACGTCCGCCGTTCTCGGAATAGATCGCATAAAGAAATCTCTAGCTTCAATATTCTCTTCCTCTCCCTCCTCATCATTTCACTCATCTCTGTCTTCCTCAGGCATAATTCGGCCTCTTTTCTTTGCGGCTCTTCAACACCACTGGCTTCCCAACCTCTCCCAACATAATCGCCTGCTCCGTCTCCGTCCTCTCGCACCCTCCGCTGCCCTTAACGCCAAATTCATCCCCGCCACCCCGCTCCCTCCGCCCTACGAGCACCAAACCGCGCGGAACGTCTTGTATTGATCTCTCGCGAGGATGAGGCGCGGATGAACGGGCGAAGTAGTGCGGGGCGGGGTGGGGCGGGGCGGGGCGGGGCGGGGCGGGGCGGGGAGCACTGCGGCGCGCGCTCATAATTAGCGCGGAAGAACGGCTGAGCGGCGCAGCTTCGGCGCGGAGAAGGCGTGGGCGGGGGGTGAGGGCGGCGAGGGCGGCGAGGGCGGCGAGGGCGGCGAGGGCGGCGAGGGCGGCGAGGGCGGCGAGGGCGGCGAGGGCGGCGAGGGCGGCGAGTCTGGCGAGGGCGGCGAGGGCGGCGAGGGCGGCGAAGTAGGGGGGCGGGGGCGGCGAAGTAGGGCGGCGAAGTAGGGCGGCGAGGGCAGATGACATTTACGATTTTGAACAGGTTTTTTATACCGTTGCTACTTTTTTTTATCAAAATGTTGTTTATGATGTGGTGACAACAAGCTTGGACAATACATTTTTGAAAAGACCTCAAACAGGGTCGAAACGGCAAAGGAAATAAATTGTTATAAATAATACCAAGTCTGTTTTATTAATGTCATAAAGGCATTGCGATTGCCTTCCATTTCAAAGAATATATTTAACAAAATCACAATTAACTCTCTCGATGAAGCGAATTCTATATGTATACTTATCCTTCCCCGATATCAATTTTGACCGTTTCTGGTTCAAACCAAATATTTTTTATAATATTTGTTAAAACAATGTACATCTAGAATGACGACAATTTCAATCATTGCATTTCCACTATGTTCGAGATCTTTTCGAATTTCAACATTCAATTTCATCCAATTTTTCAACAAACTTCGTGCAGTCTGTCGGCCGGCGGAAGTCTTGAAGCTCCAATACGTGATTCACTTGTTTGTCTCACCGAGCTTACAAGCCCCACACGTTGCCCTGCCTCTAGTAGCACACATGCGAGACGAATATTGACATTTCTCCAGCAAGGAACTATAGCGAGACAATATTTACACGCTGGCTGTTCTTCATTTCCAAATATTTCCAATGAATCTTCTTTCATCATATTCATATTCGTTTCGCGAAATCGGAACGATCTCTGACTTTTCAAAACAGTATGTGTACAATACGTCAAGTTATTTCATTGGAATAATACATCGAAATATTGCGTGTTCTGGGAAAAGAATAGAAAAATCAGTGTACATATTTTACTTTTAATATACCGAGCGTATATTTCTGTAGAAACTAATACTGTACGCATGTATTATTATTCACCCTATTTCGGAACAAGGGTGATAACAGAAGAAATAATAACATTGAATTTATGATATTATGTCATAGTACGGCGAAAAAATGACGTTTTTATAAGCGTTAGTTAAAGTTTCCACCGAGATCCTGATTTATATCTTGAATTTCATGTGATAAAACATTTATCCATCATTATCAAGAAAAGGACCTTTTATTCTAAAATGTGATATGGGTATAAATTAGTTTTGAGGCAAAAATTAATATGAAAGCCGTAATGAATTCGTTTTAAATTCATCCAATTATATGCATTAGAAACTAATATATCATCAACGGAATGGCTGTAATTAATAATACATACATGGAAAACAAACCTCACCGTGAGCAGTGGGCAATTTATGCCAGGAAATTCCTCCAATAACGATATAAACCACTGGACTTCGGCCATGACCAGGAATCGATCCGCGGACCACCACCCAATAAACCACCAGCCCGCGAGGGCACCTCTTCTCCCGCGTCCTCGATCCACAGTTCCCACGGCGCGGGGACGGGCCGTCCTCACACCCCGGCACGTCGTGCGACGCCCCAGGAAACACAAGAAATCAGACAGAGCACGGGAGAAAAAAATGTTCCTCTCGTGCGAAAACACATCGCTCCGGAGGACACGGAACACACGCTCACGCACACAATTGATCCAAGAATAGGAAACGCAAAGGAATTCCAAATAACGGCGCCGCTCGTACGACTTCCGCCTCCTACGCCCCCATCGCCGCCGCCGCCGCCGCCGCCGCCGGCTGACAAAGAGCGGAGAACGCGCGGCTTCCGCAAAGTGCGCCGGGGCTCAATAAACGCGCAGCCCGTCACGCACGCGGAATCGGCGATGAACGCCGCCAGATGAAGGCTGCCCCGGCGGCGGAGGACGCGAGACAAATTGCCAACGGTGGCGTGGCGTGGGTGGGTACGTTTGTAGTTTCCGGGCGCGTTAACGTCGTGGATCATTAGTCCCAAGAGCACTGGCGGTTCGTTTTTAAGTTGTACGGTGGTGCACAACCCGCTGATAATAGACAAGCATCTTATATATATATATATATATATATATATATATATATATATATATAATTTTTTATTTAATAGGTAATTATTACAAACAAATTGGCTTACTTGATCCTTATGTGGCTAGGCCGAAGGTCTTTAAGCCATTAAAATACCTACATTCTTTCGTCGCATCAAAGCCGCGGAAAAGAGACCATAAGGTACGGCTCAGGAAAAAACCCCTGAAGGGGGATAAACCTGCCGTCAGAAGCCGAGTACATACTAATCTATCCGACGTTTATTTTAACTATTTATTTTCTGGCGCGGGCGTCCCGATATATATATATATATATATATATATATATATATATATATATATATATATATATATATATATAAGTGTGTGTGTTTGAGTGTGTGTGAAAAAGTTTTGAAACCAACGAGCGTTGTCTGCGGCGTCTGGTCTAATGAGCTGTGCACCATTGCGCCATGTCGTGTTCTAGTCTCTATTATTACGTTTATTGCGTTTACTCTGTCGCCCTTACATAGGGCCTTCGTCGGGCCCTGTGACGCTTTAACATATGGCCTTCGATGCCAGTGGTTGCGGGGGGAGGGGGGTTGGTCGCCGAGCGAGGCTCGGCGACCGAGGGGAATACCAATTTTCTGTCTTCATCTGACATTAGCTGCGACTTAATTTTATTAATTTTGAATGTTATTGAAAGTAGTGTACTGTCAATTATTGATGGTCAATTATTGCCGCTCAAGTTCTGTCAATTATTGACGGTATTTAATGCATTATTTGTGATGTTCGGAGAATTTATTTTCATTTGATGTTAGGTTTGTTGATTCAAAATGTACACTTGATTAGTCGTTTGTGTAAAGATGGCCATTCTGGAAGGTAGTTCCGTTCTGTCCCTCACGGTGTTGCATCTTCAAGTCAGCAGTCATAGTCCGGGATTCATTGTTAGTGATTCCAGGCCCGTCAAAGTCTAAGATAATTAGTCCCGTAAGTGTAATGCATGTTTTTTACACGGAACGTGGCGATTGTGTTCCTCCGCAGAGTGGCGAGATCCGGCGCTGACATACCATCAGCTAGCGTGGTTTTCCCTAAACAGGTATCTCCCACCATTGGGGCGCAGCACCAGCCGTGAAGAACTCTAAGTTCCTGCCCGGTCTCCCGGGATGTATGATAATGTACTCCATATTGATATGTGTGTGTGTGTGTAAGGAATGTGAGAATAGGATAAGGAAGAGAATGGAAAGATCGCGCGCGATCCGTGGCCCGTTGGTACAGGTACTGCTCCGGAACTCAAATGGTATTGCTTGAAAAAAAAAAAAAAAAAACACGGAAAAATACTAATCTGAGCAGCTGGCCGCTAGAATTCCCCTCCAGTAGACGACTGAATTCGACCAATCTGATAAGCTACTGACGAAAACCCTGCCACCATCGGGGCTCGAACCCTAGAACCTCCCAGTCAGAGGCACTGCAGTTATGCCCTGCGCCTCCTCTCCCGATCTCAGTCTGAGGGCGTTGTTGTGAATACGAACGTGTGTGTGGAAGATATATACATTAATTAATTGAATAAACAAATAAATAAATGGACGCTCCAGTTTCGAGGCGTCCCTTTACAACCGCGGAAGCGTCGAGGGCGGTCGTTCCGCGCGGGCGGTCTGCTCGCGCTGCGTCCGTCGTGCTGCCGGCGCACGAGGCGACGCGTGATGCCAAGGCGCGGCGGCCGTGCAGTGGCCGTGCAGTGGCCGTGCAGTTGCCGGGAGGCGCGGCCCGGTGCCTCGGTGACCCAGCACGCGAGTAGTGGCGGTCCCTCGCAGGTCGTCTGCGGCGCCGAGCGGAGCGGAGCACAGCGGAGCGGAGGGTTACGAGGCCGACACGGCACGCCCGGCGCCTGCACCGCCATAAACCCCACGGACCGGGAACCGGTGAGCGGAGACGAGGAGTGGGGGGCCACGACTAAAGAGGCCCGTGCGCGGGATGTCACATCTCGAACGTTCTGTATTGTAACGTGTCGGTGTGGATGTACAGTGAGTGCGGGGGCGAAGGTGCGGGAGCGAGGGCGAGGGTGCGGGGGCGAGGGGACGGGGGCGAAGGAGCGGGGCGAGGAGCGGAGCGAGGGGGCGGGGCGAGGGGGCGTGGCAGCGATGGGCAGGGGGCATGGCGGGGCAGGGCGGGGCATGGCGGGGCGGGGCGGGGCGGGGCAGGGCGGGGCAGGGCGGGGCAGGGCGGGGCAGGGCGGGGCAGGGCGAGGCAGTGCGGGACTGGTGGGGGCCGGTGTGGGGACTGTGCCAGGGAGGGTGGCGGGGACGGCGGTGGCGGCTGCTGTGGTAGTGGTGGTGGTGTTTTTGAATTTGTGCTGATGTTGGTTGCGACGGTGGAAGTGACATTTGTAGTAGTTGCGAAATTTGAGTAGTCTCCATATTCCAGATGGTGATCTCGACACCATTTCTTAAAGGGCCTACCCATGCTTTAGGTTCGTGTACAAGTTTTACCCAGAAAATGTACCCATCCTTTAAAACACGAGAGTGTGGTGCCACTATTACGATCGGTTTCGATCGAAGCCCGTCCTTCTTGTGTTTCTTCAGGGTATAGGTTCGCAGTTGACCGTATCCCGAGCGTATATGCCGCAAAACATACGTCAAGTCCGGCCAAGAGGAAATGGGCAGTGGCCAAGAGGAAATGAGCACTGCGAGGGGAAAGGATGGAGAGTTTGTGTTTTGGCTGTTCTTGTGAGCAGCTTTCGGTAATTTCTTTCCTGGATGTTATCAACGAATTAGTTTCTGTCAGACAAAAATTTCTTCAAAATTGGAAGAATATTTTATTTTTATTTTTGGGAAGATCTGGCATTATTAGCACATTTGACGTTTGTCGAGGACTTTTATGCCTTTATGAGATTTAGGAGGAAGCGAAATATGGACAGGAAGAATGAGCTCGTTGAACAGTCCTAAGGCGAGATAGATTGGAGAAAGAACTACGCCCGGTCCCATTTCTGAAGGGTTTCCTTCGGCATCCACTCTGACTTTCTGATCAGAAGAAACCACGGAAACTGCTTATTATATCTATCAGTTTCTAGTCTTCATTACTAGTTAGGAACATCCGACCCAGCTATTTGAACTAATTTACCTAGTGATTATTTGTGAATAGTCACTTATCGTTGGGACGAATTATTCATATACTTACATTAAATGAAATTACTTGCAAATTGATGAATATGTTTTCGACATGATGGAAGTACATGTTACTCGTATACTATAAAGTAATTTGACCAAATTTCCCCTATACAAGTACATTTTCTCTGAAAAAATGTTTTTGAATACAGCATTATAAACGACCTTTACTGTTGCAAGAAATCGTTCATAAATGCGCATTTGACGGCACAAATGATGACGTATTAGAGTTTATAGCACGAATGATTGCGTCATCACACATTCAGCCAATCGCAGCGACAGAATCGCGATTAGGTAGCGGTAAATGGAACAGCCGACCACCGTCTTGTTGCACAATGTCAAAGATCTGAGATGTCACCAGAAAGTTGTTTTGCAAAGTTAAGTTTGATTCTCTTAAACATTTGTAACACAGTTATTCAAAAAACTAGCGTTTGCAACCAGATTGTAATGTTACTTTATTGCATTCGTACAAATTTCAAAACTCGCTCCTAAAGTCGCTCGTTTTCAAACAATGTACTCATGCAATAAAGCTTAACATTATAAACTAATTGCATAAACTAGTATTATAACATGAGACAGACAAAAATAATATCTGTGTAAATTCCAAAACGTTCTCACTTCGAGGATAATAGAACGTTGTTTCTTTTTCATTATCACGAAAATGCAAAGCCCGGCTATAAACACAGTAGCGCAACCTAGCGTAAATTGCAACGTACAAAAAATGAGAGAATTTTAAAAATTTTGCGTTCAAGTAAATTGCCGTTTTTTACTTGGAAATGTGAAACAATTTCAATATCGTTGCATGGACGTTGCAACATCCAGTACTTTCAGAACATCATGAAGTTGCGTTGTAATGATGTTATTAGCCAACATCTATAATATTGGTCATGCCCCTAATTAAAAGGTTTGAAAAAAATAGATGAAACTGATTTAAACGTATAAACGTTTTCTTTAGTCAGATTACAATTTCTTGCTTTGAAAGAAAGAAGAGACAGAGGGCAAGTTCCTTTAAGTAGTTACTTAATCATGATTTGTACCAGGTGTAAGGAAGCAAACACACCACTAGATAGACAACTCCCATCTGCTGACGGGGGGAGGGGGGCACCGTGACGAATCAATGAAGATGAACCTGTTCTGATGGATGGCAGTCATGCAGAAAGTCATGAGCTCTGGCAGAAGCCATTACAATTTATCATCAAGGTGCAGAAAGGAGAGAGAAATATTGACTTTAATGAATGGGATTTTTTTGTATTACGCCACCAGAGGAATAAATTAATTGACCTATGCCAATTCTTCCAACAGCACGAAAACTCCCTTTCTGTTAAAGGTAAGGGTACGTAAATGTATGCATTAATACATTTAAATGTAATATTGCGTAATGTTTTATTTTAATAATTAATATTATGTAATGTTATATTTATAATAATGGAAGTTTAATTTGGTGGTAATTAAAGTACTCAATAAAATCAATAACTCGCACGTATCAATCAGATGTAGATTGGATGATAGTAGAGTTGACGACATGTTTCCAATTTAATTTTTCCAAAAATATTCCTTCCTCTCGCAAATATTCTTATTTGAATGCCATCTGTTTTTATGAAAAATCATCATCAGAGAAAACTAGTGCTATTCCACATCAGGAAGTTCATATTTTCTCCGAAACTGCCTTGCAATGCAAAGCGCGTGGCACATGCGCGACGGAAAAGTTACGCAACTTGGTCAACGGCGAGGCCCAACCCTGCTCTGTGGCCAAAGGAACTAGTCCCTCGCTCTGCCGTCGCTGGGAGGCCTTTGCGACGCACTCAGGCATACAGCAAAGGCGTCGCCGCACCAGATCCCACCTCGTATCTTTCACTAACGCCATCCGCCATTCTACACAATCGCCAACCCCACTGCCCTGGTTCCCGCCGGCACTCCACTCCGCCACCCTACCGCCGTTCCGGCAGGCGTCTGCACAGCTCCCACAATCCGCCGTCCCCACCGTCCCCGCCGACGACCATCTCCGCCATCTCCACTGCTCCTGCCGTCCAGACCGACCCCACCGTCCCCTACTGCTCCTGTCGTCCAGACCATTCCCACCGCCCCTACTGCTTCTGCCGCCCAGACCGTCCCCACCGTCCCTACTGCTTGTGCCGTCCACACCGTGACCAGTGTCCCTACAGCTCCGGCCATCCAGACCGTCCCTCTGTTTCTGCCGTCCAGACCGTCACCACCGTCCCTTCTGCTCCTACCGTTCAGACCATCCCGACTGTTTCCTTCATTTCCGCTCCCCGTCTTCGCTGTATCCCCGATGCAGTTCTGTCTTTCGGTCGCTCCGATCCCGCCGCAGAGCCATCCTCCCCAATACCCACCGTCGCTTTCGTCGTCCGTTCGTCCCACAGCCTTTCCAACCATCCCCGCTACACCGTCCCCGCTGCACTGATATTCCCAACATCATCGTTTCTTCTGTTTTCCCGCCGACCATCCGTCGTCGCTGTATCCTCAGTGCTTCTGTCCCCGCGAACTCTCATATCGTTTCACTCTCGCCCCTTCTGGCGTTTTGGTTGCCATCGACGTCCCGCCATTCTCGCCGCACCCCCTTCCACTACCTCGCCTTCCACCCCCGTTGCCAGCACTTCTTATCCTCTTTTCTGCTGCTCCGTCATCTTTGGTTTGCCTGCCACTCTGCCCTTTTCCACCCCACCATTGTCGCCATCACCACCCGCAACTCGTCACCCCCGAATTCACTACAAGGGAAGGCACGCCCCCCGCGATGAGGTCAGACCGGCGGCGGCGGCGGCGGCGGCGGCGGCGGCGGCGGCGGCGGAGGAGACGGTGGCGGCTGAAGTCGGTTGCTCCCGGAACGGCCGACGTCCCGACTGCTCCACCGCCGCTTCCAACCCACACGGTGCCCTCACCGCCCCCACTGCCCCCGCGCCGCCCCCGACGGCCTCTCAGCACCGCCTGCGGCAGCAACAGCGCACTCCGATGCCTGGGGCGGCAGGCATGTTGGAGTACCTAGTGGAAGCCAAGACTTTCGAACTGCAGCTCCGGACATTTTAGCTGCATTAAATATTTCAATTTACTACATTTTGCTACTGTATCTAAATATCAGTTCGGAGTGGTGTATTTTTAGTATTACCTATATATATATATATATATATATATATATATATATATATATATATATATATATATTGCACAAAGGACATATTGTATGGTTTAAATTGTATTTTATTAAACAATAAAATAAATCACTCAATAATAATGAAACTCAGTATTCTCAACAAAAATACCTCACTAACTACTTTGTTGCTCGTAAGATAATATTTTTCTGTCAAGAATAGAGAAGATCTTTATATAATAACATAAAATTAAATTAGTTCAATATTCACAAGGTCATCACAAGTAACAGAAAAACACAATATGACAGGCCAAATATTCTTGATTTTGCGAAACGTGATACAAACTTGCAACTTAACACTCCGGTAACCAAGCGGCTAGTGACATACACGCGAAAATGTAAACTTTTGTGCATTTTTAAACATAGGCGCATAGTAACTGTCGGTATGTATAGCATGTGAAGCATTGGTGCCCCGTACAATCGTGAAAATAAGTCAGAGCGGTTTTTTGGAGCCAGTACAATAGTTGGGAAACAGTTCTGATATCCTTCTCCCCATCTGGTTCTGGACGTCATTAAAGAGTTCATACCATTATTTCACTCGTTCGTACTTTTGGATTCGTAGATTTATATTATTTAGCTATTAATTAATTGAAACCTTCTATTATTTCAATTAGAACCAACTGCAAATTTTGGAGACTAACTTATCGTATCGGACTGTTATACCCAAGTTGGCAGGTCGATCCCCGATTTTTAAGAGCGTCAAAATCCTTCGTACGCCTTCCTTCGGAGGGGAAGTAAAGCAGGCTGTCCCGTTAGTAGATTTACTTGCATGTAAAAGATCCTCAAGCCTAAATAACACCTCTGAGCTAAATTCATATCGCCTGTTTCTCGCCCAAGTAATACCTCCTTTCCCTGCGAGTTGGTGAAAGGAGCGTAGCGAAATTTGTGTGGTCAGACGGAAGAACGGGCCTGATGGTCCGAGACTCGCCACGTAAAATAAGACACTCGATTCGATTCGATTCGATTCGATTCGATTCGGTTCGGTTCGGTTCGGTTCGGTTCGGTTCGGTTCGGTTCGGTTCGGTTCGGTTCGGTTCGATTCGATTCGATTCAATACCGGCTTTCCACCCCGCGCTCCAGAGGAAAGCGGGTAACGCCCTCTGGGCGTCGCCACCGCCTCCCGGCCTGGGTCGGCGCCTCCGTCGTCGCCGCTGCGCTCTACCTCTCACGCTCGAGTTACGAGCGCACGACGCCGCCGACGCCGCCTCTATTGCGCCGCGCCGCGAGAGCGGAATTTCGGGGCAGAGAAGCGACCCCTGAGCCGCACCGCGCGAAGCGCAGAAGAAGTTGGAAGAGAGGGATGCGAGATGGAGGAGGCGCTGGCAGTGGGAAGTGGGTCAGTCGTAGAGAGTATGTGAAAATTAAGCAGTTCAATTCTTTATCCACTTTCGTTGTTTGAAGTCTAGGTCTAGGAAAATGCGATCAGTGTAATATGAGTTATTCAATCCCGTGTTTTCTAATCTATGCCCTTGCATTAGCTACGTCTATTCGGCTAGCTTTCTAATGAGAATATTCACACTACAATTCTTCTAATAATCCGTATCTTCCTACCTACATGTCTGCCTCCTGACTCTTCACCATAAAGCCTGGCACACGTCATGAGGAGCGGAATTCGTCAGATTGCGACAAGGGGGATAAAACGTTAGGGCGACACGAAGCTGTGGAACTTTGCGGAAATATAACTATTGGAGGTGTGCTATCACTCAACAGTTAGTTATATTGCGAAAAGATCATCATTTAAACATCTACAATCTAATGAAGGAATGTAGAAATTATCCAAACCACCAGATGATTGAAACATTGCTCGGTAGTAACTTAAACAGAACTCAAAATAAAACTGGAACACAGCTTAAAATTTCGTATAGTTTAACAAGGATGTTCGCTGAAAATTATATGTGTGAGGTATAACTGAAGAGAATTAAGAAAAGATCTACACATTCACTAAACGGAAAGTAAAAATCCCGCCAAACATGTTGCATGACGTTAAGTATTAATTTTCGAAGATAAATAAAGTAAGGAAGGTTTACACATTCTAAAACAGTACAATCACTATTCACTATGAACGCGGAGTTCAATATCTTTCTGAAAATGTAATGCGAATGTTTTATCATTGCGAAGATGAGCTGGTATGTTGCAGGGA
This sequence comes from Gryllus longicercus, assembly GCA_038098605.1. NCBI lineage: Eukaryota > Metazoa > Arthropoda > Insecta > Orthoptera > Gryllidae > Gryllus > Gryllus longicercus. The sequence goes on along the minus strand of JAZDUA010000171.1, from coordinate 2,150,254 downwards.
AATGTGGCAAAAAAATAATGTGGCAATCTTACACTCTTCTTTCTCGAGGAGGAAATTTCGAATGCTTGCAATATATCGATTACAACGTTTAATGAAATAATGAACACATAACTGCAGATTAGCGTTCACTTTTTTATTTTATGATTTTATTAAACTTTAGTGTTGAGCAGTTTAGAATTATTATTAAACCGATTAAAAGTACATAGTTATAAAACATCGGGAGTCCACTTCCTGCAAAAATCACTTTTAGATGAGTGGAAAGCTGGATCTTTCTAAACAAAAATCACTTAATATTTTAAATATAAAGATATTTGCAATTTTCTAAATTTCAGAGGCTTTAATAAAATTTGGAAGAATACCGTAATTATAAATTTTTCTATTGGAGCAAAAAGTGTAAGCAAAAATGTTCAGCATTTTGCAACAGAAAATTGTATGTACCTACACCGAACTTAAATATTTTTGAAGCTGCACTTATAGAACTTAATTTTGAGTGTTCAAAGCTACAGCTCAAAATAATATTAAACACTCATTATACTACCAAAAAATCGAAATCATATTGTTGAGGCGATTCCAATACTTCTATTCATACCTGAGATCGGATTGAAAAAAAAATGTATACAGCTAGTTTTATTATAAATATTTTCTTTGAATGTATTAAATAACAGAATAGTGAGAAAACAACATTTTTAAACAGATACCATCTTAATTGTGTATTCTTTTAGAGGAATTATCGGTGGTCAATATCACTTATCAATGAAAAGCGCAAATTTCGACATAACATACGTCTGCTACCACACCACAAGAAAGTTTAAGGATGGCGTATATTTTTTTCTGAAATTGTGTATGCAGATTGCTAAAAACTATGATACTGGCTAGTTGATGTTTCAAATGTAATATAAAAACATTTTCTTTTGAAATATTTCAATCTATGAGAACCTTCTTGTTAGCAAATTAACTACATTTCGATTTTAATCAGTTTTATAAACTAAAAGAAGGAGAGACACCCTTTTAAAGAGAGGTCTCCTTCTCATCCAATACGGTTGCGACGGATTGTTGGAGTTCGTTCATTCGACGACCAAGAGCATGGGCAAATGAAGAATATAAATTTCGGCGTATCAGAGCGGCCACTCCCATCCCATCCCATCCCCACGCACCCACGGGGCGATTGCCTGTTAGTCAGAGTTTTATTAGTGCTATCGCTCCACATGCAGCCGCGGCTCGTCCTTATCAGCACCGAACAGTTTTATTGGCAGCGACCGCCATTTTCATAAAGCAGGATTTAAAATCGTGTTATTATTCGCGTGTAGCCCATTAAAATAACAGCTTAATTATTATATACGATGTCTGTGACATAAAGTAAATAAAACGAAATCGGTGTAAATTATCACGTAGTAATGTCTACAGACTGGCCCGTGCCCACCAATTGTCGCTGATTACTGTCTGTTTAAAAGGGGATTTTGTATTCGGAATTTGAACAAAAAAATACTGGTGGTTGGTAACGCGCTTTTTTCAGTAAAACCATTTTTTTCTTTATTCATAATTTTCATTAATGGAGATCGATTGGGTATGTTTCAAAATTAATTGGAAATAAAATGCAGATTTCTGATAGACATTTTCTCATTTTTCTACACTTTGGTATCACATTGATTTATAGATCTCTATTAAATTTTATTCAAGTTTCCGAAAAGAGGGAATCTGAATAATGCTATCATTCTTTGCCTTCATGCCTGAATTCAGTATTTCATAACGGTTCATTGTTTTCCAAGGATTACTTTCAAGTCAACCAAGTTCTATTTTCTACTTTTTACTACTTAATTCAAATCGTTCGTCTTAGTGAATTCATGGCATCTTCAAAATTGAGTAAACTGATATCTAAAACCTGCTAACATTGTTTTTTAATCCAAAAGACGTAAACATCTACATATTGTTTTGTGACGTTGTAGAAGTATGAACGAACAAATCATTTATATCATCACGTTATTTGCGTGACTACATTTTATTTCAAACTAGAGATTTCAAAACCTTTTGCAGAGATGCACTATCCACATCAGGTATTTGAGCTCTCAAACCTGCTAGATGCAAAGGTAGTGAGGCATTTAGTTATTTCGTCTATGAATCCAAATCTATAGTTCGTTAATCGACGTAAATTTAGCTTACTAATTATGAGAAAGCAAATATTTATTCGAATAAAATGCTTCCAATATTACTCATTGCTATCTTTTATTCACAGTTGAATTATTATTCATTTCTCTTAATTATCTATCTCTTGTTAATAAGATTGGATCTTGAGATTCTAATAATTGTAAAAAACCTGTAACAAGTATTGTACTTCAGCTTCTGGGTCAATGACCCCTTCTCGACCAGGTTTTCGTCCAGTTTCCCTGATCCTCGAACAAATGCTGAGCTGAACTGAACTTGTTTAGCTTCTAGACATAAATGTAATTTCAAATTAACTTCTCCCCATTGCACGTCACACACAGTTTTTAACTGTTTTTGAGATAAATAAATAGATTAGGTCTCGTCCAATACATCAGACATTTATATTTAAACAATGCGTTTAATTCAATTATATATTGCACAAGAAATGGAAGAGAGATTCTGGAAACCAAGAAAATATGAGCAAATGGAACGCATGTTCTTCCTTCGTTTCTTATTATTTCTCTGAATTGCAGCATCCAGCTGAGCGACTGTCAGTAGAGCGTGCGGTCCCTTGCAGTCGTCCGTGTCATTAGGTTAAGACCTTCTCCAGGCGGGGCCCTTTGGAAGGATGGCAGCTGCAGGGCGGGGGCAGGTGCGGAGTCCGAACTCCGCGTGTGGACACGCGTGTGGAACGTGCTGCGTGTGTCTTCGCGGCCACTTTGGCGATTCGCTCTCCTCGCGCCGTTCGTTATGACTCGCTCGCCGCCAGGGGCGTGACGAACGCACGAGGACTCCAGGCGTCCCCTCCGCTTATGCCGCTCCAACCCCACCACCTATATTATCTCCATCGCCCTTGCCGCCCTCGATGTCACCATCGTCGTCCCCGTCGCCCCCGTCGCCCCCGTCGCCCCCGTCGCCTCCGTCGCCCCCGTCGCCCCCGTCGCCCCCGTCGCCCCCGTCGCCCCCGTCGCCCCCGTCGCCCCCGTCGCCCCCGTCGCCCCCGTCGCCCCCGTCGCCCCCGTCGCCCTCCGACGCTCTCGTCGCCTCCTCGCCCCTTCGCTCCCGAACGAACCACTACGATTCCGTCCCAGGGTAGCTCGTTTCGGAGCGATTGATTTATGGCTCGTTACAGAAATGACAGTGCCCCCTAACTTGCCAGATTACAGGAGTGAGGAAGCTCAGACACGTTTATCTATTTCTTTGCATATTCATTCAATGAAACATCTATACTTGTTTTCACCGTGTCTGAGGGGAAATTTGGCGGACTGGCTACGCGTAAATCTTGTAAAAAGAATCTTGCACAATGGTCACAAACTTGCTTGAAAGATAAGGCTCACCTAAAAAAGGGGGTTAATATAACAAGTTTAAAATGAAAATGAGCAGTTCGTAGTTTATTTTGGTCAAAAGTTTACTATTATGAAAATCTTTTGCTGAATACTCACCTCCTGAAACAAGTTACAGGCATTAAAAATACTTTAAAAATGTATGTCTGTTTTTTTAATAAAGAATTCATTGAATGTATATTTTGCAATAACATTTTATCTGTTAGAGAGTGCGCAACTGTAGTCTTTCACTTTGCGCAACTGTAGTCTAGTAATCTGAAATTGAATTATTTTATTCTAAAAAGACTAAAAATGTCCCTTATACTATTAAATACATTAATTAAATGCAATAATTTGTGTATCTAAAATATGATCTGAAAAATGTGTAAAATGATATTTGATTTCGAGTAGCAATATCTTGCTGTTGTCAAAGTCTGATTATGACAGAGTACCGTTGCGACACAGGCACAGCGTGCTAGAGAGGTAATAGGTGACATATTGCCGACATGAACTGGGTCTAATGTGAGATAGTACCGATGCAACATACCAAGAGACATTACATGGCTCCAACGTGACTCGCGTCGAACATCAGTGATAAAGTGCCAACAATACAATGTATGTATTTCGAGAATCGAATCGTATTGTATCGACCACGAATCGATTTGTCGATGTCGACACGATTTGAATCGACCACGAACTATCCAACTGATTAGGTTAAACTGATACTACCAAAAGTTGTATTCTCGCGATAGTACAGTCCAACGTTCTATATTTTAAATTATAGAGAGCGAGCACGTGTTCAGAGGGACGGATACGAGCGTATGTGCCTCCCAGCTGCCACCAGCTTTTGTAACAATTTGCAGAATAAATTTACCTGCATACCTACCTCCCAATATATTAAAAGTCTAATATTTTTAAAAGAGGTAAATTAATTTCACATTAGCGACTTACAAAATTCGGTAAATAACATATATGAAATTATTTCAAAATTTCATTGAGTTAAAATATTCTTACATTTTCAAACGGTTACTAATACGTGAAAATATGTAGCAATAGCACTGCTAGATAGAGAACTCGTTTTCAATATATTATTATAGTACTTACTTACTACTTACTTAATACTTTAAAAATATTATTATAAACAATAAATTTCATACGAGGTGGAGAAAGAGAGGCCAACTACAATAGTACACGTAGTTGCAAGTCCTCAAGCATGTAAACCAGAAGTCTCAACTTTGTAAACCAGAAGTCCGAAGTTCGAGTACCGATAGTGGTGGTTTTCGATGCCAGCTCTAATAAATTAATGGTAGTCAATAATCATAGAGGGCGACTGCTTCAACCGCTCTAGGTGTATCAATTCTAGGTGGATGTTGGAGCAGTGCCTTAAACAGCGGGCAATAGATCGCGCGCGAGGTTTCCTTCCCATACAAACTTCAACCGTCCTTAAAGGTGAACCGTCCTTCGCTCCATCTTCATATGGTCCACCACCATTGATCTAAACAATCACCGACAGCTCTCGGGAGCTCGCGTTACAGCCATAAGCTACGTGTCTTTCGAAAGACAAGAAGAGAGGGAGAGAGTGGGGAAGTGGGGAACGGAGAGAGGGAGAGACAGTCATTCATTAAATCTATTCAAAAATGTGTTTTCAATATCTATTCGGTTCAAAGGAAAAAAATATTAACCTTTTGCACGGTATTTTTGTGTTTCAAATAGGTCTCCCCTCCTCTGCCATATGAAGAGGGTGAATATAATATTAAAAAGTTTGAAGAAAAATATTTTTATTGGAAAACCGGAATTTGCGATAAAAGTAAGAAAATTTCGTCTAATTTGATTTTTGAGTCGTTGTCGAGATGCTTTGTAGTAATGACCAAATTCCTTAGTGTAGTCTTTTAAGCCTTCAATAATTTTTACCCTATGAACTGACATACAATTCGCTAATTAAATAACAAAAACAAGTACTTACGTTCTATGACACATACCCGTTATGTGTCTTATTTTGATCAACAAAGTGTTATTTGCAGGGATGATTTTTAATAATTTTACATCCTGTTAAAACTAAGATTTTCGCTAACTTATTTGATTGCGATAATTTTTTGCTCCAATTTTTTACTGTCATTATTGTTTCTTTCCTTATTTTTGTTAAAGGCAATAAATTACAAATTGTAGTTTCTTTATTAATTTCTCTGAAGTGATTTCTTGGCCACTACACACTGAAATTATTTAACTAATGATTTGTACTATATTCATTCACCTCTCACTCATGTATAGACAGCAACTGGTACTACTTAATTTCTATCTGCTGAATATTTTGGGTTATAATAACAAAGCGCGGCGATGGTGTAACGATTATCGTATCGAACTGTTATACCCAAGTTGGCGTGATTAAAACCCAATCGAAGCCGTGGATTTTTAAGGGCGAAATAATCCTTCCTACGCCTTCCTTCGGAGGGGAAGTAAAGCCGTCTGTCCAATGTTAGTAGCGTGTAAAAGATCCTCAAGCCTAAATGACGCCTCTGAGCTAAATTTCAAATCGCCTGTTTCGTCAAACCTCTTTTCTCCGCTAGTTGGTGAAAAGAGTGCAACGAATTTGCGTGGTCAGACGGAAGAGCGGGCCTGTTGGCCCGAGTCTCGCCACGTAAAATTAATTCAATTCAATTCAGAGCTCACCATATTCCCACGGCTGTATTTTTCAGTACAGCTCGTGGATGGACAAGAAGCGTTGACATCTCTCCGCACGCATCTCTCCTCCGACAGGAGATCTTCAAGCTCCCTCCGCGACGTGGACGCGCCACGCCCCGCGTCGCCGGCGAGAGACCTTTATGACGGGCGACCCTTGCGTGGCGGACATGAAGCTGTCACTGGGCGCCGGGGCTTAACACCGGCACATCCGACTGCGCGCCGCAATTCGCACGTGCTCAGAGAGGATTCCCACCAAGACGCAGGTGTGCGTGGGGGAGGGGGGTGAATCACCGCCGAGACCGAGGATGCACGGCTGGACGCTCGTTCGCCCCTCACACGCACGCACCCAAGCACCCACACACACACACACGCGCGCGATCTTCCGCTTTTGCTGTTGTCCGCTTGCTCGACCGCTCGGCCGTCTGCCTCTGACTCATACACAACGAATGGATGGTGAGAACTCCGGCTGGGTGAATGGGCGGTCGGACGGTGTAGATGATGGGTGATAGGTTCGTGATCGAGTAATCGTGGAGATACTGTTGGGTGATTTAAAGTTTGGATAGTTGGATTGTTGGGTGATAATTGGGTTGTTAGTTGAGAAGGGGTGGTTAGCTGGTTTGATGATAGAATCACTGGGAGATTTGGGTGGATGGACCCAGCGAGGTTCGGCGATTTGATGACCCGGTGGTTGGACAGGGGTAAATCAGCGACCTGGAAGACCGATGGGTGGGTGATTGAGTGGGAGCATGATTCGGTGGTTGGGTAGTTCAGTGGTTTAATAGTGAACTCGCTGTATAGCTGGAGGGTTGGGGGAAGGATATTTGGGTGGTAGAGAAGTTGGGTTATTGGGTGGCTTGGTGGTTGTGATTGTGGGGAAGATGGTATCTAAAATTTTGGGTAGTTATGGTGAGGGGTTGTGTAGTTAGATAGGTGGTTATAGGTCTGGGTGGTTTGGTAAACGGGTATTTGGATGTCTTAGAGGCTAGGCGGTTTGGCGATTTGGCAGCTGGTCGGTCGGGCGTGCTCGAGAACCAGTGGACGGGCGGGAGTCTGCCTCATGCGATCCTCTACCCTCTCCGTCCGCTGGCACCGACGTTATGCTCGTAAAACGCTGACGACCTCTAGGCCGGCGCCGCTGGCCGAGTCGTTGGCCGCCACGACAGAGGCCGGAGGAACTTAGGGCTGAAGGTCGCTGGATGGGGTGAGTGGCAGTGAATGCTGCGGAGAGGCCCCGGAGAGAGTGGTGAGAGTGCTTGGAGAAAGGCAAGTGTGACAAGCGAGGAGAGGAGACGTAAAACCGTCCAGAAAAGATCACAGTGGAAATATGGAGGGTGGAGAGAATTACAATGCCTCACTTGCGGTAGAAATGTCCCGAAAGTGAAGGTTCCTAAGACGGAAAAAATCAAAACAAGTGAATGAAGGGTGGTGTTTGTGTTGTACTTTCCGGAAATGCCATGATTAAAATTGATTTGTCACAAACTAAATGTTGAACTCTGAGTGCATTACTTGTTATTGCGTAAGCGAGGCAAAAATGAAACTATTCCAAATTACTTTCGGAATTCAGTTTGGGAAAATATAATACTTCGGATATGGTTTCGATTTCGGTTTTGAAATTCAAACGTTCCTGCTTCCGCACTGAAACGATTCCAAAGAGTTTCTGCATTTTTACAGTACTACAAAACATATTACGATCTAGCTATGCTACTAGTGTTGATCCGCGTCTCCCTTGTTGGTCTAGAGGACCATCCTCGCAACGGAATCACTGTCACACATCGCCAGGATACCGATAACTACGATCACGATTACCTGACAAAAATCAGGAAATGTCTGGTTTCCTTCTTGAGGGTTTTGGCCATAGACGGTCGTGTTTACCCGGACGGGTAACGCACTAGAGCTAAAACTCACGTATTTTACACGTCCACGATAGTCTGTATTCTTAAAGAGGAGTGGCTGAAGAAGATTGATTGATTTGTGTTTCCGGGCTCGTCAAGTGCATTTGGCTTGAGTCCCGTAATTGTAGTGCATAGAAGGCGGACTTATTCCTCTCCCGCTGGAATGTAAGATCCAGTGCCGACATTCATGTCGCGCTGGCGAGGATTCTCCTGTCGAGGTATGGCCTTCCGCTGGACACCGCCCCAGCCCAAACAAGCTCTAAGCTCGAGACTGCACTCCCTATATGTGAAGTATTAAAGTGCATGTGAGTGTCTGTGTGTCTAAGGGACAAAGATAACGAAAGAAAGCCTACGCGCGGTCCGATACCTGTTTGTTAAGAAACCGTTCCGACATTCGTCAGCTATTGATCGCGGGAAAAAAAATAAAATTAAAAAAAAACACGGAAAAGTGCCGATGGCTGTTACTCGTAGAATTTTCCTCTAGACAGCGACTGAATTCGACAGATTTTGTTGAAAATCCGTCGTCGTCGAGACTCGAACTCTAGAACTTCCCGTTCAGAGTCGCTTCACAACCAACAGTAATGTTGCCGCTGAGCCATATCAGCGAGTGGATGAAGAAGGAGGGGCAGCTCAGGATCTGTGCCACGGCGAGAGCGGCGCGGCGTCAGGAAAGAAAATGGCGGGAGGCCGAGGTGTTGATGGGAGGGGGGGGGGCGCCCACAATAAGGGATGGCGGGCCCTCCGGGGCGGCCTGTGTCTTAATGCGGCGCGTTTTATCACCGGCAGCGCACGATGAAGAACAATAAAAGCCCTTCCGCCCTTCACGGCTCCGCGACGCACGGCTGCCCAGCACTTCCCTCCCCCTTCGGCGCTTCCACGTGGTCAGGTCTCCCTTCGCCCTTCCCGGCGAGGTTATTAACCGTTTCCCTTCAACTGATTTATTATTCACCTACTTTTCTGTACCGGTGTTCTCCGACAATTTCTAGCTACTTCTTTCAAGTTGTCGGTTTTGCTTTTCTTACTGACCATTATCTATATTTTTATGCCACCTCCCATACCCAAACCTTCGTTGTCGTCTCCTATATCCAAACTATAAAGCTTTTATAATTATAGTCTTCATGAAATTAATGAGTAACCCCTGTCTTTTATCGCGATATATGTTTTCAAATTCAACATATTTAACTCTTATCATACCTGGGATCTTTTTTAATCCCAGCATAATTAATTGGTTAATATTTTTCTGAATATTTACAGCATAACTTCAGTCTTTTAGTTATTCCATTGTGCACTTATGAAGAATATATCAAACCATTTTCACTTATTTTCCAAATTGATCAAAGAATTTTTTTTTGTTATATGAGGCCGGAATGACCAACGGTATGGTTGCTTATTCCCCTATTTTCATTTGAAACATATTGTTATGAACTCTGTAAAATATTTCTGATACTGTCAGTATTTGATTTGTCATTTCGAAATAACTTTGTTTACATTATATTTATTGTGTTATTGAAAATAAATTAAAAAGGAATTCTTATATAAAATCATTCATTTACACTCAGTACATTGTATACATTCATGTTTAACACTTCCAGCTGCCTTTGTTAAAGCTTGGCGTCCAAAAAGAGACCTCAAGTGTAGTACTTGATAGAAAAAAACAAAAACAGATATGGTACGAGGTTTCATATGGCACTTCTATATAAATAAAGTCGGTAAAATGGAAAACGTTTATGTTCATAGCTGGTGCGCATTTGTCACATGTTCGTAAAATTAATGTTCAGGATTTACAACTCTCTTATTACCTTAATTCTTTTTCACTGAGAGAATGAATTCTCTAAATGTGCCAATCCCAGTATCTAGAATAGAGTTGTATTTTTATTATGCAATAAACATAAAAAACCTGAAACGCAATATAAAACTGCAAATTTTAGTGATAGGAAAATATCTGTGCAAATTACGCCAGTTATATTTTCTTCCATTAGCCCGCTCGGAGCCCTATTTCCGCACCCGTCTCCTTCCCGCCTTCACTTCCTCCTTCATTCCTTCCTTCCTTTTTTTCCTTTCTTCCTTCCTTGCTTCCGCTCCGTCCCGCCCCTGGGCCACCCACAGCCCTCGCCCCACCCTCCGGAACTGCGGCCGCGTCGGCGTCCGGCCCCAGCAGGCCGATTCGCTGCGGCCGCGCCTCCAGTTGCAGACTGCGGCAGCGCGCCACTTGTCCCCACTATAAATACTTCTCAATAATGCCGCCACGCCCGTGTCCTCCGCCCACTCACTGCAGTCTACCCGCCCACGCCGCCGCTGCCGCCTGCGACCTCGCGCGCTGTAACACGCCCCGCCAACGACCCGCTACTGTATTCACATCATGCCAGGATGAGTGGCCTTCGCTGACCCGACTTCGCTTCAGTCCTCGTTACTGACTTCTCCCCATTGTCGCCTCCACCCCAACTCCCTTCGACGCTCGGTTTGATTGATTGTTTTAGTGATTGCGAGCACGTCAACCAGCAGGGTCATTAGTCGCGTAAGTATAGTGCATGTTTGTGGGCCGGAGGTGGCGGTGATTTCCCTCCCGCTGTATGGCGAGATCCGGCGCTGATCTACCGTCGGATAACGGGGTTTTCCCCAACCATGTATCTCCCACCAGCGGGGCACCGCCTCAGCCGGGACAAGCTCTTAGCTCCCGGCCGGTCTCCCGGCATGTGTGGTAGTGCAGTGTATGTTAATGGAAGTGTGTGTGTGTGTGTGTGTGTGTGTGTGTAAGGGGTGAAGATAGGACAAGAGTGAGATCGAGTGCGGTCAGTGGCCCGTTTGTTACTGCACCGGCATTCGCCTGGTGTTGATCAGAGAAACCATGAAAATTATCGATCAAAGTAACCGGACTCTAGAATTCTCCTTCAAACCTCGCTCGGCTATCGCCTCATCCATTGACATACCAACGTTCACAAGAGGCTCCACGAACGCCGCACTCATCACCTCATCTATTGCAGCGGCATCCTCCTCCCATTTTACCAGAGTTACGAGTCGAAATGTAGTTAAAAATCGTCGTCCCGAAAGTGATGTTAAATTTATATTCGGTTTGCTTCATAAAATTCTACTTCCCTAATTTGTTATTTTTTAAGAAGCGAATAACAATGATATCTTGTGTTGTGATTCAAATACGAGTGAAAGGTTTTAAAAATTATTAGAAGGGGTTTATGTTAACAGGCAGTTGGCAACTCGAAGTTACAGTCTACAAAATGCTTTTTGTGATGAGAAGAGATGTGTTTCCTAGAATATATATATATATATATATATATATATATATATATATATATATATATATATATATATATATTCTCTGCGATTAAACTCCTACCTCTGCTCCACGCCTGCCTCCGCCAACACCACTGCTCTAGAACCTCTGTACACACCGTGCGCGGCAGCCTCCAATAACAATCCGAATCCGACACTACCTCCGCATCCAACCCCATCGCTTCAACCACCTACGCCCCCTGCAGCACCACACCTGCCTGAACATCTACCTCCAGCATCTTTTTTGGGTCAGTCTTGTCTTCACCTTCGCCTCCATCTTCACCTCCACCTTCGTAATCGTCTCCACCTCTACCTTTATCTCAATTGTTTCTCAATCTCCTCTACTTTATCTGAATCTTCTCAATTTCATTTCAATCGTCTCAATTTAATTTCAACCGTCTCAATTTCATTTCAACCGTCTCAATTTCATTTCAATGTTCTCAATTTCATTTCAATGTTCTCAATTTCATTTCAATGTTCTCAATTTCATTTCAATCTTCTCAATTTCATTTCAATCTTCTCAATTTCATTTCAATCGTCTCAATTTCATTTCAATCGTCTCAATTTCATTTCAATCTTCTCAATTTCATTTCAATCTTCTCAATTTCATTTCAATCTTCTCAATTTCATTTCAATCTTCTCAATTTCATTTCAATCTTCTCAATTTCATTTCAACCTTCTCAATTTCATTTCAATCTTCTCAATTTCATTTCAATCTTCTACATTTCATTTCAATTTCTTCGATTTCATTTCAATTTCTTTAATTTCATTTCAATTTCTTCAATTTCATTTCAATCTTCTCAATATCATTTCAATTTCTCAATTTCATTACAGTTTTCTCAATTTTATCGCAATCTGCTCAATTTCATCTCAATCTTCTCAATTTTATCTCAATCTTCTCAATTTTATCTCAATCTTCTCAATTTTATCTCAATCTTCTCAATTAACTCCATCCCCACCTTTAACTCCATCATCACCTCCCTCTCCATCCCCACTTTCATCTCCATCTCTTTCACCATCATCTTCAGCTGCAACTGCATTGCGCGCATAAAACCCCAGATGCGACATTCCCGCCACTCCCCGCCAGGCCACGCCGCGCCGCGCCGCGCCCGGCCCGGCCCGACCCGACCCGGCCCCGCCCCGCCCCGCCCCGCCACGCCCCGCCACGCCCCGCCCCGCCCCGCCACGCCCCGCCACGCCCCGCCACGCCACGCCCCGCCACGCCCCGCCACGCCCCGCCACGCCACGCCCCGCCACGCCCCGCCACGCCACGCCCCGCCACGCCCCGCCCCGCCACGCCCCGCCACGCCACGCCACGCCACGCCACGCCACGCCCCCCCGCCCCGCCACTCCCCGCCACGCCACGCCACGCCCCGCCACGCCCCGCCAGCCCCGCCCCGCCACGCCACACCCCGCCCCGCGCGTGGTCGCGGGGCGTTTACGTCGTTTTGTTCCCACGCGGCGCGGTGCGTCGCGCGGCGCAGCGAGGAGCGGCGGGGAGGAGTGGGCGGAACGAGGCGACGCGAATGCAGCGTCTGTTCCGCATCTCAGTTGCCGGGACTTAACTGCTTGTTGCGGCGGCCATAAATCGCGTCCGGGTTGCTCCGGAAACTTATTGAGTCCAGAGCAGGGAGAAGGCTCAACGCAGCTGATGGATTTCTAGTCAGCGGTATGAGAAAACGTCAGGGATGGGGCTGTTGACTGCTGTTGTCGATGATCATCTTGGATATGATTTTAGCGATCTTGATGTAATTAATTGCTATTATTAGGAATTATTCGAAAATCTAAGGAAAACATGTTTTATTATATTAATAAATATCTTGGGAGTTTCTCACTTCACTGCGAAATTGTGAAAATTTTAAAGAAAGTACTGAACAAAATTTCCAAGACCACTGAATTTTTTTTTATTTTTATTGTCGAACAGTGCAATGTCTGCTTAATAATATTGAATAAGTCCGATTTTCATGAAATTTTTAAAATTTTGAAACTTCAGAAGTTAGGTTTTTTAAGTTCTCGTATTTTGAACATAAAATATTTCTGCAATATTCAAGCAACATTTTTCCTTATGAAAAGGTTTTTGTTAGAATTTAAATGATTCCTTATTCAATAACTTCCTGCTCTTTTTTGAATTTATTTATTTTTTATTAATATGAGTTGTCTGAGAATGGGACTTCGTAATCGCCGTGCAAGCGTAGGGTTAAACTGCTCAAACTCGCTGACCAATGTTCTTCGCAAGGGGGTTGAATTCAGGTCCATGTTAAACGTTTTTTCTTTTTTCATAATTTTTGTAAGTATAGCACAGCATTCGACAATAACGCTATTTTTTTGAATCATTAGGATTTTCAAAAATCAAAACTATAAAGTATTTTCAAATCTTTAAAGCTTCGTTTGGAGAGTGTTTTTCCACAGAAAGGTGATGCATTAGTAGTATAATGGTTGCAATATTTTATTACGTAATCGTTACAGTTAATGTGAGGTAGTATGTACTGTTGCAGAATAGTTTGTTGCAGAACGCAATAAGCAAAACAGCAAGGAAGCAATAAGCATTAAAAGTCAGTGGTAGGGTTAATTCTTATTGAAGTCGCTGGTATTCAAATCGATAAAAAGCAAATGTAGACAGGAAAAAATAATGAACAGTCGTAGATGACCAGAATGATATTCATCTCCACAAGAGAAAGAGTTTTTGAAGCGAATGTGCTTGATAGTACAGTGAAATAACGTTTATCATCGATGACTACGAAAAGAGAAATCACAAAGGATGTCAGTCACAAATTGAAACGAAGCACATAATGATGCACCAAATACTCCCTCAACTGAACAATTTGACTTAATTTACGTCTGAAGTGAATGTTTATCCACAGGGAAAAACTTCACCAACCACCATACATCAACCTCATCACTGCCGCTTCGGGGAAAATATATAAACTTCACTTTCCGAACGGGACGCGTGGCCTGCTTGCGGAATATCACGTATTTGGACAGCGGAAACAAGCAAACACGCGTAACTATATGTTTATAATTAAAAGCGTGTCACTTTCCAAACGAGCGCTCTTCTAAACGCAGTAGTGATGGTGGGAGGCAGTGCAGGGGGTAGGCGATGGGAGTGGCGGTCAGTGTGGTGGGCAGGCGAAGGGGGCGGAAGCCTTTGTGTTGGGGGTGAGGGATAGATGATGGCGGGGTGGGAGCAGAGGGAACGGTAAAGGCAGCGGGGTGTCGACGGTGGTGGACAATAGCGGGAGATGGCTGGACGGCGAAGAGGTTCTGGGTGGCTGCAGGCGGCGCTATGGGGGCGGCGTAGAGCGGAGGGTGCGGCAGTGGGGGGTTGTGTTGTTGATGTTGGAGATGGAAGTGGTGATTAGTAGGGCTCAGGGGGTGCAGGGGATGGCGAAGAGGCGGCAGTTTTGGCTGAGGGCTGCTGGGACGGCTGGGCAGTGGGGACGGTGGGGGCGGCGGGAGTGACGGGGGCGGCGAGGGCGGCGGGGGCGGCGGAGGCAGCGGGGGCGGCGGAGGCAGCGGGGGCGGCGGAGGCGGCGGGGGCGGCGGGGGCGGCGGGGGCGGCGGGCGGCGGGGACGGCGGGGCGGTGGGGGCGGGGGTGCGGCGGAGGCGGCGGGGCGGCGGGGCGGCGGGGGCGGGGGTGCGGCGAGGCAGGCGAAGGCGGCGGGGGCGGCGGGGGAGGCGGGGGGTTGGGATGAGTGGGGGCAAGGGGTTGGGTCGTTGCGTGTGGCGGCGGCAGTGGTGGTTAGGCGTTGGCCGGGGCGGCGGGGGCGGTAGGGGGTTGTGGGACGGCTGGCGCGGCGGTCGCATTATCCCGTTGCCAATGGACCCATCCGTCCCAATCGTGTGACGGCCGCCGCAAAACACGCGTCCACAATAATGCTCTAATTAACGGATATGTATTCCGCGAGGGCCGCCCGCCGTCGTAATGGCAACCCGAGCGGTTCCGCCGGCCTAATGATGCTACCTCAGGGCATGAGGGCCGATAGGTGCTCCGTCGCTGGAAGGAGATATTCGGTATGAACACAGCTAAGAATATGGGTTACATTTCCCTCGCGAATTTAATATTTGTGAGATCGTCGGCTAGCATCAAGAGATTCAAAGATACCATGTTTTTAGAGAGAAAAATAATTGTTCACTGATGTTAAAATTTCTTTTAGTTTTGGATGGTGATTATATACTTCTACACTTTATTATACGCAGGAAAGATGTACTTCCTAACGTAAGATGTTTTGTGTATATGCTTTTTGAATCATATTCACAAAAAGGAGTAGTTCAGGTGAAATATCATTTTCATTTCTTTCAAGTTTCTTTCTAAACTTAAGAATTCGTGTCAAACTGATATGCCCTTTCCACACAATATAAGAATTTTTAATTTTTAAAAACATCGGTTTAAAAACACGTCGATGTCGATGTTTTTTGAAAATGGATGTTTTGTACTCGATGTTTTTATGTATTCGATGTTTTGTTCGTGGATGAAAAGTCCCATAATTACAATTTTGTAAATTTAAAGCGTAAATATGTAAATATGAAATAAAAACATCACCAATCATTGCCTGCTCTTGTCCTCTAAGTGTGCAAACCAAATGAATACGATTTGTACTACGTTCATCTAGAAGGCTATCCTTCATCCGAGATTATCCTGATGCCGTGATATTTTCCTCCCCTTTCCACCAATTTTGCACATGTAGAAGCGTCTAAAAATAATTTCAGTTATTTTTTTAAATGTACCATATATATTTAAAAGATATATCCCTATTAAATCTGTAGTTGTTTCAGTTTATTTGATTTATTTAAACATGTGTAGAAATGTCAATTTACTTTATCCCTTTACCACTCTTTTCACTTGCTATTCGCAGTGTATCTACATGTTGAATACTAACAATGAGGTCGAAGATATTATGTCACTCTTCCAATAAATATTTATTACTTATTAATATTTATTACTACTAATTCTCCTGCTACTAATCCATAATACATACGTCAGGAAACAAATTATTTTAAATGGAGAACATAAGATTAATAAAAAATGATAGTCAGGTATCTTTGAAACAACGAGTTGACTAGAAGAGATATAAAATAGTAATAAATAAAAACGTATAAGAGTTATTATTAGAAGCATGGTCTTAACAGTGGAAAAAAATCGAGGCAAATGAGAAAAGAAAACCAATGGAAAGTGGTTCGGAGAGAGTATTAATAAATAATTATTGAAAGAAAAGTGAAAGAATCAGAAGAAAAAGAAGAAGAAGAAGAAGAAGAAGAAGAAGACGAAGAAGAAGAAGAAGAAGAAGAAGAAGAAGAAGAAGAAGAAGAAGAAGAAGAAGAAGAAGAAGAAGGAAAAAACAGGCATCGTAGAAACAGCAACTGAATTATCCTGATTTTCGAGAAAAGAAATCATTACCGCAATCATTACCGCAAAAATGTCGAATCAACCAGAGGCCTGCTGGACCCATCAGCCAGCCACGCCAGCCTTCTGGTGCCGCGGAGTAGATTTAGTACGCAATTTGTCTACCCGTCGGAGGGGAAGGGGGGGGCTGCCTCTTCTTTGGGCGATTAGCTCTTCGCGTCAGTGCGGCATCCGCGCGGCGGAGGGCGCGCCAATCGCCGCAGCCAGGAATCCGACGGCGCCGCCCCCTGCGGACGCGCCGAGCCAACGGGCGGCTATTAATACACGCGCGGCGCATATCCAAGCACGGCACGCCTCGGGCGCCCGCCCGGTTAGCGCTGGCTAACTGCAGTGGAGCGCTAATTGTCACCAGTCAATGCCGGCCCTCGTCCGGAGAATAAAATATTCTGTGTAATCGAATAAACCATAGATGGAGTAAAGCTGGAAACATGGGAATTAATAATTAAACTGGAATATCATAATACATTATGAAACGACTACGTAATGATGGGTATTAATACATGAGCAAGAATTATATTACGACACACGTGAGGAAGGAGTTAGGATTTTACGAGTGTATTAATTAAACAATTACATATAATTTCATTAAACACTAATTTTCCTATTAATTTTAACCTTATTTTCCGATTAATTCAATTAAAAGATAATCCTAGTTCTAATTTTTGCCTTTCCTCGTACTATGAGTGTTTCGTCCTAAAATAACGTAACATTTGTAGTCAACATCAATACACTATTTTCAAGTCATTCCTACTACGAATTCAAAGTCGAAATATTATTTGGGAAATATATTGGAGAGTAATATTGGTATGTGAAATCTTTTCACAATATTAGGAGAGCTAATTATTTTCTAAATAACTAATGACACTGAATGTACCAATTGTTAAAATAAGCCAAGCATAGAAGTAAACAGTATTTGTTCTGAAAATATGATCAGAAAACGTTTCAAACTGTACAGCATCGTGTCAAAAATCAATATCAATTAGTTTACTGAGCGTTACAGATAAACAACGGGTGCTACATATATAAAAACACAAACGCAAAATAAATTTCACAATAAGCATTTGATCGTATGAAAATGCATCGTTATTGGCGAGACCCAAAACGGTCTGAACACGCAACATAAAAAGCCGCGTTCTGTGCTCTGAGCAAATACTTGTTCGCAGCAAACTGATTCCTGTAAGATGCATACAGGTAGTTAGAGAAAGAAGGCCCAAGGAAATATTCGGTTTTCAGCAACACCGAGGACGAGAGATGTGTATGGTTTCGTTAGATTTCCAGGACACCCGGAAAATCTAAAATGAATGAAACAAGTTTCGATTTTCACAAAAAATTGCAAATGATCGATCGTGTTATTCCAACTTTTATCATTCTACACCAATCACCTAAATTCTTACACTCAGTGTGCCATTGCTTACGACCCAGCTGAGATTATGTGATCCCAACGCATTAGGAAAGAGACAATCCGCCATAAAAGTTTTGCTATTCAATGCTTCGTTATGCAAAAGGCTTTCTTTAAAAAAAAAAAATATTCTTGGTACGTAAATAACTGTTAAACTATGTATCCATACATGCTATACTGTTATTGTAGTGTCGGTAAAGAATGTTTGTCCTAAAATACTTTTTTTAAGGTCGTTTTTCAACAACGTGATCATGCAGCGACCATTGTGATTATTGTACTGTAGGGAGAACACAAACACACGCAAACTACCATGTCCGAGGCGGGATTCAAACTCACGATCCTTCGAGATGAAACAGCTACGGCTCTCCAGTTTTAGTGACCTAGCTTTAGCGATCCAGGCCGGCTACTTAATTCACATCTGTCTTACGAAAGAGTATTTTATTTGTTGCTCTTGAACAACGTGGTAGCTACTTTTAGGAAAACCGTTTATTTTGTTACTTTGTTGAGCAGCATTTTTGCTACTACAGGCCATTAGTATTTCCCTGTTTTCATCAAACACGCTCATTCCAACTATGCTTACGTTAGGAATTTTAGATTTTTTCTTGCGACATTTTCCGAGAACCAAAGGTTCCGCCCGCGCCGCCACCGCTCCGCCGTCGAAGCGTCTCCCGCCCCGGCGTCGCGTCGCGTCGCGTCTCGTTGCGTCGGCTGCCAGGGAATTTAAACGGCTGGGCAGCTCAGCGGTGACAATCGATGGGAGGCGCCGGGCTCGACACGCACCGGCTCGACCGCGCTGCGTGCGCCCGCGTTAAGAGCGCCCTTCGACCGCCCACGCTCTCGCCCCTCGCCCGCCGGCCATCGATTCACCTGAGCAGCGGAACGGGTGGGTGGGCGAGCGGGCGGGCGGTTGGGTGGGTGGTTGGGTGGGTGGGTGGGTGGGCGGTAGGGTGAGTGGGTTGGTGGTTGGATGGGTGGGGGTGTGGGTGGGCGTGCGGGCGGACAAGCGGGCGGGCGGGCGGACGGGCGGGCGGACGGGCGGGCGGGCGGACGGGCGGACGGGCGGACGGGCGGACGGACGGGCAAGCGGGCGGGCAAGCGGGCGGGCAAGCGGGCGGGCAAGCGGGCGGGCAAGCGGGCGGGCAAGCGGGCGGGCAAGCGGGCGGGCAAGCGGGCGGGCAAGCGGGCGTGTAGGTGGAAGGTGGCGGTGGAGACTACGCTGCAAACGGTGCTTAGGTGGAGTGCGCGCGGGCAGCGGCCGCAAAGACAAAGCCGGGTACTGGGTGGTGGAGAAGGCAAAAAGGGTGAAATGTGGCAATTTGTTTGCGTAGAAAGACCGCAAGTAAGGCGAAAGATAAGAGCCGTCGATGGGGAATGATGGACTTTTAGTGAAGGAAGGAAAGAGTTGTACGTGAGCCCGCAGATGGTTAGGTATTAATCCTAATATTGGGGTAATGTCGCGGCTAGAAACATATTGTGCGTCAGGTCAAGTGTTGGCTCAGATATCAGGTTAGGTTGAAAATCGAGTACCGGATTAGCGCGATGTGTATTGGGTATGCGCCAATCCGCATATCTGATTGAATCAGGACGGAATGTAGGGTCGAGTATAATATCGCGCGAACACGGATTTGCAAGGCCAGCAGAAGGGATGAACAGACGAAAGTGGGGAATCGCAGCAGAAGTCGCTTTGGTGGTTCGTACGCCGGTAACAGAGAGGAATATATGGCAAAAAGTGTCGTGAAAGTACTGAAATGGGTTGGGAGAATCGCAACTCAACTGGGAACTGGTCTGCTATACAGATAAGTATCGGGTCGGGTACAGGGCGAGCTATGGGGTGGGCTTTAGACCTAATAGCTATCGGATAAGGCACAACATGGGGATTCGATAATATTTCTCTTCACTTCTTGTGTAATTGGCGCGTTGTGTTGAGTGAGAGATTAAACACATGTCGACGAAGTGGTTGAAGGGATACAAGTTAAGCCATGAATTGACGGAAAAAGAATAGTTTAGAATGTTTGAGATAGAAATGGAATGTATCAGACAGAAGGAGTCCCGTCAGAAGACCCGTTTTCGATTCCTGGTAGGGACTCTCAACATTTTGAATTATTTGTCATACAAGTTAGTAACATATATGAGGTTTTAAACGTGAGGTATTGAGTTAATTTTATTACCCAGTTTTATATCCTACAACAGAATGCTGAAATCAAGTCACAACCAGATCATAAGGAAGATGTCGGGAATGCGGGAAAAACAAAATATCCCCTCTACCAACGTTCGACCTCCCTGAAGAAACGCAACTAAATATTCTGTCTGAATTGTAAATTATACACACATTTTACACAGCATTAAACTTTTTACCATATACCACTTTTGAGCCTTTGCACCCGCGCAGAACTAATGAGCCCTTTGCGACCGGTAGCGCTAGGAAGAGACCCGAGAATTGATGGACATAATGAGACATTTCGACATTATGGCCATCTTAAAAGGGAAATGGGGGGTATTACGGACGAAACAATAAAATTGGCTGGAGAGAATGTGTTTAAAATGAGGCACAATGAGGTGACGCTTCGACTTGAGTGAAGTAGAAGAAACGTCATAGAGAAGAAAGATATAGAAGGAATGAACAATGGCATGAGGCAGTAAGAAATAAATAAGAGGTATAAGGCAATAAATGATGAGAAGTGGGGCTGGATAGATCTTGGGTCAGGAAATAGGTATCCATTTGAGAAAATTTGACGGACGAAGTCATTTGAACCTATCTTTTCGCAAAGGCCGCCGAACACTTTTATTTCAATGAAATCTGATACGTAGACAATGTTCACTTTATATTTGAACGGATTGCCCTAAGCAACATTTTGACAAATTGAGATAATACGATTTCTACGGATCTCGCTTTGGCAGTTTGAGTCTCACAAGTATTGAAATTTGACCATAAATGGCAGAGTAATACACCTAGGATTGTTACGAATTCCTCATAATACATACGTAGTTGAGGGATGTGACATATTTGACCTTACACCTCAATTTCATTCAGTAATGACATCTGTTCCCGAGCCCTTTATTAGTAACTGCAAGAGGGCATATCAATTACTAATGACAAAAGATATGCAAGATACTTTTTTTATTCCGGGAAGAGTTCACGACCTTCATTTAGTTATATGTTTAGACAGTGGTACAAGGTGAGGGGCTGGTAGAGAAGAAATTGAAATAAGACGAGAAGAGATGACGAAAATTGTTACATAAAGGGAATAGAAGGAAGGAGACGGTGACTTGGCTTGCATAGCTAGCGACATGTTTTGTTAGATTCTAGAGAACCCCGGGCATTGCGTGTGTGTGAGAGAGAGGGTTAAGGGGCTGAGTGGATGATTGAGTGATGTGGGCGGGAACGGGCGAGGGAGGTGAAGGACGCTGCGATAGCGGCGCAGCGAAGCAGACACGTAGCAAAAAGGGTTGCTAGCAGTGACGCCTTAAACCAGTAATCAAGACGCTGTCACTCTCGGCCATCGTGGTGACAATGGCACCAGAGGGTGAGTGGAGCTGGGTTGATTCGAGGGCTGGTAACGAGAACCAGGACGAATAAGGCCTAATTGAATATAACGAGAATTGCCTTAAGATAACTGTGCCGATGTGGATGTAGACGCAGCAAAGTCGGATGTGCGGAAAAGACGAGGTGCAGTAAAGTAGGAGTACAAAGTGGAAGTCACAAACAGTCGACTAGAGAATTTGTATGATTGGAAGATGAAGAACGGGCTATGCAAGATGTCAGGTTGTCAAGTTTTGGATGGCGGGTTGTGAATGAGGGGTTGTAGATGACGGATTATTGTAGATGTCGCATTCTCTTTGTCGGGTTGCAGGTATTAGGTCGATATCGTGTTGCAATGGTCGGTTTGATCACGTCGGGTTTCGAGTCTCGTATTGTTTCTATCGGTTTCTGGTGACGTGTAGTTTCTGCATGGCATATGAACGGGTTGCTGGTACCTGGCATTGTACCTATTGCAGGTAGCTGCTACCTGACAGCGAATATTAGAGAGAGGGTGCGCAGGACAACTGTAGGACAGCCGGGTGCCTCGATGGTAGGAAGCGAAATGACGGGTCGCGTAATTTGGGGAAAGGTGGGTATGAGTGACGAATGTGGTTGACGATAGAAGGGGTAGCTGGTGACTGCCGGCAAATTGATGGTTGTAAATGGTGGAAGGGAAATGATGGGTAGGAATGGCTAGTAGCGAATAGTGAGCAGCGAAGGGTGAGGGGCGAAATATGAGTAGCGAATGATGAATAACGAATGTTGAGTGACACATCATGGTTAACAAAACAACCAAACGGTGAGTAGTGTATGGTGGTAAGTGAATGCTGAAGTCATTCCTACAGCCATAGCTATCCACCATTTTCAACCATCGATTTACCGACTGGCATCAGCCACCCATTACACTGCCTGACAAATTCGTTACTAACACACAACTTTTCTCATATCATGCGAAAATGGCTACAGCGAATGATGAGTATGGAGTGATGAGTAGCGCAGTCTGGTCGAGTAACGTGCGACGGGTGCCTCTCTGCGAGCGGCGCGGTGCAGCGCGGCGCGGGGGCGAAATAACCCCAGCGCCGAGCCTCGCCACGGCCCCGGCGCTGTCGCGGCGAGACGGACGGCGGGGGTGGACACGGGGGACGCGGCGTCGGCCGCCCGGCGCATTGGCAAATAAATCATACTTAATAAGCAGTTGGGGCGCGGCCGGGCGACTTAGCGACCGGCTTACCGTCGCGCCGCGTGTCAGCTGTTCATCGAGCGGCGCCAGCGGGAGAGGGGGAGAAAGGGAGGAGAGGGGGGAGTGGACGACGGGGCGGGCGGCGGGGGTGGAGGCAGGCATTAAAGAGGCGGGGTTGGTGACGTGGTGGGGGCGGGGGCATGTGGAGGTTGAGGTTAGTGGCGGAGGAGGTGATGTGGAAGGGAGAGGGGTGCAGGGCGGTGGGGAGGGCGATTGGCGGCTTTGTGAAGGTAAGAGATATAGAGCCGGGGGAGACGTAGAAGGGGGCGGGGCAAGGGTGGGGCGGGGTGGAGGTAGACGTTAGTGGCGGAGGAGGTGATGAGGAAGGGAGAGGGACAACGGCGGCGGGGAGGGCGATTGGCGGCTTTGTGGAGGAAGGAGATATAGAGGCGGGGGTGGAGACGTGAAAGGGGGCGGGGTGGAGGCCGTTTCAAGGGCGGGCCGGAGCGAGGCGGAGCGGGGACGAGGTAGGAGCTAGTAGCGGAGGAGATGATGTGGAAGGGAGAGGGACAACGGCGGCGGGGAGGGCGATTGGCGGCTTTGTGGAGGAAGGAGATATAGAGGCGCGGGTGGAGACGTGAAAGGGGGCGGGGCGGGGACCGTTGCATGGGCGGGGCGGGGTGGGTTGGAGGTAGGAGTTAGTGGCGGAGGAGGTGATGTGGAAGGGAGCAAGGTGGCTGCGAGATGGGGCAGCGGGGGTGAGGGCAGGAGTGAAAGGGGGGCGGGGCGAAGGCGAGAGCATGTGCGAGCCGGAGGGAGGGGTGAGAGGTGGAAGCGGGGAGTCGGAGGCTTGGTGGGGGCGGAGGTCGGATATGAGGCACTGGCAGGCGTGATGAGTGGCGGGGGTGGACGCGGCGGAGGGGCCGGGGGGGGGGCAGGGTGAGAGGCAGGGGCGGGGAGGTGAAAAGTGCCCTGCCACAGCCAGCGCCGCGTCGCCCTTGCCGTCCGCGTTGAAACATGACGCGCTGGCGCAACCAGCACGTGCGAGGTGGAGGTACCGATAACGCCGCTTCTCCGCATCTGCATTTATTCAACGGATATCGCATTCATAGCAAATAGGCATTATAAAGTCTTTTTTTAAGCAGAAGTTGAAACACATGAAAATTTTTGAGTGCTTTTATTTACCTAAAACAAAGTTAATAAAATTAATACAATTTTGTATGTGGCAATAAAGACACTTCACCTACCCGAGAAAGCTTTCGCAGTTGCTCGTTCCTTCCATGTGAAGATGTAATACCTCTTCTAGGTAATGCATCTTATTATAGTCTTCTGTAATAAATTACGATTTGCTCATTAAAGCTAAAAAAAACATCATTTATTTCGTTATTCCAAAGAACTTCTCTATTCTGTAATACAATTCTATTCTGTAATAAAAAAAATGCTTTAATTTGCGACTGATAATTTTATTTCAATATTGAGACACCTTCATACTGAAATGGGTAAATTTATTTAGGGCTCCGCAACAAAACAAACTCGTTAGAACATTTAAAGGTGTTTTGCATTTCAGCACGTATGTGTGCATGTGTTTTACCCTTTCTATCTGTATATATTGTGACGTACCTGGTGGTGCCGGGTATCTTCACTGCAATATAACACTAAGAGAGGGTGTCTTTTACGTGAATGGGTCCTAGGATAAGTCGGTGCAACGTTGGGGAAGTTATTCATACATAGAAATACAATTATGACAGGATTTATTTTAAATCAAAGTTACTATTTACATAATCAGACACCGTTTTTATACTCCGCCTTGGTACCAAGATTAAGAGTAAAATACAACTTTCATACCTTCGGGGCCCCGGTTGAATACCTATGGTATGCGGAGAACCGCTCGTGCCGACAGGGTTGTCGACCTCTGCTACTGCTGCGGGCCGTCAGCGCTGGATGGCGTGGCAGTTGTCCACGGCCGATGCGCCGATAATTCTCCCCGACCAGGATCTTGATACCAGGGCGTCGCACTTCTCTCGAATCACCGTCCGTCAGTGGGTTTAATTGTTCAACCCGCGCCGATCATGCGTGCCGAACTCAGCTTCGTACCACACAATTACCATGACCATTCCCCTATACCAACTATTAGGAGCGTGATTAATTATTCTGCCGACACTAATCTTTTACTTTGCTGATATTTTCAATGTCCTATGTACACTCACGTTATACTACAGTTTCTGATATTTGCACAGTTACATTGCGTGTCGTCTGCGTCCATGCAATACTCGCGAGCTTTCGCCACACGTCCGCGCTCGTCGCCGCTCCGCTATCGTCTCTCCTTCGCCGGCCGCACGTCGGCACATCCTTCGGCGGCGGCCGCCTCAATCCAACTAACGAACTTTTTGCACGTGCGCGCTGCCACGCTTGTACCCGCCGTTCTCACGCTCGCCTCCCGGCGGGCACCGGTGGCGGCGGCGACCGTTGCCGGCTGCCCGCTGCTCGCAGCGCCCGACGCTCGCACCGCGCAGTCCAGAATAGCTATTGAATTCTTACACTAATGATTTAATTAGTGTAATGAAACACATATTCTGGGTTTCATCACCCCCCCCTTTCTTTTTTTTGAATTTTTCCCGCTTCTGGAAAAATTCACACTAACAACATCGTCACTGCCGATGGTCGCACTGTCTTGCATATTGCTAAAAGCCCTATATACTCTTATAACCTAAAATCGAATTAACATGTGATTACTTATTATTAATCCTAACATTACACTTATTTACACTTCACTATTTTCCATGCATGTTGAACCAGGTTTCCGATTTGAAGCTTGTAGTGTCCTACTATGTCTTGTCTCTTGTGCGACGGTTCATTCCCATTTTGCTGACAGTGATTTCCTGAATCACAGTTGTAGGACATAGCTTCCAGCGTGGTGGACACATCTTGATAGGTATCATCCCATTTCCAGCTACGACCTCTTCTACGTTTGTACCAATGGTTGACCATACCATCACTCTTCCCTTGCCCCTGACTTCGTTCCATTTTTGACCTGCCTACATCTCCTTCACTCCCATTCGTTGGGGCGTCTGCAAACATGAGGTTGTACTCCTCCAATATCTTCAAACCCTTTCCTAAATCGGTATGATCTGCTCTGCTCAGTAGGCTTTGCACGGTGATAGGATACTGTCGCGTTGACATGCAACTAATTCCTTGATATTTTATAGGAGCAACTAATGTTGTTGGTTCCATAATGCTCTTCATTCTGTATCCACTACTATTCCCCGTGATGTAGTTGTAATGGCTATTCCTCTGGTCGCTCTTGATGTTTATTTGAGTTTCTTCGCTCCGTTTTCGTACGGAAATCTTGTCTTCAAATACCTTTAAAAATTCCGGAAATATACCAAAATTCTCTGCCCACGTCCTGGCGTTCTCTTCTAAAATTGAGTGTAATAACTGGACCTTATATCCTTCCAATATGTTGTTTGATGCTAGGTGCCGTTCTTCTGCTCGCATAACTACCTTAGGGTTTTCCGTCCCATCTCCCAGAGATTTCATCGACTTTGGAGGCATAATTGGTGTCACCCCATACTTGACACTTGGCGGCATTTTCTCGTCTTCTTCCTGTTTAACCTCTTCGTGTACTATTTTCTCTTCGCACCCTCGTGTATTTTCCACGATTTCTTCTTCTATTATACGCTCCATTTCTTCTATTTTCATGTCCACTTCTTCATCCATTATTAACTTCAACTCTTCCGTTTTCACTTTCACTTTATAAACATCCTCCTCGGCCTCGATTTGGACCTCCACCGTTTTGCCCTCCGCTGTCTTGACTTCTTTATGGATTTGG
Organism: Gryllus longicercus; assembly: GCA_038098605.1. NCBI lineage: Eukaryota > Metazoa > Arthropoda > Insecta > Orthoptera > Gryllidae > Gryllus > Gryllus longicercus. The sequence goes on along the minus strand of JAZDUA010000171.1, from coordinate 2,123,607 downwards.
TTCGTCATCCCCTCGTTTCTGTCTGCTGCCGCTACCCTAGCATCTACTTGATGGTATAATTGAAATTTTAGCACCTCATCTTTCCTATCCAGTTCCTCCGCTTTCCCATACGGTTTTTCGCATATTCCGATGAGCTTCCTATTCCGTTCTTCTGTAATTCTTCTCATTTCTTCCCCATGCTTATCCAGTCTTTCCATCGACTTCCTATGCCATTCGTCAATTATCTTGCTTCGTTTTTCTAATGAATTGTCAGCCACTACACCCGTACATGCTTCGTGTTCTTCGTCCATCCCCAAGTCGAATCCTATCGCCTGGCTCCCCAGCTCCACCACTTGCCGTTCTAGATCTATAAATGCTCTGTGATCGACCAGAAAATCCGTCCCTATGATTACCGAATACAATAATTTTTTGACTACCAGGGCCACCATCTCATATACTTGGTTGCCAATCTTGGCTCGAAACATGATTTGTTTTGTGATGGGGCTTGACTTCTTCTGAGTGGCTCCAATCACATACGCCCTATTCATAGGCAAACACATTATCTCATTTCCTGTTGCTTTTAACTCCTCATACATTTCCTCTGATACTACTGTAGTCGTGCACCCTGTGTCTACTAAAGCTTCTTTAATTATACCTTCACATTCTATCATTATCGTGGGACATTTCCTGATTCTGACCGCTGAGTTCTTACATCTCCGCCACGGTTGGGTATCGTGAGTTACCGGCTGCATAGCGTTTATGGAGACCGCGTTTACGTCATCGATTTCCGCGTTCGCAATGGGGCCACCTATCACCGCGGACTCTATTAGTTTAAATAGTGTCCTTGATCACTACTTGTGCTAGGCTGTGCTAATCGGTCGGGTGCATTCCCGCCCCCGCCTCGCGTCTCCGTACGGTTTGAATTAGATCTGTTCCAGTCCGGTCTCTGGTTCCCCGGCTCTGGTCTCCATCCGTCTCCCCCTCTTCCGCGTTGGTTTCTCTGGTAATCGTTGCTCCTATCATTCCCTTGCCCCTGGTTACGTTCCGATCTAACCATATTAACATTCCCTTCATTTCTGTTCTTTGGTACGCCTGCAACTGTCAAGTCGTACCCTCCTAACACATTCTGGAATCTTTCCAGGTCGGTGTGCTGCACACTACGTAAAAGATTCTGCACCGTAACTGGGAACTGTCTTGTCAGTACACATATTATTTCCTGATCGCTCATCGGTGGGGATAGCGTTTTGTATTCCATAATACGCCTTGTTGCGTATTCCCGCAAACTTCCCATTGACTGGTTGTAATGATTATTCATTAAGCTGATTTTAAAATTAATTTGAATTTCCTCATTCCAATACCGCTCAAGGAATCGATCTTTAAATGCCTTTACTGATTCGGGAAACTTATCAAATGTATCGGCCCATATCCTTGCGTTGCCTTCTAACATTAAATATAATAATTGTATTTTACACCTTTCCGAAGTATTGATAACATCTAGATGTCGTTCTGCTGCCTTCATAAATATACATGGATTTTCTTTCCCGTCTCCTGAAAATTTTAGTGATCTTGGAGGGGTAAATGGTACCGTCCCGCTTGCTGCAATTGGGGATGCCTTGCATTCTTTTATTTGTTCAATCTCTGTTCGTAGTAATACAACCTTCTCTTCACATTCCCGCTTATTCTCCTGCATTTCTTCCTTGACTACCGATTGTATCCTCTCAATTTTCTCGTCCTGCTTAGCGGTTCTATCATCTAATTGCTGGTATAGTTTATTCTCTAATTCTCCCCCCAAATTAAGTACTTGGGATTTTAATTCCTTTTTTTGTTTCCCTAATTCTTCGGCAGTCCATTGCTTGTGACTTTCCACCCGCTCCGCGATTTTGGCCATCTCATTCTTCGTTAACACAATTTGTTCTTCGGCGCGTCCTATTCGCCCCCCTATTGCATCTAATTTCTTATTCTGTTCTTCTGCCAACTTCCCAATCTGTTCCTCTACTTTCCTATTCAGTTCTTCAGCTAACCTCCTGTTCTGCTCCTCTGTGAATATTTTCTGCTCCTCAGCTGACTTCCTAATCTGCTCCACTGTGAATATTTTCTGTTCATTCTGTCCTTCCAATATCTTCCGATTCTGTTCATCTAATTTCCCATTTAGTTGTTCGAACATCTTCCTATTCCGTTCATCTGCCTTCCTATTCTGTTCTTCTGCCGCCTTTTTCTGGTCTTCTGCTGATATTTTCTGTTCGTCTAGTTTCATCATGATTATCTGCATGAAGTTTGTAATAGCATTTTCCCCACCCCCCAGATTTGGATTTCTTGTTGCCTGGATCATCGGTGTTGATGTCACTTCTACTTCTTTATTAAAGCTATCCCCTGACGTTTCGTCCAACCGACTTCCAATACCACTATCCCTACTTTCCGATGACCTGCTGTTATCGATTCCTACATCTATTTCCCCTACTTCATCCGCCTTTTCTTCCCGGTCCAGCACTACATTTTGCGCCTCCATTCTGTTGCTTTGAGCTGTCCGTTCAATTCTCACTACACTAAAATACCGCACAAATTTTCCACTTGCCTCACCTACCAACGATATCACAGTTATCCTATGAATTAACTATATCCGCCACAACACTGTATCCTTCGTGAATGGATTAATTCACACCTATTTCAATTGCTAACTAATGACGGACAACCTTCACTCACCACCAAAACACAATAACACTAATTCAATAGCCATATAAATTTCCACTCACCTACCAATGCATAAACATAATCCTTACAATACATAATATTATTACCATTGAAACACATATACACTGCTAATGGACTCATTAATACTATTACACAAAAATGCTTTCAAATTATACTAAATCCCTTATTAATTGACATTACTTTTCAACGCACTTACTGCTATATTATGTACATAATCATCATTCACATTTGCATGTCATATCTCCTCCCTGAATTTTCCTCCATAATATCATATAGATATTCACAACAAACATTCACACTGCTGGTATATATTTCCCAACCTGGTATCTTTTCTAATAAATTCCCCACACTTTACCATCACCAATAGATAATGCACCACTGAGTGAACATTCCCAGCAAAACAAAGAATTGTGCACAATTTGTACAACACAATTAACCACCTTTATATTCTCACAAGAATTATTACTACTTCCCCAATTCTTTAATTTTCATGTTATTAAAAGTTGCCAAACAACTCAAATACTCTTAATATGTCTTACAAAATTTAAAATTCTATTACATTATCTTATTTGTAATATGTATATGTGTGGTTTCCATAACCCCAATACTACAATATTAACTATATATTGGATGCTCACAAATAATTGCCTATGTCAGCCCGTAATTAATTATGCAACAACATTTTTGTAATTATCAACATTTCATTATGTTTACTTGCCTTATGCATATTTTGCTAACACATGTATTGTTACTTTTTGTTGTCTACAATAATACACTTCACTGCCTGCTTCTCATCTGTACCCTGCACTACTATACATCAATTACATGCACATTATTTTCCAACATTTCACCAACTTCCCTAAGGCCACATTTCTTAACTATACGTTATCCACTTGTTCGGGCGCCAGCTGTGACGTACCTGGTGGTGCCGGGTATCTTCACTGCAATATAACACTAAGAGAGGGTGTCTTTTACGTGAATGGGTCCTAGGATAAGTCGGTGCAACGTTGGGGAAGTTATTCATACATAGAAATACAATTATGACAGGATTTATTTTAAATCAAAGTTACTATTTACATAATCAGACACCGTTTTTATACTCCGCCTTGGTACCAAGATTAAGAGTAAAATACAACTTTCATACCTTCGGGGCCCCGGTTGAATACCTATGGTATGCGGAGAACCGCTCGTGCCGACAGGGTTGTCGACCTCTGCTACTGCTGCGGGCCGTCAGCGCTGGATGGCGTGGCAGTTGTCCACGGCCGATGCGCCGATAATTCTCCCCGACCAGGATCTTGATACCAGGGCGTCGCACTTCTCTCGAATCACCGTCCGTCAGTGGGTTTAATTGTTCAACCCGCGCCGATCATGCGTGCCGAACTCAGCTTCGTACCACACAATTACCATGACCATTCCCCTATACCAACTATTAGGAGCGTGATTAATTATTCTGCCGACACTAATCTTTTACTTTGCTGATATTTTCAATGTCCTATGTACACTCACGTTATACTACAGTTTCTGATATTTGCACAGTTACATTGCGTGTCGTCTGCGTCCATGCAATACTCGCGAGCTTTCGCCACACGTCCGCGCTCGTCGCCGCTCCGCTATCGTCTCTCCTTCGCCGGCCGCACGTCGGCACATCCTTCGGCGGCGGCCGCCTCAATCCAACTAACGAACTTTTTGCACGTGCGCGCTGCCACGCTTGTACCCGCCGTTCTCACGCTCGCCTCCCGGCGGGCACCGGTGGCGGCGGCGACCGTTGCCGGCTGCCCGCTGCTCGCAGCGCCCGACGCTCGCACCGCGCAGTCCAGAATAGCTATTGAATTCTTACACTAATGATTTAATTAGTGTAATGAAACACATATTCTGGGTTTCAATATATATATATATATATATATATATATATATATATATATATATATATATATATATATATATATATGATAAAATAATATATTTCAGAGTAAACATATTTTATTCACCCGTGAGTTTTGGCCTTGAATTTTCTTAGTTGCGCGCAAAATCTTAATCTTATCATAAATTACTATAGTGTCGTAAATTTTATAAACCATTTATATTAAGTAATTCATTACATGCAGGAATTATGTTAAGCAAAAATTAAAATAAAATACATTTCTTTGAAACCAAAGTATTTTGAGATGTGAGATAAGATAAAAATAAAAATTAATAATGGTACTAATATCAAACAGCACGTTTTTTCAGATTTTCTGTACTTCTTAATATTTGTATTCTGATAGGACTTCCTGATTTCCATGATTAATTTAATTGCTAAAAGTTGTTTCTTTGTATTATATTTTGTACTGTAATTCGTATTATCACTTTTTTTATTTCTAAGTTTGTGTATCATCTGGGAAAACTACCATTGCATTGAAAAATACTCTTTCCTTGTATTAATGGAAATCAATATTAAAAGCTTAATATTTCAATCTACTCTTTATTTATTGTTAGGAAAAAACTTTAAAATATTTCATAACTCGAAAGACTATATTACTTCGAAACATCGCAAATACCACATGAACATAGGAATAGTGAATCCAAACCTTTACATTTTGTTTACAAAGAGTTAAGATACGGTAAAGGGTTTGTTTCATTACAAGATAAACACAAGGCACGAAAGCCATCAAAACTACACGCAATCAATCTGTGACTGTCGCCTCTAATACCAGGGTAGAAACACCGAGCCCCGCGTATTTTGATTTATTATTCCTCTTATTTTCCGTGCGAGTTGGCTTGCGTACCGGAAACTGTCACTCCCCGGCGAGACTGGGCGATCGGAGGTCGAAAATGAGGCAAATGCATACTGCGGGGCGGAGGGCGGCGTAATGGCCGGAGCAGACTCTGGCAGAGAAAAGAGCATGGAGGCCAATCGTGCGAGAAGGTCAGAAACGTGCGACAAAATGTGACAGAATAATATGGATTGAAAATAATGCGCTTCGAGAAAAAATTGTTAGTGACCCACGAGACGTCTGGAAAAAGGGAGATGTTTAAGTTAGTTAGTTTGTTTGTTTGTTTTTTGTTGTTTTTTTTTTTTGAGAAATGAAATAACCTTGAAAGTAAGAGAGGTGGCGATGATTATTATATTTTTCAAAGTATTTATTTTAGGCCGCTTAAGAAACTATCTAGGCCATTCGCGACCACCTTTATTCTAAGCATTAGTAACATTTTCAACACTGGTTATAACACACATGTATCAAATTGTGTAAACGTGGCAAAACAGTTAACGAGGATACGTTTTGTCGAAATGTAATGAGATCAACGATAACTTCCTACTAGCAAGATAAGAAACGACAAGGAAATGACAACATAAATGAAATTCTCGAGGGTACAGATGAAAGAGGGGACAAGGCCGGCACTGATATGCTAGACGGCATCGTACTTGGGAATTACGACGCAACAAGGGCAGCCACGTTAAGGAAACATGGCCACGCGCGTAATAACGGAGCGAACTGGAGCCATTGCCCTTTATCGACCGTCTTGGTTCGTGCGGATGGGAACAAGGAGGAGTGGAGAACCAAGGAGTCCATTAATGGAAGGACGCAGCTGTGTAAGAGGAAAAAGGGATGTGGTTGGAACTCACAGGAAAGACATTATCTTCCATGTTAAGAGAAGAAACATTTTCAAACTTAAGAACGAAAAGCAATAAAAGAGAGAAAATGCCCTCATCTCTAAGTAGTGAGACTTGAATAGACAGATGGGAACAATTAAAAATAGACTGAGGAAAAAGGAGTCTGAGAAGAAATGAGAGAGAGAGAGAGAGAAAGAGAGAAAGAGAGAAAGAGAGAAAGAAAGAGAGAGATAGAGAGAGAGGAATAGGAAAGAAGAAGGCAGAGGACACGAGGACCAAAAAATTACAGGAGAAATTCTTGACGAACGAAGCGGAGGCAGAGATGATAGGAGGGTAACAGAAAAACCTGTGACGAAAATGCGGAGTTTGAAAGTAATTTTACTTGTGTAAAGAGGACAAGAAGTCAAAATATGTCAGGTAAATAAAGACAGTACACAAGTATAGAGAGCAGAGGGAGGAGGCGAAGAAACGAAAAAGAGAATATTCGAAATAGAAAACAAAGCAGTTAGAAGGACGAAGTAGAAAGCTTGAGTGAGAAATAAAAAGGATGAAGAGCAAAGGTGAGGCCAAAAAGGTAAGAGAAAGAAAGGGTAGAAGTAGTATCTAAGGGAGTTTGCTAAACTCACAGGTGAAACAAGAAAGACAATATAAGTAAAAACTAGGAGTCGAATAGCCCTAGAAAAGCGAAGGCGGGGAAGCAAAGGACAGACACTGAGAATAACTAGAATCTACGAAAAGCGGAAGCGAAGGGCCAAGGCCGAGAGAAGGGAAAGACGAGAACTTGGAGGCCGGCCGCCGGCCGCCGGTCAGCCAGCGCAAGGTAGGCTGTAAAGCCGCGGGCCTGGCCGGCGTCAGAGGGGGCGGTTACGCGTTCACGCGTAGGCTCAGGTTCATAAACTAACCTCCGCCGCACCTGTGCGCCCTTTCCCCCCTCCCTCTCCCTCCCACACTCGCGGAGGGCGGCGGGTTCGCCCTGCTCAGCTCGCTCGCCGTGTCCGCACCAGCACCGCCTTTTTTCAAACAAATTTATTATTACGACTCCACGACGGTTTTACGCTCTCTCACTGGGAGATATTCGTTTCAAGCTCCGGTAGGAAAAATATAATGTTTTGAAATTAAACGGGGATCTCCCTATTCTGTCTGTATTTTGTTTCTCATGATTTATTACATAGAAGAGTCTAAACAATAAATACTGGGTAGTTTCAATAAACTATTTCCATTTTGATATGTCCACGATTACATATTGAAATAAGAGACTAGGCTAGCACACGAAGGAGTTGAATTGGATACGTTTAAACTTTGGTAAGAAGACGCATTATTTCCCATTCTGTCATATTTAATAAATTTACTTAAACTTGAATAAACAAATCATTTCATTAGAATGGCTTTTTAACTTGCAGTACACCCGTGTAAAATGTAGCTTATTCTCATGAACCAAAATTCAAGAAGTAGATATACAACGAAATCTGTTATATTCGGTCACTAATTGTTAACAAACAATCGGTCGCTAATTGAGGTGGCCATTTAATTAAGGTTATGTGATTACTGGAAGAGGAAATAAAATCTAATTATACAAATTGGCACTAAATGAAATATGTTCTCTTTAACATTTTTAATTACGATAAATTACAAAATACAACTTGAAAGAGGTCGGCTAACATCAAAACACTTCCTTGGCTTGTCAATAATTTTCTTAATAGAGAAACACCATTTTCGCCCTCACTGAATTGAATAAATGGTACTTGAAGAAGCAATTCTTGTTCTCTAGAAACATTACTGCAGAGACGTCTGACGACGTACCGAATGTCATTTAGATTGGATCGCATACGCCGAGTTTTTAACATTCCCACAGATGGGAAGGACGAGTTTCCAAACCATAGGTATGCTCTGAAATGGGAGAAGCAAACACTTTGTTGCTTCATTAAGATATATTTAATGAAATCATCAGTTGACACCCGGCACACAAATTACTCTCTCTACAAAGTAAGTTACTTTGTGTGTCACAGTTCGAAGTAATCGGACAATTCGTCCTGTCGCAAGGAAATATTAAATCATAATGTTTCTTCTTCATATTACAATAGTTCAAAATCGCTTGAGATGACCACTTAACAAAGGTTAATCTACCAAATGTGCCATATCTTTGGCTGCTTACTCAGGTCCCCGCTGAAAAGGAGGAATATTTACACATGGTTTATGGAAAAATTGGTTTTACGAAAAGTAGCCGTAAACCGTTATGACCGCTAAATCGACGTGGCCTTTTTTGAAGGTGCCAATGTAATTATGTAGAATGATAAGAACATAATTAACTATTCCCTGCTTAGTTAAAACGAGGATTAATTAACGTGGTAGGAACGTTAAGTACTGGAGCTCATGCGAAGAGCTTGAATTGAGTATGGCCGTCTTGAATTCAAATATTTTATTTTTTCATTGATTTTACCTTTTATCTTTTGGAATAAAAATAAATATAGTGGTACTACAGCAGAAAATACATTATTGCATTATTTGTAACGGTTCCGTAATATTACATCACTATATGAATCTGGAAGAGTGTTTCCAATTAGCAAATGTTTCCATGCCGAGACTTGAACTCAGGTTCAGGGAGTTAATTTGTCATGTGCTGCACCATTATACGAGTACTCCGAAGTCACTTTATCGTATCCGTATGACCGTTCCCTGTTGCCGACAGTTAAAAAACAAATGTCTTAGTAAAACTGCTCGTTTTTTCAGAAACCTTTTCATGACCTTTTGTAAAGTCCGAGTTTTTTAAATAGATTTCATTTAAGTCAAAAACCTATATATTCAATAATGTACTTTTGAAATGTTAATTGTTTACAATTTTTGAAAATATTGTAACTAGCAGCAACTTTTTACCATCCTTTCATACACACGAGAAGAAAACGTAATGAAAAACAGATTATAAACATTATTGAAACCTTATTTCAGTATCTCCCTTTGAAAAGCAGATATTGTTAAGGAACGGGCTTTACCTTCTACCTTTAATAAAGACGCTGAAAAAATTGTGGATTTTTTCAGTTTTCAAAAAATGAGGGTTTTCAACGAAAATTACACCTGCGCTATTCTTTGCATCCTATACGCTATGAGAGAGCAAAGTTTAATCAAAACATGACCTCACAACTATTTCAACAATAGATATCTTATGTACGTAAAATAACTTTAATACCTTCCTTTGGCATAATCAATCCTCGAGTATTGAAATATATTTATAAATACTGCATGTTAAGAGTATTTAAACAATGTACAATTTTCAGGTATGTACCAAGAGTTTATGACTAATTGTTCGAAAGCAATCTCATCAATAATGCACAAATTACTTCATTACGCATAGTGTTTCTGAAAATACGATGAAATATTTCTAAAGCAACAGAGAACACTTCTGTGGATATTGCATCTGTTCCACACGTGACGTCGCGGATAACACGAGAACGCAATCTCCGGATGCTCTAATATTAATCGCGGACTAAGGGATGAGGTGACGGTTGGCCAGCCTGCACGGCCTCCGGCACACGCGGCTCTTGCATGTTCCATCCTGTGGCTGTACAGCGGTCGACGATGTTCAAGCAAAACGCGACACAAGAAGCAAGGAGAAAATTAAAATAATGTTGAGAAGATGTTGAGAATGTAGCTATCTCTCCCTCTCTGAAGTTCACAAAAAAAAGTGTGGGGAATCATCTTCTGAAAGATAATATTTTTTTTAAATCCTTCGAAACATGTAGGATGCGGGAGCTAAGATGATTCTGTACAGGGCAATGAAACGGAGAAACGTCTTAAAGTGGCCATTTTACATCATTAGGTGTCTATTAAGTGCATCTACGAAAAACGTTTGAATAGAACTGTTAGTTTGACACTCGTTAGAGTTTGATAAATGTTGATAAAAAAGTGAAAATCATGCAAATAAAATAAGAGAGGCTCTGTCGAAACAGTTTTACCAGCCGCCTGATGTAATGAAACTCCTAGTTTTACAACACTTTTTCGAAAAAGTTATCGATTTATATATTTGCGTACATGAGTATTAAGTACTGTGTATGAAAAACATATGTTCGAAAAAATGTGCCCCATACAGAGAAATGTTTTAAAGTGAAGCGTGTTTTAATAGGAGATTCAATTTTAAGTTAATGTTTCCAGAAAATTAGAAATCAGTTAATTAAGAACTACGGTTAGTCATAATTGTTTCAATGCCTAAAATGAGCAGACAGTCTCTAGCTAAACATTCGATAATATTGTAAGCAATGTTACGAGGAAACGGTACATACAAATATAAAACATATCTTCACTTTGCAGTACTGCTGTCACATCAATATTTGAAAGAGGTCAATAAAATTCAGAAGAAATCTTGCTTTGATTCCAAGCAAGGAACTTTTAACACTTTATTAGTTATATTTCCATATTATAATTCAGACCTTACAGTCTGCACAATTTTTATAGAAGAATTCATCTTTGTTCAGGTAACTATGACGATCACATCATCCAAAATATACGGAATTACTCTGAAGTTCTACCACCCTAAATAATACTATAATTCCCCAGCTTAAATAATACTCGTACCTCGGTATCTTGATGTCGATTTGTGGCAGCGAATAGATTTGAAGACCCAAAGATTATTTTAAATAGTTTTAATAAAATGTTCAACAGGAAAACCATCCAAATCACAACAACATTCCAACTATCAATAAACAAAGTAAATGGTTGTAAGCTATTAAATATAATGTAGGTCATACGTAGATTTCGGTAGTTTGTAAGAAGTGGATGATCTATTCATGTTTAACCATTCAATGAATGGGTCCTGTTCTTCCATTCAACAAGCACCGTATATTTTTTCATCCAGAAAAGTGCCACATGTGGCTCAAGAGCCATCGATCTGCAGCCCTTGGGTCGAAACGACCTTGATGCGTATCTGCATAATATGCGGATATACTTTACAGCGGGCAATGCTCGCCGAGCGTTTTATGGACGTATGTGCATGCTTACACCTTCGCTGTCTGCGAGGAAAAGCTCATGCGTGTTCAGGGAGATATCGGCAAAAACATACAGTGGGTTTTCGCAGTGCAATATGGCCTTTTGTATGATTCATGGGGCGGCAGATTTATTGGAGGGATGGTTGAGGAAATATTATGGAGCAAATGTACGATCAGTTTTAACCTTACTGCAACAAAGAGGAACATACAATAGGGGTTAGTTGAAGTTCAAGATTCAATGTTTACAACGGCTTGAAGTTTAATCATTTGCTTCTAAAATGTAGGAAGAATTGGTGTAATAATGTTGAAAGTGAAATTAAATTTTTAATTAAAAATATGTCTTTTCAACACTAATAGTTATTAATCAAACAATCGTTAAAATGTAGTATCAACGGTGGTGTTAAATGATATTGTAGAACAATAATTTTAAATTAAACATACTAACAAGTACAAATAACAGAATGCCTCTTCTACATGATGAAGGTTGTCTACAAGAGACACGGAATATTTTGTGAATTTAAATACGACATTCATTTAATAATGAAATAAATTTTCAATATTAAAAATTTGAGGCTATATATGTTTGTTTACATAAAAAATGTAAATGGAACGTGAATGCAAACGGTAACTGATATCTTAATCCCTAGAACCATTCAAAATTGTAAACGCAAATGTAAACAATTACGTAACATACGTAAAATACGTTAGCAAATTCCAAGCTTTGACTTTCATGTCCATGTGATTTGCCATGAGAATAACATTAATGTTTAGGGCAGGAAAAATCAATCAAAATTGACGTTTTTTTAGTAACAAGTCAAAGTCAAAGTGATGAACATTAATTGCACTTCAACTTCAGCACTCATCAAACGCTTCATAGAATCACTCTTTACATTCACGATAGAGGAATTCGTAGTCATTGAATGACTATTGATAAGTGTCAGACTTCACGTTTACTATTATGGTAATTGTGAATAATACGTTTATGCCAATGTTAAAGCAAATATTGATGTTCTCAAGTCTATTTAACGTTTTTATGTAAATGTGTTTTCAGTTTTGGGAATATGTTTATAGTACTAAGAGAGTAACATTGGAGGCCTCTTTTGTAATGATTGATTAGTTATTTTGTTTCCTGGCGCGTCAACTCTTATGCTCAGAAGTCCTGCAATTGTGGGGAATACTATATTCGCATATGATGCAATGTATTTCCCCCGCTGGAACGTGAATTCGGCGCATGTCGACTTGTGGGGTTCCCCCTTCAAAAATGTGTGGTAATGTAATGCTAAATATCATTATGTGTGTGTACGTGTGGTTTGTAAGGAGAGAGGAGTGGCAAATACGAGGAAGAAAAATAGCGTGCGCGTTTGTTAGAGTACTGCTCTGACATTCGCCTGGCATTAATTGGCGAAACTACGGTAACCAATAGATCAGGGTGATAGGAAAAATTCTGCCTCAGTCAGCGACTGGATGTAACCAACCCAACTATTGTGAAGAAAATGGTACTCTGCCACCCAGTGTCATCAATAATTATCAAGTGTCTACACACCTGAGTTTTGGAAAATTTATCGAAAAAATTAAACAGTGCACTCGAAGGAGAAAATTGCTGGGAAACTACTTTCGAACAATTGCCGATAATATTTCTAGTTCCGCGCTCCAACTGAGCGCAGACGACAAACGCTCTGTTCAAGTGCAGGGAAATGGCCCTCTGCATTTTTCACGCGTCTTCGAATGCGGCGGTGGTCGCTCGGGAAATACGAAGTGCCGGAAATGAATAAGTGCCGGCGCGAGCGGCGCGCAGGGGGTGGAAGCAGGGGTCAGGTAATACGGGGTGGGGGGATAAAAGGGCGGTAGAGGAGGAGGAGAGAGAGAGAGCGCGAGATGGACGAACGGAGAAAAGTCCGTGGATGAGAAAGAACAACTGAGCGTTGCGATGTATTTAGAACAGTTCTGGCAGGCAATGGTGTATCTGCACAGCGACGGGTAAAGAGGTTGTTGTAAATGTAAAGTACTGTAGGTACAGGGAGCAGAAATAAGAGTGGTTGCCGGTGTGGGTACATAGTCGGGTACGGAGACAGAAAAGGGAGCGTGGTTAGAAGTAGAGACGCAGTGGAAACAACGGAGGGACAATGGTCGGGAAAGGAGTGGCCCATTGGTCGATATCAGAGGAAGGGACGGGAAGGAGATGGAATTCGGGTGAGAACACGGCCGGATAGGGATTCAGAGATAGGAGTGGAGATAGTGAGCCGGAAAAGGGACAGATATAGGGTGGTTAGTAAGCGGAGACAGGGTTGGGAATATGAGGCAGAAACAGATGCCCAGGACGGGGCTGACTGGGAAACCACACCGAGCATCGGACTTGGACAGAAAATCGCCAGGCAGGAAAGAGCGGAACAGACAGAAACGAGAACGCTAGGACCGGCCAGGACGAGGAGGTGGGGCCGCCCTGCGGCAGGGGCTGTGACGGACACTGAAGGGTTTGAGAGGGGGGCCGTGCGGGCGGAGCGGGCGGGGCGGGCGTCGGGGCGGGCGTCGGGGCGGGCGTCGGGGCGGGCGTCGGGGCGGGCGTCGGGGCGGGCGTCGGGGCGGGCGTCGGGGCGGGCGTCGGGGCGGGCGTCGGGGCGGGCGTCGGGGCGGGCGTCGGGGCGGGCGTCGGGGCGGGCGTCGGGGCGGGCGTCGGGGCGCGCGTCGGGGCGCGCGTCGGGGCGCGCGTCGGGGCGGGCGGAGCGGGCGGAGCGGGGCAGGCGGTGCGGCCGGGGGAGAGGAATGGTCGGGGCGGGCGGGGCCATGCATAATAGAGCGCGGCGCGCGGGCGATGGATGAGGCGAGGGCGGGCGTCCGTCTGCGGCGCGACGCCGGAGGTCGGCGACTCATCGCCCGCGCATATTAAACCGCCTTCAATAAGGCAGCGCCGCGACGGCCGCTCCATCACCCTCCCACACACGCACACACGGACATGCACGCTCAGGCATGCACACACACTCACGCATGCACACACACCGCGCCACACTCCGTGCTGGCACAACCTTCGCACAGACTATTTGACGCTCTTTTATCGTTTTCGAGAGGCGAGAGGATGAAGAAGATGCACCACGAAATCAGGGGAACTCACGGTAAATGTGAAAAGTAGTAATGACTGATTTTATAGAGTTACCTGAGTATACTAAAGTGTGGAAAGAGCAGTTCGATATTATACATTACGTCCAATCATATATTATTATTCATCAGTTTTCACATTCAGAAACTACATCTTTACTAAACTACAACTTCACAAAGAGCTGCGTCGTTGTTTGACTCATCATCATCACATTATCATTATCCCGCTACATGATCATCGGTGTTAAAAGCGCATTTATGATGAAAACAGTTCCAATTTATACAAAAAAATTACAAAATGAATTGAGATATATGCGTGCACAGTCGGTATATCTTCAAATATTCTTCTTCTGAATGTCCCATATATGTTTCATTTACTATTTAAACTGAACAAAATTGTACGTTAATTAAAATTGGTTTTTAGTTTTCGAGGACGAGTTACAAACGTAGTTTGTTAAACATTTGACTTACCAAGAAATCAATGTATGACATATCTCTAATCATTTCTTGCTTATTACCATGCAGCAATGAACAGGGCACAAACACGATGTACCTCTTAAAGTATTCGTGCGTCAAATTCGCAATCGTTCAATCATTTTCAGACGACGTAACTCATCTTTTAAAAGCAATGTGGGAAGACGATTTGCGAAGGACCTTTTCCCGTGAGATCATTGACGGGCATCTACCCTACACCGCTCTCTCCATCCCACACCTGGACCCCACACTGACCTTCGTGCTCGGATGATCTCCCTCGCGTGGCATCGTGCATTTATGAAGGGTGCGGCGCGGAAATCATACGGCGTTGCGGGGGCAGCTCATTAACAAGTACGTTTCCGCCTCCGCCCTCACCTCCTGGCCTGCGCCTCTCTCCCGTTGGAGCCGCAACCGACTGCCAGACATACACCGAGTCATCGTAACTCACCTTGCCTCGTCCTTTCTTCCACGCCATTTCTTCGTCGCCCTCATACCTTCCGCAACCGTCCTTCGCCACCCCTGCGTCCTTAACTTCCCCAGCGTCCCAACTGGAAGCGGCCACGGTACCTTAACTGATCTGCCTGACGCCCATGGCGTTTAGCCTGCCTGCTGCAGCTGCTGCCTCATCGTCCCTGCTGCTTTCGGCGTCTCCGCTTTCCCTCTGTCTATTGCATCCCAACATCCTCGTCAGACGTACGCCGCGCTCTCTCAACAAATCTCGCTTCGTTCTTCTCACGCGGCGTCGCAGTCCCATTATTGCTGTTTGACTCACCACTCTGCCATCTCTTCACCTACCGATGTCCCCGCCGTCCCCACATCCCCTCCATATCATAAGTCGCATCCAATTCCCCACTCATCTACCACGCTCAACCAATCCCGCGCCCCCACCCCAGTGTAAGTTATTTCACAATCCAATCCTTCAAGCAGCACATTCCAGCTCAGGCTCCACTTCCCTGCTCTCCCTGCTAACGTCTCAGCTTCCACTTCCCTGCTCTTCCAACGCTCCTGACATCCCCGTCGCTCCTGGCGACTTCGCCGCACTCACGGCTCTCACCTCTCGTCATTCGCCTCTGCGGCCGCTCTAGTTTGCTTCCGCATCTTGCAATCCTTCAATTATTACTCTCACCGTTCCCAATTACGGTGACACCACACCGTCGTATCAGTCTCACTGCTCCCACTCCCTCGCTTGTTTTCGCCATCCCTACCTCCTACAATCTCAGTCGCCACCCCACCTCCACCCCCGGTCTGCCCAACCAGCCATTCTCATGTCCCGGCGTTGCCTTGACTATTCACGTTCACCTCTTCCCATCTCACATCCACACCATCCCCTCTGCTATCTTCGCTCTCATTTTCGCAATGTCACATCACCGATCATCTGGGTCTTCCTCATCCTGCCGTTCTCACTCCCCGGTCCTTTAAATTCCCTGCAGCCCTCTCCATTCCACCTGCCAGGACAAACCGCAGTCGCCACGTACTATCCTCACCGTCCCCGCCGTTCCCGGTGCCCTCTTAATTACGATTCTCCTCCATTCCCTGTGCTTCGACTGTCTTTCTTGTCCTCACTCTCTTGACGTATCAGTATCCCCACTGCCTCCAGCGTATCCGTAGTCCTTGCTAATTCGCGATTCTACCACCCCCGCTACCTCTACCATGCCCGCTACCTGTATCATCAGCGCTACCTCTACCATTCCCGATACCTCTACCATCTCCGATACTTCTACCATCCCCGATACCTCTACCATCCTCCATACCTCTACCATCCCCGATACCTCCACGAACCCCGCTACCTCTACTATCCCTTCCACACTTGCTATTCCGCCGCATTGTCATCCCACCCTCACTCCAGCATGGCAAACCGCAGTAGTCACACACTAACCTCACCATCCCCGCACTTCCCGTTGCCCTCCTTATCACGGCCACCATCCCCTCATTCTTCGTAGTCTTCGCTATCTTATCGCTCCAGCATCCCCACTTCCCCCACCGTCCCCGTAGTCTTCTCTAATTCTCCGCTCTACCACCCCCGCGGCGTCTGCCGTCCCCGCGGCCTGCTTTAGTACCTCCTGCACCTCGAGCGCCAGCCCTCGCGGGATAAAAGGTTAATGATCGCTTTATCCGCGCCCGCTGCCTCCTCCTAATGACTTTTAAAGCGGCCGCTCCTATTAATGTGCGTTTCGTGTGCGGCCCGTCGAGTCGACCGACGCCTCCGCGGCTAAACCTTTTCCGCCCGGGCGAGCCCTTGCTTTCGGGGGATTCACGCTCCCAGCCGTAATTAACCTCTGAATCACTAAAAACTGACCGACATGAAAGGCCGCAGCCAATGCTTTAAATGATTACGATTGGAAGTCTGGATTCCGGATACCGGTGGCTGGATAATGAATCGTGGTTTATCAATGAGCAGACTCAACTACTACGAGCAACCACTCAACGTTTGCGTTACCGAATTGCACGTTTTGGTGTTTGGTTTTAAAATTATTCAAAAAAGGGCAGGAGACAGGGTATTTTATTATTGTAAGTACACAAGTACAGACTCAATGAATGTAACTCGGAAAGTTCTAAGTTTCCATCCCAACTGTTCCGGATTTTCGTCACTAGTATCTCGCTCCAACACGAAGGGCAAGGAATAATATAACGAAAAGCGTAAGAAAGTAAGGAAAACATATAAATGAAGAGAAAACAAAAAATAATAGCTTTGGAGGCCCTATTCCATATTGGGAATTTTAATTCAGTGACTTTTCTGGGTGGCTGGGGAATTCCACAATGTCTCTTCCTGAATGAGATTCCTAGAAACCGATTGCTCCCACTAATCACCTCCGTGGTTTAATCCAATCATTTCCATGCGGATGCTGGAGCGGTACCTACACAACGGGCCACGGACCGCGTGTGTTCTTTCTTTCCTTCTCCACAATGACGCAACTGCCTTCCTTAGGTACCGGCAATTTGCTGGTCCACCATTTTCAAATAGATAATCGCTCACAATGATGAAAGTTTTCGGTAACCAAAGGCGGCTCCAGAGGGGTGCCAAAAAAATGCACCCCTATTTGAAAGTTTTCAAGGTTAAAAAAATATACAATTATAAATATGCATAAAAATGAGATATTACGAATTAATGCTTTAAAAATTGTAACTTGAAGTACTAAATTCGTAGAAATAACTGAATGCAATATCGTTAACACTATTTTTTTTTCAAATACTTTGTTTGAAATACATGAATTAAATATAATGTATACATTCATTAGTCTTTAAACAAAATAAATTACGTAAAGTATGTTTCTTTTAATTTTTCTTTTGTCTCTTTCTTCAATATTATCTGAAACCACATTTAGCGGCAGAACTGCGATACTGCCGGAATGCGTCAGTTGGTCTGCAGTACTTTAGTAAGAAAGAGGTTACGCTGGAAAGATGGGATTCCTCTACCGGCAGTTGTTTGTTAAACACTGATAACCACGGATTTGTAACGCACGGATTTTGTTATCGAATTTTATGAACATTATTTTGTTTGTTTCCTTAAAATAAGTTACAGGCAAATACATTAACTTAAATTTAAGAATAACGAAAAAGTTAACATGTTATTTCGTCTCCAGGTATTAATAGAACTTTGTACATTATCGTCTAGTTCATACTAATTTTCTACGTTTCAAATTCATATATGAATTGCATTCGTAGTACGGTAAAAATTGCTATCACAATTTATCTATCAACGTCTTCTCTCATTAATATTAATTCATCTCAATTCTGTACCAGCGATTGTTGATTTGATGGGTAAAATATCTTTCATAAATCTACTTATAGTAATATTTGAGGCAGATTTAATTATATGATATTCTTTAATTTAAGGTAAACTATTTTCTCGACAAATAATACTTTCTTCTTTAAACTTATTTTGGGTTCACACTAATTTTGTAAAAATAGAATGAAACATGTTAGAGTCATTTTCATCTAGAAAATAAATTAAGAAGTAGAGTAAAAATTTGGACAACATCCTCCAAAATTTAAATATTAATGTTACGTTACTAAAATTATAATAGCTTTTCTTCATTTCAACCTACTTTCTTTCCCAGTTTCTAACGTTGCCGTCGTGAACTTATGAACCCGGAAGCATATTGCATTGTACACATTACATTATACCATGCGTGGATATGTTTTCTCAATTAAACATTTTTAGCAACGGCTACCCCACGCATCAAACGTAAGAAAGACTGCAGGCCATGCAGCATGACAATAATGAGACGTAGCGACTTTTACGACCGTGCTGCTAGCAACATCTGTGACCGTTCCGTGAAAACAAGGTCAAGAGATCGGGTAATAAACCTCGCAGAGGTCATAAGAGGTCTATGTCTCCGTAGTGGTTCATGTGTTGAGAAAACTATTTAATAAACAGGAAATGTGCTTCTTTGTCTCCATCCATCTTCGTATGACTGCACATCAAAACAATCATAAAGGGAGTGTGTTTCTTTGAACTTAATTGTGTTTTTAACTGTTACTTTTCGAATCATAAATACCAATATATTGGCCTGAAAAATTCTTGAACGATGAATGCTGATATTCTTTAATAATAAGACAGAATGATAAGAAATATATTAACTTATTTTAAGCATTTAAGATATTACAATTAGTGTTATTGAATATGTGTACGAAGTGAACAATTATGTTTATTCTACGGAAAACATTTATTTACTGGAGAGAAATGTCGTTAAAAAATCTTTGAAATTCGTCATGACCTTACATCATTTGCAGATCCTTTAAACCAACTATTCTTAATTCCATGTCGTTTTGCAATGATATATTAGTTTCAGAATATTACGGGTCACGGAACCTGAATGTTTGGAGTCACCTTCTATAATTCAAAAACGTATTTCCAAAGAGACGAATCTCCGAGAAACAATTTTTCCTGAAAAGAAAGTGTTCACATTCAGTCTTATAGTTCAAGATAGGATCAACGGTTTTCGGATACTGTTTAAACGTTGGAGAAACGCCACTATATTTGACAGCATATTGAAATAGCGATATGAGAATATATAGATACATACGTAATAAAACTAGGAAACAAAAGGATATGAACGTACGTCACTTGGTAAATAAGCTATCTAATTGAGCGGGGAAGTGTCATATAAAGGGATCTATTCCCTGATCTGTGCTGACCCTGCCCATTAACATACCACGACAGTACGTCCAGAATCAACAGAAGACTGCTGACATAAATGCTGAGTTTTGTTCAAGAGGAGAAGAAAACTTTTCTAAAATATTGTACCAAGAAACAGTGTGAACTACATAAGGATGTTAAAATGTCTCAAGAGAGTTTTGAGTCATTAAATGGAAAGGAAAGTGTTATCTTCCGAAAACTTTCGTGGAAAGAAAAGAACAGCTGCGAATGAAGAGATCGTAAATATTTGAGACATATCTTTAATATTTACAAACCCTTTTAAGAATTTCTTAAAACTTTTCCGTTCGGTAAAACACAAACAGATAGCGAGAGTGAGAAAATATTATTTCTCGCACTATCAGAGGCATCTGTCTGTTCGGCGAACACAATCGAGGGAAACGCGAAGCAGATGTATCTGAAGCACTTGAGCGTATCTCCCGCTGCCTGTTACGGCACTTAACCACTCCGGGGTGCATTGGCAACAGATGGAAGAGTCGTAAGCTTCCTGCCCCGAGAGCATCGGTGCAACGGACTCGTTGGCGAGATAAGTGCACGGCAGGGGTGGGGAGGGAGGTGACGAGCACGGGTGAAGCAGCAAGTGAGGGGGCGGCGGCAACCGTGGTTTCGGAGACGATGGCGACGAAAGAATGACGATTGGTGTGAGAGGATAGGATCCCCAGGCGAACGGCGAGGTTGACGGGAGAGGCGGGGATGGCGGGGATAGGGACGGCGGGAACAGCGGAGGCGGCGATGTGCCGTGGGCGGTGACGTGAGAAGTGCCGTGAGAGGTGACGTGGCGGTGGCAGAGGAGATCAGTTCATCACACCACTATCACTCTCACAGTGCGAGTAGAAGCTGAGTACAATGAGGTGTTGACTGCAGCATATGTAAGGTATGAGAATAGCCTTTGCGGCGGAGAGCGGTTGGCGAGAGATTTTCAATGCGAAGTGATGGAAAGCGATCCGATCCAATCTGATACAATCCAATACGATCCGATACGATCTCATCCGATACGATCATATCGGATTAGATCCGATCAGATCCAATCCAAACCGAGCAGCTCCCACCCGACACCTATTGAACCCAATCGAATCAAACGAGATGCAATGACCCAATTGACCCAAATGTTTCAATTTAGTTACCTGTGATAAAATACATTAGTCGCAGAGAGGGCGTGTAAGCGAAATACGAAGGTGAGTGGGCAACGTCCAGAGTCAAGCGTGATTGAGCGCTATGAGTGGTCACGGGATCTGACACAGGGAACGGGGTAGCAAGACCTGGGCATGGGCGAGAGCGGGTGGGCTGGAAGGGAGTGGTGGTGTGGGCGGGGGCGGGGGCGGAGGCGGGGGCGGGGGCGGGGGAGGGGGAGGGGGAGGGGGAGGGGGCCAGGGCCAGGGCGAGGGCGAGGGCGAGGGCGAGGGCGAGGGCGAGGGCGAGGGCGAGGGCGAGGGCGTGGGCGTGGGCGTGGGCGTGGGCGTGGGCGAGGGCGAGGGCGAGGGCGAGGGCGAGGGCGAGGGCGAGGGCGAGGGCGAGGGCGAGGGCGAGGGCGAGGGCGAGGGCGAGGGCGGGGACGAGGGCGAGGGCGAGGGCGAGGGCGAGGGCGAGGGCGAGGGCGAGGGTAGGTGTGGGCGAGGGTGAATGGGTGTGGATGTGGGCGCGTGCGTGGGCGTGGACGTCTACGGCGGCGGAGCGGAGTGTGGGAGGCTTCCGAGCGCCGTCTGCAGCCCTTGTCCGTCCAGATGCCTCCTCGCGGCGAGGCGATAGCGAACCCCGACCCGTGTCCCTCCCCCCTACTCTCGCTCCCTCACACGATCCCGCCTTCTAAGTGACGCCCAGTGGGACGAAACACTTAACATGTCGCCTAAGTATTAACGAGCTGTACGGAAGCATTTGGATATCTTTAACTCCTGAACTGTATGCAACTGAAATTCAAGAATTACTTCATATTTATCTGTCTCTACGACAGGCGTTATACCTGAGCAACTTCATTACAATGGATTTATAACTGTGTCATACACTCGTTTGTACTAAAACAGAAAAAAACCACACAGAATTATAAGTAAATAATATTTTTTATGATGTTGGATACATAACCATTTATTTGTGCGATGTCTGTAACCTTATTTTATATGTATTGTTGAATTCAATTTTGTGTTTCACCTCACTTGAATTAGTTTAAAAACGAAAAAGGTGGAACGTAAAAGTATAGCTTGAGGACAATTATCAAATATTTTTTCTAATCAGGAAGTTACTCCTATTTTATACCGTGTATTGTCCAGTCGTATTACACATTGACTAAGTTTTGTTCACAATCGTGGAATACTCTGAAAATGCATGTTAGTTTTTCTGTAAAGTCTTTAAAGGTATCTATCTATTCAATTTCAAAGTCTATATTCATGTTGAAAAGGGATCCACTTTATTGAGCAGTTATTTTCCTTTTACATCCAGAATAAAATAGTTTATTTTTGTAGTGTCGTATTTGATGTATATTCTTGAAGAATTGATATCTTTTATTAATTTAGACCTAGTTTTGTCAATCTGAATATATGATCTACGACATTTGCGGTTAATAAGGACTCTAATTTATCTCATTAAATATATTCCTCTGCATAAGCAATGATTCGACCCGCTGTCTTCAAACGGTTGGAACTGCCATTTTAGATAATAGGACTCACTTTATATTTTGCAATTTCTAATTATTATTTCGTATTTACATTGTGCAGCGTAAGGCTTTCGCCCCGGTTTCGTGTAACCCCATCCCATAGGGTGTCTGTGGCGGCCCAGTCCCAGACGTAGCTGAGTTGATGATAATAAAACATTGAGAGGCCCAAATGGACTCCCTGAAGAGACGTGAAAGCTTCATCGGGCATCTTAAAGTAAGCACGTTACACAACGTTCTCAACGGCCACCAGTCAGAGGTAATCGTTGTGAATGTCTGGAGCCGCCATTTCATGCGAGGATAGCCACTTCATGAAACATACGTAGTACAT
The DNA here is from genome assembly GCA_038098605.1 of Gryllus longicercus. Taxonomy (NCBI): domain Eukaryota; kingdom Metazoa; phylum Arthropoda; class Insecta; order Orthoptera; family Gryllidae; genus Gryllus; species Gryllus longicercus. The sequence continues at coordinate 2,100,660 of JAZDUA010000171.1, read as the reverse complement.
ATGTAGTACGCACATATTCAGTGTTTTAATTTTTTTGTTGTTGGGAAACATTTAACTAAATTATAACAATAAAATCTCATAAAACGTATCCGTTTTGTAGTATTATATTGCGGTTTCGAAGTGATAATATGGAGTATTTGTCTATTACGATTTGGTAGCTGTATCTCATGCTCGTAAGATAATTATACCTATGGATAGATAAAAGGATATGCTAGATTGTTTTTCTGCAAACAGCATTATTCTTAATTTGGTGTAATATTTTACATAAAGCAAATAAATATAATTACTTTCTCAATTAATAATTACAAACAACATACGTACATCAAATGCTTGTAAACTATTGTGTACAACGTGTGAGTCAAAAAAGACCCCAAACAGAATCCATGTAAGAATTGGAAAACAGAGGCGAAGAGATAAGACTTCACCCTTACGTCAAAATATATTTTTATTAATTTTCTCATTAACGGAAATTTAAGTACTTTACATGAAATATTATTACATTGTATTCATGCATTGCAATAAGTATTACATTGTATTTATGATACAATTAAGTTTTACGGAACTAATATCAAGATTTGGCGGACGACATCGTACACCACTCATGAGAGATTCAACATCTACTCACGTGAGAGATCAGGAGTTTCGACCAAGATTTGAACCCGGGTTACCAGGTTGAAGACAGGCAGTCTGACCTCCACACCACAGATCGTCCACCCTCGTAGCAATCATTCTCGCCTCCCCCCTCCCCCTCCCCGAATTATCGCCTCCCGCCCCCTCAGCCTGCAGCACCCTTGGTCTGATCCCCCTCCCTCACCCACCCCCGTCCTTATCCCCGTGGCCGCGGGGCGGCGGCGTGTTCATGTAGCACCACCTAACAGTTTTCCCCCGGCCGCTTTTTACGGCGATACCATAAAGTGCTGAGCCCCTCCGCCGCGCCTCCCCCGCCGGGCGCCGGCCTGGCGCCCACCGCGTTATCTAGGCGGCGCGCGTTTACAGCGGCTCTTGTAAAATAGCGCATCTAGCGTCTCTTATCGCCAGCCACCTAGTCCGCGAGAGCGCGGGCGCGCCCGCTCGCCCACCCGCCCGCGAGGTGGTGGTCCGGCGGGAGAGCGCTATAAAAACGTGCCGGAAATATGTGCAATACTCGCCAGATACCGCCCCCCCCCCGCCCCTCTTCGTCCTCCCTCTGGTTGTTGCTCTTTGCGCGTGGGGGGGGGCGGTGCAAGCCGCCCTCGTCCCTTTCGTCGTGCCTGCCGCCCCCACCGCCCCCCGCCTCCCTGCGTATTGCTACCCCCGGAGTTCTCGCCGCTCCAGCTGTCTTTATGCCGCCGTCCACGCCATCGGCCCGCAGTTGACCGGCAGATATGCCAGTCAACAAGCGGATGATGTGTTGGTGAACGTGAGACTCCAGGGTGCTCGGGAATGGGTGGGGGTTGGGGAAGAGCAAAGGAGGAGATCTTGGAACCAATGATGACGAAGAAGACATCGACGAGGGCGGAGAGGGCGAAGAAGAAACGAGGATAACAAAGGCGTCGAAAACCATGAGGATTGTGAGTTTGAAGAGGACGGCAGAGATGATGAGGTCAGCGAGAAAGGCGAAAGTGGCGAGGACAGAGAAAAAGGCGAGAATGGCGAGGACGATCAGAATGACGAGGGTGGATTGGCGATGAGGCCAGCAAGCACGGTAATGGAGCAGCACGCACTGATTCTGGGACCGCGTCAGGGGAAGTGTCAGGGCGACGGGAACGGCGGAGGAGGCAGGGGTGGCGAGGGCGACAGGGAGCAGCGAGGACGGTGCGGGTTACAGGTGTAGCGGGGGGCGGCAGGGGCGGCGGGGGCCGCAGGGGCGGCGGGGGTGGCAGGGGCGGCGTGGGCGACGTGGGAGGCGGGGTTGCGGGGACGGCGGGGTCCGCGGGGTCGGCGGGAGGGGGGGCGGCGAGGTTGGCGGGGACGGCGGGGACGTCGGTGGCGGCGTGTGTGTTGAGTTAGGCAGAGGGCGGCTGGGGCGGTGGGGACGGCGGGGGCGGCCGTTTTGGCTGGAACGGTGTGGGTGGCGGGGGTAGGGAGAGCGGTTGGCGCGGGGGGGGAGGCGTGCGTCGGGAGGCGGGGTCGGCGGTGATGCTGGAGCAGCGCGCGGAGGATGCTGGGAGCGTGTAAAGGGAAGTAGGGGCGGCGGGGCTGGATTGCGGCGGACGGACGCTGTAGCAGGGGATGCGTGGAAGGGTCGTGTTGAACGCTGCCGCCCGGGCTGTGTTGGACGATAACGGAGCTTCTGAGAGGAAGGGCGGTCGCATTGTTGGGTGAACGGACATCGCAGCCAAGTTGAGTCACAAAGGAGAAACGTGTGCCGAGAATAAAGAGGAGGAAAGAGAGGGGTGGATAATTTGACGCTGGAGGGGACAAATGGAGGGTGTCTGAAGTGGGAAACGGAGGCGGGCGCCACAAGCCATAGAACACGAATTCATGGCTGAAATGGATTGTGGACATGCGTTGATTTGTAGAAACATTAGGGAGGGATGTATAGGGAGTCTCTGGATATATGTTGAATGGCATTAGAACAATAATTCGAAAGCCAGAGACAAAGGACGGAAGACAATATCAACAGACTGTGAGTAAAAGAATAGGACTCGAACAATGTGCCACGGAAGATACATAATAATCATATTTGGGAAGAAATTTTGTATAATTAGAGAAATGCAGGATTAAACCTTAAAAAACCTCCCGGATATACACACAAGAAACGTTCTCAAAGAATGAGACATAGGAACAAACAAGAAGAATAAGTGTGTTTATTGAATACAACTCTGAAAACAATTTAAACTTCCATGATATAGACGACTGTGCCATAAATGGAGGATTTTATGAGGGCTGTCGCACAGGAAGTGTACATGATATGAAGCTCGCTGGAACTATAAGAGAGTAAGGAAAGGCGAGGTTAACATGGGCAATGCAGAGGTAGCGAATATCAAGGGCACTAAAACGGAAAACGAACGAAGGAGTTTAACATTCAAGCATAGCACGAAGCACTACATGAAACGGAATTACAGAGGTAAAACGAGAAGGTGAGGAGAATTGGGTTGAATGATGATTTGTAGAAGCACGGAAGAAAACACAAATCATGTAAAAGCGAGCACCACTCCCCGGTGAAGCGAGATCAGTTGGGAAAACTGATGACACGTAAATCCACGTAAGAATGACGAATGAGGAACGTGATCATCAGAAAACGTACGTTCCTCGCACGAAGGGAATGACTATTAGAGCAAGCCTATAGAAAATGAAAAGCGCAGGCGCGTAGCAGCAGCGGGCCAACCCGTGGCGGTTGCACTATTCATTTTATTTTCCTGGTGATTCCGGGCAGGTCAACTGCTACGGCCTTTTTGTGTTAAGTGTAGTTCATGTTTTCCTCGGAGCGGTGATCTTCCCCCACTGGATGGTGAGATTCGGCGATTACCTACCGTCAGCTTGTGGGGTTTTCCACAACCAGGGATCTCCCACCAACGGGTCACCGGCGCAGCCAGGGCAAGCTTAGAGCTCGGTCCCCCCGCATGTGTGTTAGTGTAGTGCATATTAGTGTGTGTATGTGTAAGGAGGTGAGGATACAAGGCAGAGGAAGGAAAGATCGCGCGCGGTCCGTGGCCCGTTTGTAGGGTACTGCTCCAGCATTCGCATGGTGATGATCGGAGAAACCACGGAAAACTACCTATCAGAGCAGCCGGCCGCTTGAATTCTCCTTCAGAGAGCGATTGAATTCAACCTAGATATTAAGTTAGTGTTGAAAATCCACCACCGTCGAGACTCGAACCTTCCTCCCCATCAGAGGCATTGCAGTGACATCAGTTAATGCCTTGAGCCCCCTCTCCCGGTTTTCGGTGGCTGGAGGTAGCGGCGGGACGGGTGTAGAGGGAAATGGGCAGGACGTTTCGGGAATGGGTGCAGGCACTGCATGACGGAAGACAGCTAGCGCCCAGCGCTGGGGCTCGAGAAAGGGGTGACAAGTTCGCGAGACGAGGAGAAGTGTGGAAGGATGAGAGGGTGGGGAGGGAGAAGGACGGGGTGGGAGGCGAGCGTTCGTGGGCAGGCAAAGCATGATAGAAGCCAGCGAGCGCCCAGGAAGGCAGCCAGGCCCGGCGTGCTTCGGTTGAGCGCGAGACGGGGAGCATGCGAGAGGGTGAGTGAGGGGGAGGGTGGCGGGTTTGGACGGGTCGGTTCGGGGGCGGAAGAACAGGCGGACGCGCTGTTCCGCCGGTGGCTGAAAGGAAACGCCGGCCGACCCTCCGTCCACCCGTCCGTCCGTCCGTCCGACGCCCAGCGCTCCGACGGACAACACTGCCCGGCCGCTGCACGCGATTCTCCCAGATTCCTCCTCGACTTCGCCGTCGCGCCCGACCTCTGCCTCCACCTGCCTCTCCAACCCCAACCCCTCACTGCTACTCGCCATTGCCAGACGCTGCTCTCTCCATTTCTCCCCATGAACGCCAGTTTTTATCACACCTCCCTGCCTCCGCACCCCACCCCTCGTTCGTGCTCCCCGCCCACGCTCCCCGCCCACGCTCCCCACCCACGCTCCCCACCCCGCTCCGCCCCCTCTTCCCGCCCCCTCTCCCGCCCCCCTCTCCCCCGCCCCCCTCTCCCCGCCCACGCTCCCCAACCACGCTCCCCCACCAACGCTCCCCCCGCCCACGCTCCCCGCCCCCCTCCCCGCCCACGCTCTTCGTCCACGCTCCCCGCACGTATCCTTATCTTCCTTTCCGCCACCTCGCCTCGTCCCCACTCCCAAATCACCGTTCCTCGTCACCGTTCCCAGCCACTGCTGAACGCAACCGCTCCCCGCACTGCCCTCCTCAAATGCTCCCAGATATTTTACCTCTACCCTACTTGAAATCCCGGGCCACCCGTTCTCCCAACCCTTCCCTCAGCCCTGCCCCCGCCGCCACCACCCACCGGCCCCCTCGTCCGTCCCCTCCTTCAACACCCGGCCGGCGCCGGCACCAGCGCCCCGCGCTCGCCTTTTGTTCGCTTTCGTGACCTGTCCGCAGTCAACGAGGGAGGCGAGTTATGGAAGTTGTAGGTCAGTATCGGGTTTATGCGGTGGCATCCTTTACGCCCAAGATAAAGCGCGGGGGCGGACGGGGGGGGGGGGCGGGGCGCGGCGGGCGAGTCTACCGGGGGATTTCCTATTGCTGTAGCGTGTCGGCTGCGCGGCTAGCGAGGCCGTTTGGCCGGCGGAATGGGGAAGATTTACCTGCCGTCAATATGCCAGGCAATTCAACCTTCGACGATGCAGTAACGGCGTGTTAACATTTAGCATTTCATGTTAGCCTCTAAGAACTCTGGCTTTTGTGTGATTGTACTGTTGGAGAATGATGAAAGTTAACCTCAACATTTCTAATTGAAAGTAGATAAACATATTCTTGATAATCGCTTGTTGTACAATTCCCTTCAAACAATATACGAGGTTATTAAATGTTTTCTCTTTCAATGGGTTTACTTACAAAAGATGATCACGTAATAATTACAATTATTAAGTGAAAATTGATGTGTCAAAAATGTATACTTGTTGAGGATTGAAGTTCGAAAAAAATAAAAATATCATGTTTTGTTACAAATAACCATTATTATTATTATTATTATTATTATTATTATTATTATTATTATGAATTATCAATATTTCATTACATGTGTAATAGAATACATCTGTAATTTGCCACGCGGGTTCATACTTAATTACACTTTCTTGTGTATCAAAAGATCTGTGCCTGAAAGATGGTTCAAGGATTTCTACAAAATTCCTTTTCTTCGTGATACCATGACCGACGTAATTATACTTCACAGTGCATTAAAATGCACCTGAAAATGATAACCTCTTGTTCCATATCCTCCACGTCTGAATGGCTGCATGCTTCTAAGAAGACGGGATGAAGTTTCAGGTTTATCGCATTATCATAATGGAAACAGCGAGAGCAGATGCAGCGTTGTCCTCGTTCGAACCATCCAATCGCTAATCAGATCTAAATTAATTACTAACTCGCTCCGAGTGGAACTTGTTTAATACACAATATTCAAAGAGGACGTCTATTAAAATGGATATACAAAGCACCGCTGGTATAAAGTCTGGAATGGCACAGTTTGTCCTACTGCACTTTCTAACGAGGTTAATTCGGAGAACTATTCTCCCAGGACATCGAGGTATTAGTAGATCCTCTAAGATTGTTAAGGCGTACCTTCATTTAATTAACATCCCTTATATAGTGTGGAAATTCCAGTTTGTCATACTCCTCACCACGGAGTATCAATTCAGTACAAGGGCGCTCCGCAGTGTGGTACATGTTCTCGACACTATCAGGAGCTAAACACAACTCACACCTCGGTATAGGACGTGTATGTTTCCTTTGGATACAATGCGTTGTAATGAACGATACAGGTTTCACGCCGGGCGAAGCAATAAAACGTGCGGCAGATATATATTGAGGAAAACGCGTTACGTAATTCCTTGTAATTACTTACATGGTACCTCGATTTTTTATTCACCATTCTTTTATACTATTTATACTATTTTCATATATTCTTCAAGCTTACATAGTTCGTAACTTAAATAAGAAAAAATAGGAAAATAAATATTTGTTTCTACATTAGTACTACCTAATGAATGCCTCAGTGCATAACATTTTGGTTGTGTGTTGTTCTCCTTTACAAAACGGTTTGTGTAAAGTCAATATTCATCATGAATAACAGTAATCCCCATAAATTTTATTCATACAAGAATTTGTTGCTACTATACAATACTCCAACTAATTAAACAATATACATTTCAATATTCTTATTATATATTGTCTAATATGAGATCTTGCAGTATTTTTGGTTCAATCACTTATTGATATCATACATGTACCTTATTCTGAAAATTAAAGCTCGATGCATGTATGTAAGTTTTGTAACATTCTCACTTGTTTCATTGTTTACAGGCGGAAAATAAGTATTCACAGTTGGCTTCTGTTACGTGTATATGACACCCACTCACCATATGACACCACAGACCTTCGACGATAATTCTAAAGCATCGCAAACGAACCGTAATAAGAATACAGGTAAATCTCGTGTTTCTCTTGGTCCGCAATTCAACTTCCGTCTGTGATCCGGCATTTTTACTGGCACGCATCCAGTCATATGCCATCACTACTCATGAACAATAAATCTTATTCGTCATTAGAAAGTTAATCATAAACAAGAATCATCACCGAACCGAAAGATAGCATCCAGCCCTGAAGAAGACCATGACATGATGGTCGAAACGTCGGTCTCACAACTTTCGTCGCGCATTACACGAACAGTCGAAAGCAATTGCATGTTTTGAAGAGAAATCGTACTTTAGCTAATGTGTTAACGTAAAGCTCGTTTGGAATATCAGCTCGTAGTTTTCTTCAGGACTGGAATGCCACCATGTAAAGGGGAAAACGCCAGTTTCAAACAGTCTTCAACGCGACGTCAACGGACAGCCGAGTCGAGGTACCGTGAAGCCCATTTGGCCCATCATCTCATGGCCATCTTCAGGGCAGATAAGCCACCACTCGACAGTCGAAACCACGCCATCGCAATCTCTAACGCGGCGTCACCGGACTGAGGAGATACGTTAACGTGAAGCTCATTTGTCCCATCATCTCGTGGCCATCTTCAGGGCAGATAAGCTACCACTCGACAGTCGAAACGTCGGCATCGCAATCTCCAACGCGGCGTCACCGGACAGGCGAGAGCATTCGCATCCACCGAGGGTCCATCATCCCCCGCACGCACGTGTTGACGCGTCCGCACGCGCGGGCACGCGTGTCCGTCCGTCCGCACGCACGGTGGCCGGGGGGTGCGCGCGCGAGATGTAAATCTGCGCAGAGCGGATTACGGGCGGCGGCGGCGGTGGCCGATGCAGCGGCGCTAGCGCGGCTCAGAGCTCACTCTGTATGACGGACAGCCCGCCACTCCTCCCCGCTCGCGAAGCCCCGCGCGGGAGATGGACGACGCGACGGGGAATACAAGCCGGCCCACTGCGCGTCCGTCTTGCCTTCCCGCCGCTGCGCTGTCACGCCCAGAATGAGTTCCACGCAATGGCCGATCTATGCTTCTAAAACGTTCCTTAGAAAGGTGCAAAATTAATATGAAGAATAAATTTTATTTATTTATTTATTTATTTATTTATTTATTTATTTATTTATTTATTTATTTATTTATTTATTTATTTATTTATTTATTTATTTATTTATTTATTTATTTATTTATTTATTTATTTATTTATTTATTTATTTATTTATTTATTTATTTATTTATTTATTTATTTATTTATTTATTTATTTATTTATTTATTTATTTATTTATTTATTTATTTATTTATTTATTTATTTATTTAGTTTTAATGACCCTTCAATTGCCGGAAATACTATGATCCGTGAACAAATATCTAATAAGTAATGAAATGCCGATAAAATCTGCAGAGAGCTTGTTTTGTCCAGCTCAAAATCCACTGAAATTGACCTGTGGACCTGATGTACCCGAACTCAAACGATGGAATGGGGGCGGGAACTGGAGAGTAGAATAAGGATCTTGCTCCTTGAACAGTTACGCTCAACATAAAAGTCACCTCGCATGTAAAATATTATAACATTGCAATATTTCTCCTCGTTCGCTTTAAGTTACTATGGAATTTTGTGTAAACTACATTAAAGAGAAGACAAAGGCGACATATCTCAGAGTAGTTTCCTTCCACGTACGGTACACATTCTACAGATTCAAGCACGCACACGGTCAGACATCCATCTCGCTCCCCACACTCCTACAACACGCTTTTTCGAGGTTTCTGTACTCGAGGGTCCGGCCCATTGGAGCCACAGAGCAGAAAAAAGGGAGAAGTGATGGTGATTGCGACGGAAGCAACAACGGCGCCGTTGAAGTCAATGCGCTTGAAGACTGATACACCAATGAAGACCAAAGAGACGATAGGGCAGATTTGAGGCAATAAGAAACGGGAGAAGACGATTCAAGAACGAGAAGTGACGGAAGAATGGGGGAATTGCGCAAAAAAAAAATGCTTTCTCCCATTGCAATACGAGCAAGATGGCGATGACGAGAGGTGTAATGAAGGTGGTAGGGTGCATGAGGGAATGGGTAAGGTAGCGGCATTGGAAGATATGGGCGAATTAAGGGTGATGGGGTGGTGGAGGTGATCCGGATAGAAGATGGGAGTGACGTAGGCGATATGTGTATAGTACGAGCTGGGCGATAGGTGACGTAAGAGCTTCGAGGTAGTGAATTTTCATTGGTCTAAGTATGTGATGGAGGCGAGGTACCGTAATGGTGATGGCGATGGAGTCTATGAACCATTGGAGGAGATAGGGCGGTGGAAGCTACTGAGTTGTTAGTGGGTGTGGTGTCTGTGATAACAGGTCGGTGGTGATAGAAACGCGGGGGGGGAGATTAGCTCTAAAGAAGGGGATGGAAGTAAAGGGGGAAATGTATGCGATGATCGAAGCAATTTGACGATCCTGGGTAGATCGAAGTAATTTGAAGATCATGAATAGATCCAAGCAACTTGTAGATTTTGGGAGATGAGGCAAGCGGAGTATGGTGTCAAGGGAAAGCGGTGGCAGCGTCAGCAACGTGACCAGCAGTGACGGGGCGGAGCGCTGGCGGCGACAGCAACCTGAGGCGAGGGCCGCGGCGGCCGGCGTGGAGGGGCGACGTGGAGCGTCGGTGGGGGCGCGGCCGGGGTCGGAACCGCGGGCCGGCGGTCTGCCGCAGCCCCGCCGCAAGGACGCTCACTAATTCACCGGGGGGTGGGGGGAGACAGGAGGAGGGGGCGTGGCCGCTGCTATTATCGCCGCGGTCGCCGCCCGACAGGGGGTTGCGCGAGCAGGTGGGGCAGTGGGGGAGAAGGAGGTCAGAATGTTGGCGACAAGGATGTGAGGGTAGTGAACGTAAAGACGTGGGGAAAGAAATGAAGAACAAGAAATACTTATACTGCAATGCGTAAATCGAGAAGCGATGTGTTATGAGAGCCGCGAGAGGCAAGATATGATTGATTGATTGATTGATTGATTGGTGTTTTTCGAAACGTCAACTGCGATGGTAATTAGTGTCTTACGTGTTGTACATTTTAAAACGCGGGAGGTGATGGTATTCCTCCCCTGCTGGAGCGTGAGTTCCGCCGCCAACCTGCACGCCCGCTTGTGGGCTTTCTCTTTTCAGGTACCGCCCCTCAGTGGCGTACCGAAGCAACCGAGACAAACTCTAGCGCCCGCCTGACCTTTCGACATGTGTGGTAGCGAGGTGCATGCTAGTGTGTGTGTGTGTGTGTGTGTGTGTGTGTGTGTGTGTAAAGGTAGAGATGAAGGAAATATGGCGAGCAGTCCATGACTGTGGCAACGGTTGTTGCACTGAGCTAACTCAGCCAGTCGGTGAAGAGCAGGTCACAATACTTAAAGGAATGGATGGGAACAAGAAGTGGAGGAAGATATGTAAAGAAGGAAAACCGCAATATTGCATTGGGAATACACGTGCGATCCACTCAAAAATTGAAAGCATGAACAGTAAAGGGAGCAGTTGATGAATGAGACTACTAATGCACAGGCGAAGAGATAATGTCAGGGAGTGAGGTTCAATTGGAATCAGGTTGGCAGTGTAATGACAACGCAGGTGATGCACATGCAACTAATAACAGTAAGAAACCAAACATGAAGGATTTTTTTGAAAACCTGTATGCGTCCTATAGGAGCAAACATTTCATCCTTCGGGACCATATGCCGGTTTTGGATGAGGAAGAAGGAAGAAATGGGAATGGAAAAAGTAAGGGACGGTATGGGACCGATCTCGGCAGTAAGCGATGCCTTAAGCATTGCAGCTACTTATGCTTGCCGTGAGAGTGAGAAGTGCCCTAATCATGGAAAAATGAGTATCAGACGAATGAACATCAGGAAAGAGGGCAAGAATGATCTCATGAACAATAAAGAAGAGGAAAGTCCAAGTCAGTCAAAATGGAATACATCGGAACGCGGATAGAAAAAGGGAGAGAAAGAAGAGTTAAAAGGAAGATAATGTACACATTTTTATAGAATTGTCTTAAGATAGTCTGGAATAAGTCTTGAGAAATGTAAATTTGAAGAGAGTAATTGGGGTTCGTTGATTATAATAAAAAAAATACTACTATTACGAATAAGGAAGTTGTGAGTGAAGGGAACCAAAAATATTCGCCCTATTATCATGTTATTGTTAATTAATGTTTTCTCCGTGATTTTAAATTTTATTCCAAGGAGTATTAATCACATGAATGATGACTTTTGCGTTTTATAAAAAACATATTTCGTGCGTTTCCGATAAGAGATTAAAAAATTAATTTAAAAAAATATAAATTCTAGAAACTATATACACAACTTAAGAGAAGTGCAGTTTCTCATGGACTCGTAAATAATGTCATTTAACTTGCAAAGTAAAACTCAACGAGGAAGGCACAGCAAAAGGCGCAAACGTGATATGAAGCTCTATTAACAAGGAAATGTAAAAGCAAAAAAATAGGCTTAATGAACTAATCATGGAAGCGGAAGAGCAAACAGCAGGGAGGAAGTAAGTCGGGGCATAAAACGACGGGGAGCTGTGGGAAACGATCAAACGATAGAGCAACTCGCCCGACAACCAAGAGAAAACAGGAAGAGGACGTCGAACATAAAGTCGGCAATCACAAACATCACTACCATAGAATGAATGACACTGATGAATCAAAGCGGCCGTCGTGACAAGTTTCTTGATCAGAGGATGTCGTTGAACTCAAGGGTCACTGAATCATCAAATGGAACCTGCGAACCGGAACGAGATGAAATTGACACTGGTACTGACAATGGTACGAATTTGATTAATACAAGAAAGAAAGTCTGAAAATCGATTGAAGTACGGAAGGAAATTGAATTGTTACAATTTTCTGACACGGAAATGAGGAACAGAAGTTTTAGTGAAATGCATCGTATAATGAGTTCGTATGACTTGGATGGACGTCATGGATTCGTATAACTTTCCTCACTGTTTTATTGTCTCTGTTGGTTGTCGAAGCTTCACTGTACCAGGGCTTCTTAAGTGATAAGGAAGAATGAACAGAATTAATATGTAAATTCATTTCATTGGAACAATGAAAACCAGAACAATAAATTAGATTATCATTGCTCAGAAGGAAAATGTTTTTGTGGCTACGACTCTTTTCGAACAGTTCTTTTGACAGTGACACATCAGTCAATATTTCAACAAGAAACAATTTTTCTTTGCACCCCGTACTAATATATAGCTAAACCGTAACACAATTGATTTCAATGTCCCACTCACGAAGGCAATGAACATGATTGATGCCGAAACTATTGAAAAGGCATAGGATTACAAATTGCATTAAATATCATTTAGGAATATACATTCCCTGCAAGATGTGTACATTATAAGAGCCAAGTGTTTACAGTTGAGACAGATATTACCCTACAATACATATTGACATTTTCCTCGGAACATCACAATATTTAAAAATAAATTGGTTAATAATGATTAATCCTTAAAAAGCGTGTCTTGCAAATTGATTGTGAAATTAAGTGACATGCAAGGAGTAAAATGTAAGCATGAAGTATGAGATTAACATTTTTCTTTCCTCATTCCGTATCATTTGTTGTAGATTTGAAGCCTTTTGCAGCGGGCTTTCAAATCCAAAGCGAATGAAATACTCGTACATATCTCCCCGTGAAAAGCAATGAAATAAATACGTCTCCCGCTATCTCTGTATGATATTCCCATCGCAATACGAACGCGCGTGGGCCAGATGAAGCGCCAGAGGCAGTGCGGCGGTGTGACGAGCGCGCGCGAGCGCGTGTGTGTGTGTGGCTGGTGGTGAGCCGGGGCCGCGGGGCGCGTGGCGCATTCCAGGCCGCTCGCGCGCCCACCGCATTGCGGCCGCATCGCCCCGCCTCTGCTCCCCGCCCCGCCCTGCTGCCGCCGCCCGCCTCCCGTCCCCCCCCCCCCCCACCGCGCTGAGAATTAGTGGTCATCCCGTTTTCGCGGCGACCCGCCCGCCAGCCGCACTCGCCGCGGACGCGCATTCCGTTCTCAGGATTCACCCGCCAGCGCTAGCCGCCCGCCGGCACCGTCCGCCCTTCTCCTCCACCCGTAGTTCGCCCCCCTGCCGTCCGCCTGCCCCCGCCCACCAACTGCTCGCTCGCCCGTCCCCCGCTTCTACCTCCCGCCCGCTCACTCGCCTGCTCGCTTTCGCCCGGCCGCTCCGTCGCGCCGTCACCCTGACGCCACCCCGTCGCCACCCCGTCACCACCCCGTCACCACCCCGTCACCACCCCGTCACCACCCCGTCACCACCCCGTCACAACCCCGTCGCCCCCGACGCCCCGTCGCCCCGTCGCCACCCTGCCCCCCCCCCCCGTCGCCCCGTCGTCCCGTCGCCTCGTCACCCCGTCGCTCTCGGAGATGTTCGGAAGCTTGTTCACCCACCTACGGTTTATCGCCCTTCGGTCTCCACTCTAGTATATCATATTCGTCCTTGCTACCCAGTCTTCGCTATTCACCCAGTGATTTCGTTCTTGACGTTTCGTTTCTGCTGTATTGATCTGATCTCGCCTTTCTCGCCATTCCCCTGGCACGTCTTCCCTTTGGACGCATTCGCAGCACAATCCCTGTCGTGTCGCACCGGCCTCAGTATGTCGCACAGCTCTGTCCCCCGCAAAGCTCGTTTGTGTAACCGTCACAAGGTCCGCCACATTCTTCTTGCCGCTTCGTCCCTGCTTCTCCGTTCTTGCCAGACTGTCGTCATAAGAATGTCCCCACCACCATAATTCCTTATAATAATAATAATAATAATAATAATAATAATAATAATAATAATTATTATTATTATTATTATTATTATTATTATTATTATTGTCTAAAGTCTCAGATATCCATTCGGTTTTCTCAGGTGTGTGGGGCCAACTGGCCGACCACCGTCTTGGTTACAGCTCCTGATAAATTTAACACAATGCGAACTATTCAACTTGCTTTCAAGATGACAAATTTTTGAGTTTTAGGGATTATTGAATTAGCGTTTAAATTGCAATTTTTGTATATACTATTTCAAGTTTTTATTGACCAGACCAGTTGCTGTAATAAAAAATGGTGTAACTTCAACAGAATTAAGGCGATATATTTCTCTGAATTCTATTCCCAAGGAGGTACATTTGGTGATTTTTTCTCTTTCAGTCTTATCAGTGTTACGATATCGATGCGTGATATCAATGAAGAAGGCCTTTTTCTCTGTGGTGTCGTGAATTACAATATCTGGTCTATTAGCTGCAATGGTTTTGTCTGTGTGTATTTGGATATCATAGCACATCCTGTAATTTTGTTTTTCAATACTGTGTTAGCTTTATACAAATAATATCGTATATGGTGTCAGGTGATATTAGACTATATTTAACTGCAAGGACTTGATGGATGATATTTGTCCTTAGATTGTGGCGGCTTAGGTATTCTGTGTTTGCCAAGTTTGTGCATGATGTTATGTGGTCTACTGTTTCTGGCGCTACCGTCGAGAATTTACCGTCTGTTATCTACCGGAGAGAATTTCGAACTTTCAGTATTGTATAATAATAATAATAATAATAATAATAATAATAATAATAATAATAATAATAATAATTATTATTATTATTATTATTATTACTACTATTATTATTACCATTATTATTACTGTTCCAAAAAAATGTTATATTATATTCATGAATAAATAGTTTTAATTGTAATGTAAGTATAGTGTTCTGCCGCCATATTTCAAAAAAATCTACTTTCAGAAATAATATCTACCGACCTCGTATCTATACAAACCTCTCTCTACCTATATATCCATCTATCGCCTTCCTATCTATCTATTAATATATCCACATATCTCTCTACTTCCTTATCTACCTATCAATCTCATTTTCAGCATGCTATCCTCACAATCAAAATATATCATCATTCGTTCTCAAGACTCCGTCCATGGCGCAGCAGCTCGCCTGCTTTTTCTCGGACTGCAGTACTTCGCATTCAGAGATCCTGACCCCGTCATGGTGCAGGGTCCTCTTGTGTCATACGAGTGGACAACGCTACGCTTATAAAGGGAGTTTACTGGTGTGCGGTATTTGCATTATTCCGAGGCAGTGGTTTGTAGGGAAAAGGAAAAAAAAACATGTGACAGAACAATAATTATGAGGGAAAAGGGGTGATGCAATACAAGGTAATGAGGAGGGCATTGTAAGAAAGAGAAGATAATGGGAGGCACTTATATTGAATAAAGTTGACGACGTAAAAGTCCTGACACAGCAGTGAAGAATTTATATTGGATAATATTTATAGAAGAAAATGAAGGTAAACAAAACTTTTTACGTGACATTAAACAAATGCAGAATAAGTATATTATAATTTATCTCCAAGTAAATGTACATTTTAGTTTAACTGAACATTTAGTTCACTCACGCAAGAGTAAAAGTGTTGTTAACAAAAAGCGAGTAGTCGATAATACTGGGTCAGGAATCGAATATCATTTTCATTGATTGATTCTTCTATTTATGCACAAAATAAATTTCTGTAGTTTACAATTTAGACAGCTCTAATTCAAAGTTTAATTTACGTAATTAACTTTAACCATACACTTTCATGAGAAATTGTCAATGATTTAAATTGGACGATTTATCAAGACAGAAATGTACAAAATGGACGGATAACGGTCGTTGATTCCCACATAAATCAATTCTGATGTAGTCGATACTCTGTATTAAAGGTAACAAAATTCTAAATACTACGTGTAATCATTAAACTTTCCGATATCCATGTTTTCTCGTTGTGTATTGTATTCTACAGAACTTCTTGGAGCTTCTAGATAGGTTGTTGCAAGTACAATGTTTCCGTTAGTCATTTCTAATGTAGCTGTAAATCTCCTTTTTATGACTAATTATTTATGGCGAAGCGCTCACATGAGCCAATGCTCGGCGTTTCAGATAGTTCCCCGCTAAGCCTCACAAAAAATATAAATTAGTTATTTACCCAGGAATTACCCGACAGTAAGCTGGCTTGTGGCTCGAAACCCAGCTCAGAACAGAAAACGCACACATGTAAAGTACACATCGTAACGGAGGGATGAAGGGTTTTTACTGGCCTCGGTTTAACGATTTGCGTCGGAAGAAGAACCTCAGGCGGAGAGGGGGTGTCAGGCGGGGAAATGTTGGAGAGACGTAAATGCGTGGGTGAAGCGAGAATATGGGAGAAAGAAGAGGAAATGTGGGCGGGGCGGGAATATGTCATGGCGAAATGTAGGTGGATTGGAAAAGAGTGGGTGAGTCGGGAATGAAGTGATGATCAGATGCTAAGACAATGTGTAGGTGAGGGAGGATAGAGAGTATGGCCATTTGTACAATTTGAGTCAATGTGTGGGTGGTTCAGAGATGTAGATTGCCAGATGAGATGGCACACGTGTGAAGAGATTAGTAGTAGGTGAGGCGAGGATGTGATGGTGGTGTCGGGAGGTGTGGATAACACGAAAATGGGTGGCATAGACGGAGGATGCGCAGTCAGAAACAGACAGATGAATAATAAAGAAGGGCATGAAGAGATGAAGAATTGAAGGATGGTGCAAACAAACATGATGTCGTAAGTGAATCAGAGATGTGTCGGCGAAGTGGGAAGGAATAGATGAAACAATAAATATTCGTTTAGTGGGGAGGAAAGATACTAGAGAAGGAAAGATACCTGAATGAGATTGCCAGGTGAAGTAAGGTCTGGAGGTGCGACTAAAGTCAGAAGCTGGGAAGTGAAGGGGAGATGGAGAAAGCAAGAGCGAAGTGCTGGTCTGAAGAGGAGACGTGGTTAAAGATAAATGATGTGACAACATTGAGGATGGAGGAAATGTCTTGGGTCAATGTAGGTGGCCGCGGGGGCAACTGTAAACAGGAATGATAGGGATAATAAGGGGGAGGGGCTTGAGCGGTCACTTTTGGAATCGAACCTGGGATAACAGCGCATCAAAAGGAAGACCTGGAGCATAAAAGTACTAAACAAATAAAAACACGGCTCATGTGTGCTGAACACCATCTATTGATCGTAAAGTACAGGAGAACTGTTATATTAAGGGATGTATAAATCTGCAGAAACACCTAAAATAGCTGTTGCCATTACAACACTTCCACTGATTTGAAATCTTTATTCTCAACTTTTTTTTATTTCTGGTAGTTTTAATCTCGTTTTGGCGCTTTTGACATGTAATATTTCAATTATATTTTCCTTTTTACTATTCCGGGAATTCATGTCAAGTCCATTTTCTTTCTAAAAATACGGCGGATATCTTATTTTCTTCCCGTTCGGAACACGTTTAGAAAAATGTTATCTCGAATTATTAAACAAATTTTCATCAATTTTTTTTCGCACTTCCTTTTTATCATTTCTGAATGTATGACAATGGTCTGTCACCATCTTCATACTTTCATGCTTTTGGATCAGAAGAAAATGGAAAAGTAGTTCGAAGGATTTTTAAAAGAATATAAAATTTTGAAAGAACCATGTGGATGGATATCACAAAATCGAAGATATATCATAGTACCACACCTACCTCTACACAAGTAACAAAGCAAACAGATTTGTATGCAAAGAAGTAAAATTAATAGGTAGATCGTTACATTGAAATAAAAAAACAACAGTTTTTTTTATTTTATGTAACCTATTGCGTTCTTGAAATGTCTGCTTTCAATTTTATTTTTCCATTCAATGCATTTATTACATTTTCTGCGAAAGAATACAGCTCAGAATAAATTTTAAGAAAATAAATTTAGTTTCTTCAAGCAATAACAAAAATAACGTCTTCGCATGATTACAAAATTCAATACCTTCATATAATCGAGCAAACTCGTACATCGGACGAGAAGGTGTGGCTCGTTAAACTAATGAGAGAACTCCAGTAAGTTTCACTGCCCGGTCCAGAAGTAACATTACTCACTAGCGGTAGCTTGCGCTTCTGCCCATAAAACTGCGATCATCGAGACATGAAACGACTGCAGCAAACCTCTGAAAGCCGCGTAGCCGTCGAGCACGCACTTGAGGCGTTGCCACAACGCAACTGCGTGCGCGAGCACCGCCTTACGCACCTAATTAAAGGAACGCTCTAATTCGCACTAAACACGCGCGGTAGTAAATCACATCCGTATTATGGAGAGCGGGAGAGGTCGTCGCAGCCGAGAATGATATACAGCCAATTAAAGCCGTTGTGTACAAAGGGAGTGAGCGTATGAGAAAACTTGCGCGGGCCGGCGGTAGGGAGGGTGACGGGTGGGCGGGCGATGGGGGGGGCGACTTGCAGAGGGTGGGAGACAGGAGGGTGGGGGAGCGTGACAGGACGAGGGCAGGAAGGCGACGAAGACGACGGAAGGGCGGTGGGAGGGGAACATGGCAGAGATTGCAGGCATGGGGAGGGCGATGGGAGGGCATGGGAGGGTGATAGGGCGATGGGAGGGTGATAGGGCGATGGGAGGGTGATGGGAGGGCGACGGTAGGGCGATGGGAGGGTGATGGGAGGGTGACGGTGGGGCGATGGGAGGGCGATCGGAGGGCGACGGGAAGGTAATGGGAGGGGTATGGGTGAGCGAGACCGGGCGTGGGTAGGTTAGGGAGGAAGGGGAGAGTAAGGAAGGGTGATGAAAGGGTGAAGGGTAGGGAATGGTAAAAATTGAGAGAGCGACGAAAAAGTCACAGGAGGGCGACAAGAGGGTTCCGAAGGAAAAGCAAGGAAAGGACAGAGACAAAGGTCAGGAGGATGGGTGGATGGGTGACGCCGCGCGGGGGTGCAATGGGCGATGGGTGAAGGGGCGAGAACGCAGGTGGGAAAAGGGCGCACGGCAGGCGGCAGCAGAGGGGCGGTTGGCGGGCCTGCTGGCAGGCTGAGAGGAACGGCTCACCTCCGCCACCCCCCGGAAACGCCCGGAAATTTCACTCCGCCGCGCCCGCTCTGCGCCAGAGCGGCGCAGTCCATTAAGTTGACGGTAAATCATCTTCCCCGGGAGTCGAGTCGCAACGCGCTTTGCGGCTGCACGGCCCCTCTGACGGTGACGTCGCGCCCGGTGCGGAACAGAAGCAGTGGGCCCGACTGCAACCACGCGCGCGAAATCAATATTGTTCGTTCATTGTTTGTTCCCGGGTTTCGGCACCATTTTTTTCAATATTTATTTTTGGATCTTCCCTTGTTAGCTCCTACATTTCGACACCAAAAATATCTCCGTGTGCATTCAAATTCGAACCAAATATCTCATACTTTTATATAATGCTCTTTTGTATTTGTCGAAGTCTAGAACTCATTTCTATTTCTCAGAGTTTAGTGCTCTATTATGCTATAGTTTAAGTTCTGTTCACATGGGTTTAAGTTAAATTGATGGTAGTTTGTAGAATTAAAGACAGTGAAAAATAACATTTTCACTTCTTAAGTTTTGAACACGAAATTTTCAGATAATTTACTTAAATTGCTATTTGCACCTTTCTGATTATAAAAATGCAATATCCATACTTAAGAAATATATCACCTGACCCACTTATTTGTAAAAGTTCAAAAACTATTTCAAATGTGGAAAATGTTTAATTATTCTACATATAACAATAAAATAATTCAGAATAATAAAGAACATAATTTTATGTTTTTTCGGAAAACATATTCTCAATATTGTGAATAGATTTGAAAACATTCATATCAACACTGGTGAATTATTATAAGCATTATATCGGAATTACAAAAGGCAAAGCGATAAAAAAAAATTATGTATTTTTTTATTTTCCAAATCTCTTATTCTACGGAAGAAATGGAAACAGAAACTCTTTCCAAATGAGGTTTCATAATGCGATCTTAATAGTTCATCGCTTAAACAAGCTCCACGATTCGGGTGTGACGTATAACAAAATTACAAATGTTAAAATTTAAGTTTAACATTTCGCAATCATTATATTGATCATACATAATATAAATAATGAAAGCTAACATACTTCGAATTCTTAGGGGCGTATTTACAATGGGCGTGAAACTGTGGATTTGAATAGAAGTTGCTGGAGCTGTAAAGTGCTCCCTCGATCCACCCCTCCTTTGTCGGAACTAAGTTCATTACGCGGACGCTAAATCATCTTCCTTCATGGAGGAGAAACAATGAGGGTGGCAGTTACTCAGCCAGTGCTTCATGGCAACCCGGAAGAGCGTTTGTCTGCGTGAACAGTCATCACAAGTGAATTGCTATTTATTCAGTGCATTCATTCCCTCGTCAGCTAGTGGTCTGCAACACATTCAGGGTCAGTTAATGGGCGGTCAGATTTGTAAACATAATAGATACCAGTGAAAGTCACTATAGATGACATATGTCAACCAGGCAGATTAATGTATTGAGATGTAATAATTTGTACTTTATAAATGCGTTTTCAAAAATTGGTAAAATTTAAATTAGGAACGGTTCTGGTCAGATGTCGTTGCTGACAAAGACGTGGAATAAACACCTGGTATTAAAAAGCATTCTTCTTTTGACATATAGAACAAATATTAATTTAAAGGAACAATACATCTAATTGATGTGCGGGAGGATATATCTAGATGTAATAGATCTCATAAAATGTTAATAGCAAAACTGGAAGCAATAGAACTCACCATGTTGGCACATTGGAAACAGCTTCAAACAAAGGGGAAGCACAATGTTAGGATGACAGCAAAAACTCACCTGAAACAGAAAACCACAAAAATCAGAAATGGTGCATAATATATAAGCCATACCACAAAATTTAAAATTATGAATGTTATGAACTAGTGCATTTTACAACCCCTGTGTCAAGATCTGCTGGTGGTTCTTAACACTAAAATATAATATAAAACATTTCTTAGTTTTCATTTTAAATATTTCATTCAGAAATAAAAAATAATACAAATAGAAAGATTTAAAAAACGTCGTTTAGATCAGCCTAAAGATGTCGATTTTGTGTCCCTGGGGTCGATTTAAACTTTCTTGGAGTCGATACTTTCAATAAAAATTTGGGAGTTAGCAACTACAACTTCGACTAAAGCCTCTCGACTCCTCTCAGCGCTATCTATTCCACTATAATAATAATAATAATAATAATAATAGTAATAATAATAATAATTATTATTATTATTATTAAATTAGTCAAAATTTCAATGTGTAATATCAAATTAATTAAAAATGTAAGCATTCTTTATGTCGACTAGAGCATCAAAACATGTTCTATGAACAAACATTTTTATTTTTGTGTGAAGCGAAGCATTAACTTCACGTCTGTGCCTACATTGTCAATTTCAATGAATCAAAGCAAGTGCAGGGTAAGAAAATCGTTGCATACACGTTCTATTGAGTAGTGAATCATGAAATATTTGGTAACTGCAACAATATAACTTTGTTAGGTTAAGTAGGTAATATGAATTACAGCGGTGAGTAAACTGTTGTAGTAACTGTTGCAAAATGGACTTGCCACCCTTAAAGTA
Organism: Gryllus longicercus; assembly: GCA_038098605.1. NCBI lineage: Eukaryota > Metazoa > Arthropoda > Insecta > Orthoptera > Gryllidae > Gryllus > Gryllus longicercus. The sequence continues at coordinate 2,079,131 of JAZDUA010000171.1, read as the reverse complement.
AGGAAAAATCTGGTTGAGATACTTGATTTTCGAATTAATATAATAAATTATAATTTCGAATTATTATAATAATAAATTAAAATTTAAAAAGTAAATTAATGTGTATGTTAAAAAGTTATTACTTTTCATAAATTAATTAGACATTTTTTCCTTTAAATCTTTAAAATGCCCCCCTTTCAGAGAAATTTCTGAATCCACCCGTGATGTGCGGTCCACTGTGCAGAACCCGCTATTGAAACAGACGCCCCAGGCGTCGGAGCCGGCCGTGTCGGGCGGGGGTGACGAAGGGGGGAGGGGGGCAGAGTCAAGAGGGGCGCATTGGAGACGGCCAAGCTCTGAATAGGAGGCGTCCCGTGTTCGAGCCCCGTGACCGGAAACCGCGCCATTACCGCCGGATATACTAATGATATAGTAACTGGCGCACGGCCACACAAAGCCATTACGCACAGACGATACAATTCCGCCACGCGCGCGCGTCTAAACACCGGAGGGAGGCGGCGGTGGCGGTGGTGGCGGTGGCGGCGGCAGCTGCGGCGAGCGGCGACGCGGCGGCGGTTGCGCGTAATGAAAGAGACACCGGAGCCCGGCCCAGCACCTCAAAGCGTCTGCGCAGGGCTAGCACACGTCCCCAATGAGCTCCGTAATTGTTGGGAGATCTACGGACTAATTTTGAACACATGCCAGTCGTAAGTAAAACTGCAGTCAATTCGACATGAAATGCTTTCATACACTCAGCTGCAATCAGTATTGTGCGGTTTTCTTTAGAATGGGATGATTTGACAGCTAGTGCTGGCAACACAACTGACGATTCTGTGGTCGTTGTGTCCTTGAACTTATTAGACTCTTTCCTCCATTCGCTTGTTTGCAGTTGGCTAACTTGTAAATAGTTTCGACGCTCCCTGTTGTGATGTTCTCGTCCGACGACGTCCATTGCTGTGAAACGTCCAGAAAAGGTATTTGAACGTCCCCTGAAAAATCAATTTTCTTTCTATTTATATTCGTGGCAGTTTTCTTTTCCTGAATGTTAGATCACTTTAAGACATTTTCCCACATATGTAAATAAATTTCGATATTTCCCGGACTCACGTACGTGCATATAAATAAGCGAAACTCAGAAATCTCTTTAATGATGTCTCGCGTGAACCGTAAACAATCACTACGAAGGAGCGTAACTAAACAGCTGACGCGGCGGAGGGATACTTCTCTGAAGTACATTTGATGTTCACTTGTTTCGCGAACTGTCACTTTATCCCATTCTTAAGAAAATCGTTCTATATGATCGACAACGCCGCAATGCCAGATGTCAGAAGTTCGGACATCGAGTTTGGAAGGGGCTGACAGAGACGTATTGTTCCTTTAAAGATGCAGGAGACATTATGTACGTATTATTTATATATTCTGTAGTATTTATTTCAATACAATTTTTCGGCATAGAAATCTTTTTCAAGGGACCAAAAAACATAAGTTAATATGAATTAAGGTAGTTAAAATAATCAAAGTTATCTGTAGAAATGTAAATTGTTCGTTCTAATCATAGAAATAAAATAAAATAAGGAATTTAAAGCACATAATTTTCTAGGAAGTTAAAATTATCATTCTAATAATAAAAGTATTATACAACAGCAAGAGTAACGTGTTTTCAAAATAAAGAGAAAAGGTATTGAATGCAAATTAATTTTAAATGCCCAAATTTGGGCTAGTGAACTGATATATAATTTTCCTTGAGCGGTGAAGAAAGAGTGAGGAAAAAATTTTACTTAATAAGTACCATCTCTGCAATCTTAAGCCAGCTCCACATAGTTTCAGTGAATTGATGAACTACCATTCATCTCAACCACATTAACCTTTCATACCCATGCAACTACACATTAAAAACCTGCACCCACTTCCACGATTCGTCTCACCTCCCATTTCCATTACTCCAAACGAGCACACAATGAAATTTGAAATGCAGCCAATACTTTCCCGAGCCTATAACCTCTCTACTCACAAGCATAATGCACGTAATATGTCCAGGCACGTACATCGCATGTAAGTGGCTTCTTTATGGAATTCCCAGAAGAAGCTCTCGAAATTCTTCCTGGGTCGATTCTCTCGATTGCTTTCGACCGATGAGGACGTCTTCGCGTACCCACCCAAGGCGCCCAGTCGTTCCTAGGGCAGGTTGGCGTCAGCAGTAAATCAATATTGAGTTCGCCATTGATAGGCGGGACGTGCGGATACTTCATTATGCAAGCCGCCCTGTTCAAACGGCGCACTGTCGATTCTAGCTTTCTTTGCTCCCATTCAGATTTTTTTGTTTTTTTTTGGTCACCGCAGTCAAGTTTTTAAAGCGGAAGGTGTCTGTTATTGAGTTGGAGATAATTAATTTTACGGCAGTGTATAATAAGGATAAAGCTAATGTGTATATTTTCTATTGAAATAATAATACATAAGAAATGTATTTTAGTTATCACACTCTTTATCTATCTTTCTACTTATCATTACTTTTTAAGAAGAGTACTCATTTAGAGAATATTTAACTTTTGACTGAAAGTACCAAACTTGAAGATAACTTTATTTGATGGTGTCATACTGAGAGAAGAAATATTTGGATTTTTCAACTTGAAAAAAATACAGACCATGCAAATTATGTTGAAGACTTACTCTCGTCATAAAATGTGTTTAGTCCAATGTAAAAGCTTTTCTCAAGAGAGTAATAGCTGGGGATCAGGTAGATGAACAGTGTATACACAGTACCATGAGGCTATGTAATCTTAATAGTTTATTCTAAAAAAATATAATTAATTGTAGAAGAATATTAATATTTAAACAACGCAGTTCTAAAAATTGTATATCAAAGAACATAAATTAAATAATTTTGTTTAAGCCTCGGATTGCACTGTTTCTTTGCTCCGGAGTGTACTGCATATAGAAATGCTGTGTGTGGCACGTACTGCCCAGAGACAAGAGCTTCTCCACAACCACGTCTCCTCGCAGGAAACGCTGGCTGTAAGCGGCCAGCTGAGACTGTAGCACCCCGTGAATTGCTATTATCTCCTTTCCGAGCAATAAAGCCCTACCGTCAAAATATTTCAGAAATTGAAAACCATTAAAGCTTTTACTTCCACGAACTAAGCAAAAGTAGCTGACGTTGACAGAAAAAAAAAGATTCACTTAGAAATGTGTTTCCATTGCGCGATAAGAATCTTATATGGGTCACAACGAAATGTGGCACATAAAAATGGAATCGTGCTCCCTAAAGTTTGGGTTTCTCTTATTGCTGCTTCCAGGACGACTGCTGCGAGCTTGTAACTTCTCGGGGAAGAAGAGAGTACATATACATAAAATGAATACGGAGACGAATTTTCTGATACACTTAACTTATGCAGAAGAGTAAATTTACATGCTATTACATTTAATTGTTCGAGCATAAAAATAAGAGAGATTCCAGTTTTTTTTAACTCGACCTAATTGTCTGCACGTTCAAAAGTACATTGTTTACCTTGTATGTTGTATTGATTTTGAATTATGTATTTATTAGTGAAAATATTTTTATTTATGAATAGTCATTATTACCACTATTGAATCAGTCATAATACTTCCCGACCTTCGATTCCAAAATATGTCTTTTCAAGTTCATAACCACACCTAATGATTATTTCTTAAATGCTTCAAGTAATACATTTAAATGAGTAAAATATGTGTGATCAGGTAAGTCAATTTAACTTCTCTGCATTACTTTGTTATTCATACATTTTCAATACTTATTACCTCGTATACAATTTAATTTTCACTACATTTTCATGAGAAAATATCAAGACGTAATATATTGTTTAAAGTCAAAACCTCCAAATAATTTGCACGCGAAAATATTTGAATAATTTTATAATAAATGTTATAATATTACGTATAATTTCTTCCGTCTTCTTACTACATTATAACACATTCCAACGGTATGGTGGAAATAATCATTAGTAGTATAAAATAAAATTTTGTGATTATTTTTGAGATATTAGAACATGTGAAAATTTATTTCTCTAGAACATTTTCTTTCCGAAATTCAACTTTTATTAGTAACTAAATACAGAAGAAGACAAATAAAATGGATTAACTGAACGAATTATGAGTTTACATAATTAAAGCAATGCAATAATAGTTCTGCGTTCTGAATTACTTATTGTTTATCAACTAAAATCAGTACTTAAAATTCATACCACATTTCTGCACCAAGAAACGGCGCAGACAATTATCTTCAATTAAACATTGACATGAAAAAAATAGATAATGAGGGCTTCCCAGAAATGCATATTTCCTACCAAACACGTTCCGTATTTCATATGATAATAGCCTTTTTTCAAATATCCACTATGGAAAGAAGTCGAGGGCTTGAGAGGAGCCAGATAATAAGATCTATAATTGAACGGGCTCTTTCCGGATAACGCGTACCCAGCCGGCATATTAAGAGAACGTCGCAGTAGCTGTGCACAATGGGGCCAAATCCAAAACTTCAAATAGAAATGAAAACAGCTCGCGAATACGTCAAACACTTTACTATAAATCAAAATAAATAAAAAATATGTAAAAGTAAAATTAGTTTGAGTGGATGAAAAGGTTTTGGTAGAAAAAGAAAATCAAAAACTTGTGCTAATTCTACTCTTGCTGATGTATCTGCAACTGCCTTATGTCAATTTAATGGCAGTTCTGTAGTGGCGTAAAGAGTAAGGAAAGTAAATAGAAAATAAAACGGCGTCACAAATGTATTGAAAAATGTTTACAATTCCTCGGACTAATATCTTAAAACACAAAGAATTTGGATCAATGATATCAAAGGGGTAAAACAGATAATATCGATAAATAAAAAAAGGTGAAGAATGCACTAGTTTTAAAATTTCAGATTTTCCAGGAAAAGGATAAGAAAGTACTCTAAAGATAGAAAAAAATAATTCAAAACAGATAAAGAATGAGACGATACTGGAAATGAAGAAGGAAGGCATTTCACGTTCCCTTTGGCTGATTTAAAGTGGAAGAAGAAAAAAAACTATTTGAAACTAATATGTCCCGTTCCATTAACGAATGCTTGCTGTCGTGCGAATAGCACACATACTTCTTGTGTATATGTTTTATCTTTTACCGGTACAAATATATAATCTCTAAAAGATTTTATTCTCTTGTAAGTCTCTCTTTAAGTAAATCCACTACAAATTGATCATCCAATTCTTTAAAGCACAATTTTGTACATCGTTCACTTTATACCAAGAACTTCAAAATATTGTGGGTTGGGGTAATAGATAAGGCCCTAATAGACCCTAATAAAGCTACTGAAAGATCATGCGTTCATACTCCCTCCCCCTTCTTTCCAGAATTGAAGCTTCTTCGCTATTTTTTCAATATTTTCATTTTGCTGAGAGTTGAAATAGTAGTGTATTAACTAAAAAAATATTTCCTGCTAATTCGATGACATTTATGTGATTTTCATGAAGACGAAACATTTCAGCGAATTTTGAACAATTTAACGCACGATATGCCAAGAAGCAAAATGAGTCATGCCGTATTATTTAAATTATGCAGTATTATTTTCTAAAACAAACTTTTTCGTTAAGACTTTTAAATTATGTAGTCCTCTTATCCTCATATCTTTGGAGATCATTTGCTAAGTTCTTATTTAATGCTTTCGGTTTCTCTAACATGTGGCATAGAGAAAAATTGTAACTGTCAAAAAATGAGATTTTGACGAAACAGGCGATCTAATTTACAAAATGTATTATTCTTTTCAGGTATGTAATATTTCAATTCAAAAATATTTAAATTATTTTATTTATTTAATATTTAAATTTAAAGCAAGGCTCAGGCCATCATGCCAGCTCCCTCACCTGATCACGAAAATTCCGCTACGCTCCGTTTGATAGTAAAGCTCCAATGTACTGAAACACTCCAATGTACAGGAGGTATCAGTGTGGCTATGAAACAGGCGCTTTATATTTTTTTCAGAGGCTCATTTTAGATTTGAGAATCTTTTACGTGCAGTAAATTTACATCGGACATACAGCTTAACTTCCCCTCTGAAGAAAAGCACACGAAAGATTTTTTTCAGCCTTAAAATCCGGTGCGATCGGATTTGAACCCGCGAATCCAGGCGGAAATAGGATGTATTTAAAATGTACTTGTCAATCAATATTTCAGACTGTGTCTCACTGTGACTACTTCACGACTGAAATACTCGCACTCTACCTTGCCATGTGTTTAGCTAATGCGCCCATTTCGCCTATTTTGGCCCAGTGCCCTCCACGACGCGGGGCTGTCGGCGACAAAAAGGGCGCGTCGAAGGCGGTGGCGCTGACGGCGGCAATTCAAGCGGAGGAGCCACCCGACAGCGCCACCAACGAGGTCACGGCGCGACGCGGAGGGGAGGAGTTATCAAGACCCGTAATTGCTCATGCGGCGCCGTCGAACGCTCCCGCTCCCGCCCCCGCCCCCGTACCTACCCCCGTCTCGGCCGCCGACGCCTTATAAGCCCCGCCACATCAACGCCCACCCCGGCGCTCTCGCGAAGGCCGTCGTACTACGTACTCGCTCGCTCTCCGTTGCTCATTTCGAGTCTGCTCCACTTATCTTTGGTTTTGCTCCTCTACCAACATTTTATTTTCCTTCATATTCACCTATCACATCCTCCTATGTACTAGAATCTCATATGTCCTCTTCTCATTTCCTTTTTCGTTATTCCGTTATATTTTTTGCTCTACGCCCTCTACTCACCTAATTTGATTTTTAATGAATCTATGTATCTCTCTCTCAACTTATTGAAAAAAGTGGTAAGATGGACAGTTAGACAAAAAAATTTACAAAATTACTTATTTGGTTTCCATATGTTCACCATTTACTCATTTCGTGTTTATCTATAATCATTAACCTTTTATGGAAAATCATTCTCTTTCATTCTTGTATATCCACTTTCACCGTTCATCCTTTCATGTACTTGTTTACTCTCACCTTTCCCAATATGTGCATAATTGAATAATTTTTACCATCTCCCTCTTAATATATTTCGTCGACCTTTCCTCCCACATTTTTTTTTTTTACTTTTCCGTGCTCTCAATGGCACAACAACCTCTGCGGCCAAATTCCTCCGCGGGCGGATATTCTCACATTGTTCCCACGGCCTTCACTCTCCCAGCGGCTCGTTCTGCTTTCGGTACATCCGCATGCTGCACACCGCCTCTCCGCGGGCCTCCCATCCGTCCTTATCCCACAATCGCTCTCGGCGGCACAGCGGTCTCCGCTGCCGCATTTCCCCTCCCCGCCCCGTCCTCACTCCCACCGCTCCGCCCTCGCCTTCGTCGCCTCCGGCACTGCCACTGCCACAATTGCCCCTCCTCCTCCTCCACCTCCACCTCCCGCTCCCGCTCCCGCTTCCAGACTCGATCTTCCTACCCATCTCTCCCAGTCCCGCTCTGCGTCCTGCTCCCAAATCTTCGCCTTGCCTCGCACCCAGTCCCTCTCCAAACTCCAGGCCCTGCTCTCAGCCCCTGCTCCCGGCCCTGCACCCGGCCCCTGCTCCCAGCCCCTGCTCCCAGCCCCTGCTCCCAGCCCCTGCTCCCAGCCCCTGCTCCCAGCCCCTGCTCCCAGCCCCTGCTCCCAGCCCCTGCTCCCGGCCCCTGCTCCCGGCCCCTGCTCCCGGCCCCTGCTCCCGGCCCCTGCTCCCGGCCCCTGCTCCCGGCCCCTGCTCCCGGCCCCTGCTCCCGGCCCCTGCTCCCGGCCCCTGCTCCCGGCCCCTGCTCCCGGCCCCTGCTCCCGGCCCCTGCTCCCGGCCCCTGCTCCCGGCCCCTGCTCCCGGCCCCTGCTCCCGGCCCCTGCTCCCGGCCCCTGCTCCCGGCCCCTGCTCCCGGCCCCTGCTCCCGGCCCCTGCTCCCGGCCCCTGCTCCCGGCCCCTGCTCCCGGCCCCTGCTCCCGGCCCCTGCTCCCGGCCCCTGCTCCCGGCCCCTGCTCCCGGCCCCTGCTCCCGGCCCCTGCTCCCGGCCCCTGCTCCCGGCCCTTGCTCCCGGCCCCTGCTCCCGGCCCCTGCTCCCGGCCCCTGCTCCCGGCCCCTGCTCCCGGACCCTACTCCCGGCTCCTGCTCCCGGCCAATGCTCCCGGCCCCTGCTCCCGGCCCCTGCTCCCGGCCCCTGTTCCCGGCCCCTGCTCCCGGCTCTCGTCTCCAGCCCACCTCCCAGCACCGCTACCAGCCCAGCTCCCAACCCCGTTCCCGCCGGCGCTTCTACTCGCAGATCTGTTCCCACTCGTACCCCGCCCCGCCCACCTCCGCCCAGTTCCCTCCCGTCTCATCTTGCCATATCTCATCCTACCCCACTGTAACCCATTCCGTTTCGCCTCGCCCATCCACCCTCTCACCCGACCTCCGTCTTGATCCACATCCCTCTCTATTCATCCGGTCTCGTCCCGTCTTGCCCCACCCCACGTCACCCTGCCCCGCCACGCCCTCATACAGCCACCATCCTGCTTTCGTCGACCCCGCACCCCTCCCCGCCGCCGCCTCCGCCGCTGTTGCCGCGGCCGTCAAGGTTGTTGCTGCCGCTGCCGACGAGGGCGCATGCGATATCGGTTAATCTCGTTGGAGAGCGCTCCATGTGACGTCAGCCGATATTTCCAGCGCCTCCTCAGTCACGTTCGAACGGCGTGGTGGCGACGGCGGTGGAGGGACGGGGACGGGTCAGCGGAAGGAACGAAAGGGAAATCAAAAAAGAGGAGAAAGTATAATGGGGAATCAAGTTGGACATTGTTTTCCTGACTCTTCGTACTGCAGAAGTCACATTGAACGCTATCTGTTAAAATGCCAACCTCTCTTGGAAAATAACTCATTTTACACGCCACGTAAAATGCAGCTTTAACATGTAACATTTTGCCATACATTAATTTAGTCTATAAATGTAAAACCTAATGCATTAAGTAAACAGGTACATTTTATCGTGTTCTCCAGAAGCATGAGATTTAACACAGTTGATTCTGTAACATTAGTAGGATATTTGTAGTGAGTACGTGTAGTATTAGTATTAGTATGATGTTTCTACTTTCTTTAATTACATATTTCGAGAAACAAACTCATAAGATCAAATAATGTAAAGACAGTTTTCTTCGAATGACTTTCTTCCTGTATTTTCGCAAAATATACGTACACTTCACACACTATAGCTCTATCAACAATTTCCCCAAACTTACCTGAATCATTGAGAACCCGCGCAAACGGATAAAGATAGATTTGTCTCGTGGTTCGGGAACGCGAGAAGTTGCGTATGTCCGTAAAGACCATCTTCTTTGAATAGCTTTCTTCCCGTATTTTCGCAAAATATACGGATACTTCACACACAACAGCTCTATCAGCAATTTCCCCAAACTTACCCAACTCTTTGAGAACCCGCGCAGGCGGATAAAGAGCGATTTGTCTCACTTTTCCGGAACGTGAGAACGCGGAACTCCGGAATGCGTGTGTCCGTGGTGACATCAGCGACGCAAACGCCGGGCGTCGCCCAGCAGCCCGCTTCTTCGCCGCTAAGCGGATCTAACGATAATTTCATTATGTGTTTAGCGTCCTCCGCGGCTTGGCCATCAGTAAATTGATAGGCTATAAGGCTTAACACGCACTTTTAATCGTATCGGGATGATTAATGAGTAGGTGAGTCCGACACGATGCCAGAGCGCCGCGCTGCGGCGGTCGAGTTGGCGATGACGGCCGTCCGACCGCACCGCCCGCCCGCCAATTCCACCGCTCGCTCCCGCGACCCGCCCGCCTGCCAGACGCACATTCTCTCACCTGACAGGGATTGCAACAGCGATGGCGATCTTTCCAAAACACCAATGTTTCCATAAAAAACATTGATATTTTTAACATCGATTTATTAAAGCCGATGTTCTTCTGCTCGATACTTGCGCTCAATTTGTTTACGTTTTCAGTAGTTTACTTGCGTATAAAAAAGTTATTTTTATCATATGTTCCATAATCACAATTTCGTGAAGAAGTTATTTCGTCTAAGATAAAACATGAAGTAACTGATAATACCAACATCGATTTATGTGTTCGCACAAAGTAAAAGCTGTTTATACTATCTTTATCAAACAGACTAACTACTTTCTGAGAGATGACGCCGATGCTCTGGCATTTTCATCGCCTTTACTTCTATTTCGCACGCGGAGAGGCAGTTAACGCGATTGTAGTAAGGATAGCGCTTCTCCCATCCCGGGATCATTCTATGGCGTACTGAGAATGCTCTGGCTCCTTGAGGTGATTGTTACTGCTTAGGCTTTTGTGGTCAGTTTTGATCTTTGTATTTATGTTTTAGATTGATTTGTTAATTAATTCTTTAATTATGAACGAAACATCATGGTTGCTGTCATAATACATTCTTCACCGCAAGAACGTAAATGTTGGAGGTCACTAAACCAGTTTTCAAATATCTATTTAAAAAAAAACATCGATCGCATAACTTCCGTGTCTCGTTCGTCTTCTCAAGCTTGCCATCTCGTCTATCAGTACGCTCACGCCCTCTCTTTCGCGTTCTTTGGGGCGTTCTTCTCTCCATTCACTCGCCCGTTCCGCTGCCCATCTGCATCTCTCCCACCACCTCGGGCGTCATCCCTCCAGCCATGTCACACTTCACCGCACCAAACATCTCACACGCACGCTCGCCCACCAGCTCGACTGCCTGCTTGCCCGGCAACTTGACTGCCAGCTTACTCGTCATCTGGATCGTCTACCTGCCTGTAATCCGTCAAATCGCCTGCCCTCTCTCTCGCCCTCTCGCCCGCCCTCTCGCCCACCCTCTCGCCCGCCCTCTCGCCCGCCCTCTCGCCCGCCCTCTCGCCCGCCCTCTCGCCCGCCCTCTCGCCCGCCCTCTCGCCCGCCCTATCACTCTCGTTGCCCTTCATCTCGTGTAGTGTCGCCCGTTCGCCCTCATTGCCCGCTGCGCCACCTTCCCACCCTCCGGCCGGCCGCGCAGCTGTGAATGGGCGTGGGGCGCTTCTCACAGAGGCCCGGCGCCGCCGCCGCCTGCATATGCATCAGGTCACGGAGCGGCGGCGGCGCGGGCGGCGTCAGTGTTCGACGAAAGGGCACAGAGGGAAATGAGAGCCTCGCACACGAGGTGTGAAACACAAGAGCTGAGCGAAAGTGCAAAGCGGAAGTATTTTTAGGATACATGGAACCGTTAGGATTTGAGAAGATGAAGGCGAAAGGAATGCAAATGAGAATACCAGAAAACTTTATAAAATATGTGACATTTGGCGAGAGAAAGCACTGTGATTTCAGAATGGCTGTAGAGTTGGAATATATGTATTTAAAGTGAAGTGAATATTTGGAAAATCTATTCATTTCGTCTAAATCCTTTCCCCATGATTCGAAATTTATATTTCTACTATTTTACATCAGAGGCATGTCTGGAATTTTCTAATTGAATTGAACATTATTTTAAAAAAACTTTCTTATTGAATACTACTTAAAACTAGTTGAACGATATTTAAAAATTACTTAAAGATTAATTTACAAAATTTGTTTACAAAACGTAAGAAATCGGATATTGAAAAATATTAAGAATTCCACCACAGAACCAAGACGCGAATGTCTAAATAATAATAATAATAATAATAATAATAATAATAATAATAATAATAATAATAATAATAATAATAATAATAATGTAAATAAAATTTTACCTCCAAATAATTTTCTTAATACAGGTTCCAATAAGCAGGCGCATTGCGTGACATTTCTGAGAAACTACAGCTATTTGAGAACAAATATGATATTTGGTTGAAACGTTCTGCTTTCCTTTGGGTTCCAGAGGGAGTCTTAAGCACGCGCTTAGCCTGCTGAGATGCATTGGACTAGCGAGCGATGAGGCGGCGGGCGTGCGGCATAGGCGGCGGCGACGTTTGAGAGCGAACCCGGACGCACCTCGAGGCCCGGGACGCGGTGGCGGCGGCGCGAGGGTGGAGCCTCTGTGACCTCCGCCGTACGCATCGCGGGGTCACCCGCCTCCCGCGACCCTCCTCACACACACACACACGTAGGTTCACGTTCCCTCCGCACAGACAGCGTGTGGCGGCGTCGCACGGTGACGGGCTCCGGCACCGAGGCGCACGTGGGCGCTGCCGCGACGCGAAGCGACGGCTGTCCGCCCACGCCGGCGGATCGCTGGCCCGCGCGCGCGCACACGCTGTCACACGCGCGGGTGCGCCCACGGGCGCGGTGGGCGACGGCGGGCGGAGCGCGACGGGCAGTGGGGTAGCGCGGGGTGGACGAGGAGGCGGGCCCAGACAAGGGACGAGGAGCGGTTGGTGGGGTGGGGCGGGGCGGGGAGTGGTGTAGGGGGAGGTAGAAGACAGGGGGATGGACTAAAGGATAGGTGGTGGTTATAAGAACAGAACGGGGTGGACTAAAGAACAAGGAGAGGTGGACTAAAGGACAGAGCGGGTTGGACTAAACGACAGGATGAGGTGGACTATAGGACAGGGCGGGGTGGACTAAACGACAGGGCGGGGTGGACTATAGGACAGGGCGGGTGGACTATAGGACAGGGCGGGGTGGACTAAACGACAGGGCGGGGTGGACTATAGGACAGGGCGGGGTGGACTATAGGACAGGGCGGGGTGGACTATAGGACAGGGCGGGGTGGACTATAGGACAGGGTGGGGTGGACTAAACGACAGGGTGGAGTGGACTTAAGGACAGGGTGGAGTGGACTTAAGGACAGGGTGTAGTGGACTAAAGGACAGGGAGAGGTAGACTAAAGAACAGGGCGGGGTGGGCTAAAGGACAGGTCGGGGTGGACTAAAGGACAGGGTGGGGGTGAACTAAAGGAAACGGGCGGGGCCGGGCGGGGCGGACTAAGATAAGGGCGGGGTGGACGAGAAAGCGGGGTCAGCCCAAGGACGAGGAGGGGTTGGGCGGGGAGTAGGGAAGGGCAGGGTGGACTAAAGGACAGGGCGAGGTGGACTAAAGGACACGACGGGGGTGGGCTGGGAGAACGAAGGAGCGAGGAGGGGCGGGTTGGGGTGGCCGATGGGGTATGACGGAGTTCTCGAGAGGGCGGGGTGGACAAAGGGTCACAGCTGGGCGGGCAGGACGGTAGGGCGAAGGGATGGGAATACGGTATAATATATCGATGTTTGTGGGCCTGTCGACGACTATGCTCATTAGTCTCATTAGTGAACTGAATGTTTTAATACCTGGACGTGGCGGTGTTCCTCTCCGTGGAAGGGTAAGATCCAGTGTCGACCCACCCCTGAGTGTGCAAAGAAACCTAGCTAGTACAGATAATCTGAGTGTGTCAGGGCCCGAACCTTTGGATCTCCCGGTGAGAGACGCTAGAGGGCGCGGGGTTGGGACGTGAGGACGTCAGGCGAGTTGGGTGAAGGGACAGGGCGGGCGACGGCCGTCGATGGCAACGGGGGCGGGGCGGATGACGCTGCCGGGGCGGGGCACCGTCAGGTTCGTGCGAGTGTCGGGGCGAGGTGGAGTGATGATGGGGTAGGGTGTGAGAAGACACGAGGAATAAGGCGAGGCAAGAAGCTACATAGCGGGACGGAGTAAGAGAGGACGAGGCGGGGCGAGGCGAGGCGAGGCGAGGCAAAGCGGAGGGGGGCGGGACGGGGCGGGACCGCCGACGAGGTGGAGCGAGCGTTTGAAATGTGGGCCATGGAGAGACAACAACTGGGGTTTGCGAAGGAGTGGGGCCCTTCTGGTAGAAAGCAGCGAGAGAATGTCATTCCCGGAATGATGTCGAAATTATGAATCTTGGCATGTCGGCTAAAAAATGTTTTGGAAGATTTGCAGAGGAACAAGTTATAATCGTAATTATAAATTTTACATGACCGATAAACAGCAAATGACCAATCCAATAGTTTCTTGTGTTATCGGGCGTGTGGTATTTGATACTTTTCACAGTACCATCTTCTTATAAAAAAATAATTATGCCACCCTCTTTAGCTACAGTTCTTTCTTTTCGATTATTCATACCGAACTCGCACTGTCATGAGTGGTTTATCATTTCTCTGGTTGCAGTAAATGGATTCAAAAATACTATAGCATGAAATTACATTTTCTTAGATTGAACGTCATACCGAAATATAATTAGGTAAATAAATTTGTTGGTGGAATATTATTTATGTTCCTCCCGTTATATTACAATATATATATATATATATATATATATATATATATATATATATATATATATGTATTTTCCATCCTCCAAAACAAGTAACATAGACATAAATGTGACAAGCGAAAATGGCAAAACGCATTGGCAAATAATGTATAGTTAAATGCTGCATTTGTCGAAAGACAACTCATTATATATTAAATAGGTGAATGTGAATGCCATTAGCTTAATCGTTACCAGGAATTTGAATGTGCAATAATGCTAACTCCATGTGAAATCATTTCTGATGTCCCATCTCAGTTATATTATCATTCTATTCTCTGTTATACAAATACGTTGGTATAATTGTATATTTAAAAGCAGTAAACTCCGACACGGGGTGACCGATCTCCATGAAAGTTGACACAACTAGGTGAATTTTTACCGAGGCTTATGTGATCTTAATTTTGTTTTAACTCCATTACCTGGCGTTGCAGGACAAAATTCCGCGTCATTTTAATTCAATTTCCATTCAAAATGCGCCCTGAGCTTCATTGTGGGCGCGCCGAAGAGACGAAGAGAGACAGGGAGCGACGGAGGTATGCAGGGAGTGACGGAGGCAGACACACAGAGGGCACGTGAGAGAGAGAAAGAGAGAGAGAGAGACGAAAGAGACGAAGAGACAGAGATAAACAGACAGACAGACAGATTGAATATGAAAAAATCCGGTATTTTGATGGTATTTAATACGTTACAAATTCTTATATTTTCCTATCACATAAAAACTTACAAATGTAACCCCATTGCTGTATGTCTTATAATTAGAAGTTATGCAAGATTTGTTACTAAAATATAATTACGTTGTCTTTTTATTATCTGTTAATTGATATTCACAACTATTCATCACTATCGTTTTTGAGAGAATTTCAAATTTTTCTGATAATAAATTTTTGTAAACATACACATTTCATTACATTTAATTTTATGAGGTTGAAACAATAAATTCGCACAATATGGCAATATACTGAATTAAATAGTGTAATTATATAAAATGCCAGCAATAATTAATACGGTTTTAAAGAAAGCATATCGTGTCTGAAACTAGAATCAGAACAACTTTCTGAAGGCTGACGTGCTCATTTACACCTTATACGCTTTCACAAAAAGAAGACGTGCAGTGGATCAACTCTGACATCTGTTTCACTAATGCCAATAGAAAATTAATTGCCAAATTATCGCCCAGTAAATTTTATTTTTTGTCATGGAAACGAAATTATTTCGCCATTTATGCTATAAATCATTCTTCCTTCTCAGACTTTCTGAACGTCTTCTCCGCGACGCGTTTGCTCCCGTAGCCTCGAAAGAATGCGCCAGCTGTTTTTTTGTGAGAGAAACTGAGAATAGCTTCAGCGGTTGGGACCAGTGTTCTTGAAATTCGCTTCACACAAAGGTCACGGGATACTTTACGTAATAATAAAGAAAGGCGGAAATCCGAAAATGAGATATTTCGTAAGCCAATATTTCTTAGAACGCGACCTAAATCCGCGTCTGACATTTAGTCTACTCTTTTCCGAGTTATTTTGTGTGGATGTAATACTATTACACGGAATACCAATTTAATGAAGAAAGTAAGATTGTTCATAAATATTAAAAAAATTAGTGTACACAAAAACAACAATGTGATAGCTACATACGTTCCCATTTGTTTTGAATTGTTGTGCCCCGTCATTTGTTTAAGTTACGTTCAAAATATTAAAAAACTTCCTACGGCATGGGAAGGTAGACTAATTCTACTATATGATGATCAAAATATTGCTGTCGTATATAATTTAAATAAATAGTTTGAATACAAAATATAAACGTTAAATAGCAACCGCAAACAATGATGCACTATATAGGCGTACCAACTGTATCATCATATACACAACACATACGCATTGTACACACACCAATTCTCGTGAGTTTTCTTTTCAAGCAAATTTACAAGTTTTCAAAAATGCAGCAGTAATTTATTTAATTTCTTCCGAATCCTTTTTTATCCCGACGTTGCGTAATGATCCCAGACAGCTTCCATAAACTTTAGGTGCACCACTTTCACTAAAACGCGTTTTCCATGCCTCTCTGCGAAATCGTCCTTCCTTTCCCCGAGCCGCTTTTGTGCAGTTCTTCGAAGCGCGAGCGACAGCCTCTTTGGGAGGGAAAGCTTCCCGGAGATGCCGAGCGAATCCGTGCCGCGCCACTGTCGCTTGAGGAATATTCTCGATTGTGCATCCTCTGCTCCCCCTCCCAAGTTCCTCTCGCGGGTTTTGAACTTACGTACGCCTTTTCTCTCGTCTCCTTCCAAGTGGGGGTCCCATCCTAAACTGAGTGTGTGTGTGTGTGTTTTCGCAACGCAAACCAGGTTTCTTCGAAAAAAAGGAAGAAACAATGCCTGGTCGACAACAAAACAAATTTACTTCCTCTCGATTTACGATTTTAATTACAATTTTATTTATTTGTCGTAGAAAACAACGTACGAGACGTATGGAGAAGAATAGTACGTGAGACTGTGGGGGAGAATATAATACCTAATAAACTTATTAAAATATACAATGAAAATTTTAATATCAATTAATATTTTAATGATCAATTTGAATTCTCTGCTCAAATGCATCAATGAACACGTCAATAAATAAAATAAAGTGAAGTGAAATAATAATTTGAAGACACCAAAAGAGTATTACGTTTTGTATTTTCTACGAACGTGAATTTTCTATTCACGAGATATTACGTAAATAACATGTGATACGCATTTATTACAAATTAAAAAAACAGTTAGAAGTGATAATACAATATAAAACCCTAATTTTACGGGGAAAACTCACATTAACAAATTGTATAACTTCATAAAAAATCTAAGGTAGCACAAAAAATCTCCAGGGAGTGTTTAAGGTAGGCCAATTTACCACCTGACCATTGAAGAGACGATGATAGTCAAGAGAATAGGATTCAATTTTCTCAGAGATTTCATTTCAAATTTCTTTCGTTACATTCCCCTTAAACGCTCCATTCCTACACGCTCGTTAAAAACATCGTCACTCAACAACACAAAACATTTTAATTTCTTTCTCAGCACTAAACTTCCTTTTCGAATTGTGAATTCGAAGCTTAGAGATCCACCACCACTCTAACCCAACACCAAACACGAAAATTTCAAAACCCCATCTCTCGCAACACCAGCCCTCAACTCGCAATGCCACAGCGTCGGAGAAAGTAATTGCAAACTGACGCGCTCGGTATGAGAGAAGAAGGAGAAGAAGAATAAGAAAAAAGTAAAATAAAAAACAAAATAAAAAGAGGCGTTCTGATTTCGCGGCGTCGCCGATTGGTCGTAACCTCCGTAATATGCAGACGATCCAATCTGGAAGATAGAGGGCGTCCGGGAGGATGGGAGGACTCGAGGCGCAAGACCGCACTCCCAGATAAATCAGAGAGCGCGCGGGCGCGAGAGAATTCAGGTGCGGAGAGCGAGAGAAAGAGAGACAGAAAGCGTCGAGAGGAAGATGGGAAAAAAGCACTTCGCACAGTGGGACGAATCGTGTCTACAATTTTTGCCATTTTCGTTTACAACCATTACCAGAATCAGAACTTATTTCTGCAACAAAGATCGCTAGGTATGTTACTATAGATGTCAGGGCTTCACGTATTTACAAAATTATGTCTTATTAGAGTGAAAGGGAACGTAAAAGGTGTGATATTTGTCTGTCTCCAAACCTTTCGTGTGTCACGTCAGTCTGACCCCAAGATGGCGAAATGTGATCGTCTGGTTTTTGTCTAAGAAGTGCAACCTATCAAATTTTATTACGGGGGAAAGAAACCATTGCTGTAGTCTAATGTCTGGATCTAAAAAATTGTTCATTGTCTACTTTCAAAACCACCTAGTTGTTTTGGGGGTCGTTGGTTCGTCCAGCAATGTTTTTCGACAACGTGGTACTGTTTTTATTTGTTGCTAGGTATCTACTCGTGCATATCATCTGTCTCATAACTGTCCGTTAGTGGCGTCGTCTCTGTATGAGTGAATATGAAATCAGATTTCGAGGGAAAATGCAATGTTGCCGGATATTAAGGGAAGAAAGGGAAGGAAAAGAAATTATCGATAGTTGGTCCAATCAGTGCACTAGCAATCTCAGATTTACAAAGATGTTTAAAGTAATATTTTAAAAATTAATATTAACGGGCTGTAATTAAAATGAATATGAATCACGGATATTTTGTGCCCGGATATTTTGCAAGATCACTTTTTATTTACATTGTTTATGTTGATGATGAGAAGTATTGAAGTGTTACTTTTAACAATATTTCCATTTTACATAAAGAATTACGTACATTACGAAAAAAGTAAAAGTAATTCATTTGTGCAGTGTAATTTTTAAAATTACAATTTAGGCATTTAGATTCACTGTTGAACTTTCACTTCAATTCTATGAGCTATAAATCATTCTAGCTGATAATAGCACCTTATTGCCACCTAGAATAATCAACAGTACCTCTTAAAATAACTGCAAATTCCTTTCTCCAGGCAACATGAAAATAGTAGTGGTAATAGAATTTACTCCCTAATTTCTGCCTTCTCATATAAATGTTTAAAAAATGCACAGTAATCTTGAGAAAATTAGCTCAGCAGGTCTTCCACGGAAATGCGTTTGGGGTTCCCTGATGCAAAAAAAGGAACATTTATCAAGAACTGGCCATTTGTCTGCCCGTCCGTCTTTGTGTGCATCTGCCCGACTCGCCTTTTACTTATCCGACTGGGTGTCCATTTGCCTCTCCGTTCGTCCGTCCATTGTTCTTTTATGTGTTGTTCCGTCCGTCCGTCCGTCTGTCCGTCTATTTGTCCGTCTGTACATCCGTACGTCTACATGTCCGTACTTCCGTACGTCCGTACGTCTGTACGTCTTACGTCCTCCATCCATCCTCTCATAATTTCAGCGGTCGGTCGATCAATATTCCTTGGCGCTATTTGGCAACATCCATTGAATTCTTTCCAAAAATGAGATAACAAGTTTTCCTTTTTTCCTTCCTCGCATTCGGACCCAGTGTACGTCCCCGGGTGCCACGGCGCTGCAGGGGGGCTCCAAGTGGCGGGCTGGAGGGGTTGATGAGCCACTGGGGGCTCCCCAGCGGGTGCCGCACCACCCCCGCCCCCTTCTCACCTCGAGCCTCCGCCCCCGCCCCCGCCCCCGCAACCGCGCAGCTCCGCGCGGCCTCGGCGAAAATGAAACAGATAAATAATTTGAAAGTCAGCAGGAGACCAAGCGCTTTGTGCTGGATATTAGAGGAGCTCCTCCCCACCCCTCCCCTCCACGCCTAGCACCTCTCCGCGCCGCTGCCTTCGCGCTTGCATCGGGCGGGCGGGCTAACTCTCTTCTTTCTCTCTCTTTCGAGATATTTCTCTTTCACTCTCTCTCCTTCGATCTCTCTCTCTTTCGATCTCTCTCTCTCTCTTTCGATCTCTCTCTCTCTCTTTCGATCTCTCTCTCTCTCTCTCCCTCTCTTTCGATCTCTCTCTCTCTCTCTTTCGATCTATCTCTCTCTTTCGATCTCTCTCTCTCTCTTTCGATCTCTCTCTTTCGATCACTCACTTTCGATCTCTCGCTTTCGATCACTTGCTTTCGATGTCTCGTTTTCGATCTCTAGCTATCGATCTCTAGCTTTCGATCTCTCTCGTTCGAGTAATATATACATTATATAGATATTAAAATAAATAGATTTAAAATCTTTAAACTTTTTTCTTTAATTTTTAATCATTCTCCCTCCCTTCAAATATTTTCTGAAACCGTTCGTACTGAGTTAGCTTGGCTTTGGAGTTTCTGTTTCTAGCACGGATTTTGTATTTTATTTCGGTTACGACGTTTACGACGCTTCTCGTTTCCTTCATTTGTCTATTACATATTTTGAGACAGTCTGTTTTCCTATTCCTTTGGTTGATTTTTTTAATCTTTATTTTGCTTTATACCTATATCTGACTTTGTGACATGGTTTTACGTCACCCTATACTTTTACCTTCCTCTTTACAAATATTTTCTCTTTGCTTTTCTACCTTTCAATTGTACGTGTATCTATTGCTACAGTCCTCTGTTTGTCTCCCTGCTTCTCCTGATCCTATCTGATCCTTTGATAAGCTACCTAAACCTGCAATTTCCTGCCTCAATATCTCTTCTTCTTTGGCTGCTTTAAAGGCTATCTGTCTTTTTGTTTCCTAATTTAATCTTTATATCTTTCATTTCTCTAGTTTCTTTGCTTTTCTAATCTTTCTTTCCGTTAGTTAATCTGTCTCTTTCTCATCCTCTTGATTTACCTTTCAGATCTTCGTCCACAGGCTGTATATCTCTCTTTTTTGATGCGCCTTTATCTGTTCTGCGGAATCTCGGTCTATTGATTTCTATGGAACGGTTTGTTTCTCCTAGGCATTACAGTGATACACATTACTTGTACGTTCTGCTTGACCTGGTTTTCCTTTCTCACTCCCACTTATTTTAGAAATGTAAACGCATGAACACGTTCGTCACTTTGCACTCTCTCACAATATCTACCTTCCCCATCCACACATCCTCTCCCACCGTCACCCCCTCCCGCTCCCCCTCCAGCCCCTTTCAGGCAACGCCTCTTCATAATACCTGGTTGCATCTCTTTCTACCTGCAGCACATACTGCTCTCTCCATCCTGCTCTCTCCGCCTTTTCAGAGCGCTTTTTGCACGAACACAAACGTCACCCGAACCTCTCTCTTCACCCCGCTTCATTCCTACTCTCTCTCTCTCACTCTCTCTCACTCTCTGTCTCCCTCTGTCTCTCTCACTTGCGCGCTCACACCCCGGTGTTTTATAATTTTTTTCGCGTGGCTTCATCTGGCTTGCGGTGGCTGACAGAAAAGGCGGGCTGAGCGAACTATATGGAAATAAAATTGCTCCACACAGAAAAAAAATCGGGAGGCTGGCGGCGGTTAATCCGCGACCTCAGAAGCGACTCGTGCGCCGTGTGGTATGTGGAGTGTGGAGGGAGGGGGACGGGAACGCGGTTCAGGTGTAGCTCTATCCATCAGCTGAGGTGACGTGGATTCAGGGAGAAAAGGGCCCATTCGGTAATAAAGAAGCGATGCACTTTCGGGGGGAAAAGGTTTTTTTATGGTATTGGGTGAAGTCCGCGCGTTCTAAAAACGTGGACGCTTATTTTAATAAAAGCCACTGCACAATTACTGACGAGTTAAAAATTAATATGCTGGATGGGTGTAGCAGAGTGGACATATATGGATATAATGTAGTTGATGAAATGTATTAAGAAGAAACGGCAGATGAGATGAGCCACTAATTGAAATGAATCTCTAATCAATATGAAATACATCATGCTCAACTGAATCTACAACAGTACTTAACACACATTTGTTCTGGGTATATTACGTAACAATGGATATAAATTCCAAAATAGTAATTTAATTTCAGAAAAGTATAGTATATTCTAAAATATTGTATTAAATTTCAAAATAAAATAGTAAAATATTGAACGGATGTAACGCTAGTGTCGAAAATCCTGCCACGGTTGGGACTCGAACTCAGGACCTCCCGGTCAGAGGCACTGCAATGGCATTAGTTGATGACCTGAGCCACCTTACCCGGTACAGGTATCCGCATGTGCACAGTCAACAAGGGGGCCGTGACCCCTCTGAAAATTTTGAAAAGAGCTCCGTAGACGTATTTAATAAAGTATTTCCGTAAATAAGTTCAAACTTTAATTTTTTTACTTGCCAATTTGAAGAATTGGTTTACATATTGAAAAACATTTTGGAAACGCTGTAAATGGTTCAATATAATACCAATAATATTTATTAATAATTGTCATTAGCGTGCCTGACTGTTGTACCCAAGTTCGCGGGTTCAAATCCGATCGAAGCCGTGGATTTTTAAGGGCGAGAAAATCCTTCGTACGCCTTCCTTCGGAGGGGAAGTAAAGCCGGCTGTCCCATGTTAGTAGATTTACTTGCATGTAAAAGATCCTCAAGCCTAAATGACGCCTCTGAGCTAAATTCAACTCGCCTGTTTCTCGCCCAAGAAATACCTCCTTTCTCTGCTAGTTGATGAAAGGAGCGTAGCGAAATTTGCGTGGTCAGACGGAAGAGCGGGCCTGATGGCCCGAGTCTCGCCACGTAAAATAAGGCAAATTCAATTCAATTCAATTCATTAACCCTTTAACTGCTACGGGCCGGCCGGCTGTCACGCGTCTTGGGTCATTCTTCTCGGTGCGGGCCCTGTTGCGTGCCGAGCTCGCTCGCGCATAGATACCACGAAAAACATGTCAGTTATCAGCAAGTCTTAGCGATGGCCGAAAGCGCGTGTGTACGTGCGAACTCGTCCAGAGGCTCGCGGGATATTGCGGTCCCGCGTACGATCTGGTCCAGAGGCTCCCAGCGCCAACCTGACTGAGCGTAATAACTCCAGCGGCTACCACACACGGAAATATTTTGCGTATCAACTCGTCTAGAGCAGTTAAAGGGTTAAATTTCTAATTAAATTCTCCTTGAACTGTATTTTATTCGGTTTCTATTAGAATATTTCACTGGCAAGGAAGAAAGTTAAATGCAATATGGGGTCCAGAAATATAGTTAGGCTCCCTTTTTACTTTAGACTCCGCGTATCTACGATTGTAGCTAGAAAACGAGGTTTTGTAAATTATGAAATTTGCATAAAATATACAGGATTAAAAATGATTTGATTCTATGATGAGAAAAATTTACAAGTTAAGAGCTTCATCGTATGATGGGTTATATTTCAGTTTTTCTGCAGTAGTCGATGACATTTGATCATTGTTACACCTCCTGCGTTATAAAATAAATTTATTTAACCGTGATAAGCACATTTCTGAAACTACGAACCCCGTTGAAAAGGACGTTCGCGAATTAATTAAAAATATTCATTTTACAAGGCAGGAGGTGTAACGATGACCTCATGTAATCGGCCACTATAGAAAAATCGAAGTATACGTCCTCAATTAATTTAAAAAAATAATAAAATACGAGTAGATAGATATCGCGCCAAATATCTGTGCACTGCCTAACCGTTAATTAACGTTCGCATTTAAACAGTCGCCGAGTGCATAGATATCACGAGGGAACTCTATCGATAAACCATTAAAATCAGATAATTTGTCTTCGTATTGGTCTATAAAATTATTAAGAGATAAAAGAGAGTCGGATTAGTACAATAAAATTTGGAGAAACTTCAATTTCATATAAAGAAAGGTTTTATGGGAATTCAATTCCAGCTGAAGTAAACTAATGTACTTTATTATTATATTTTTCTTAATATTATTACCATCTTTAATGAACACTTTTAGTAAATAACAAATTACAAATAACTTAAATAACATGACGTCAATGAACACATTTATCATATTCGAGAATAGTACTACATATTTACACTTAAGACCAGCAAAAGTTACACTTCAATCACCAAAATGTTTGTGAGCTGAGGCTCAACCAATATTTCTCGTACTCCATTATCACACCGATGCTGCTTCTACGTTCACCACCATCGTTGTTCGTCCTTACTAAGCTACACCACGCCCGTTCATGACCACCAACTGCCATATTTCCCCCGAGCCGTATCCGACTGCGGTGAAGCTTCCCCACCAGGCCATCACCCAAATCAGCAGCATCACCCCCCACACCGTCTCCATTACAAGCTCTGCTGCCACGTGCTTCCACAGCGAGTGCGCGCTGTCCTTATTAGCGCATCGCTCCAACTGCCCGTCGAACCCTCCTCCACCGCCGCCGCCGCCATCGCCGCCGCGCCACGAAATCTTCGCGCATTCGAACGAGTATTTGCCGTGCTGAGCAAACACGCGACGCGGAGCCGCTGCCCGGAAGGCAAACAGTGGGCGCCCGCGGTTTGCGTGGGCGGCACCGGGGGCTAGGACGGGGTGGGGGAGGGGATGGTGGCGGCAGCATCCGCGGTGGCGACGGGGACGATGAGGTAGCGAGGAGATAGGCGGGAAATGGAACGAGGTAAACCGGAGGGAGAGCTGGAAGCGGGAACACGCGCGTGCAGCTTGCGTGGGCGTGGGCAAGGGCGAGGTGAGAGCAATGGCGAAGATGAGGGCGAGAACGAGGGCGAGGGCGAGGGTGAAGACGAGGACGAGGATGAGGGCAAGGCCGGGGGGGAGGGCTGATAATGGAAACAGTGACGGGGGCCGTGACTGGGGAAAGAGGTGAGACGGGGTCGGACGGCGTGGAGGAGGTGGGGACGAATGCGGATACAGAAATAGGTATGGAGGCGGGGCGTAAGTGGGGACGCAGGTGTGGATGCATGTGGACAGCAGGTGGAGACGGAGGTGGGACGGAGGTGAAAGATTGGTGAGCGATGAGGAGGTGGAGGACCTGGTAGTAATAGAGTGGCAGCAATGGAAAGAGAAAGTGAATATGTAGGTTTCGAGCATCGCGATAGACAACCTTCATGGGAGGCGGTCATGTTGTGATGGAGTGGGAGAGTGGTTCAGCATCACACGGCGGAGACGCAATCGCGAGACCGGGTGAACAGGAATATAAAAGAGGACCAAAGTAGGCACAAGGGTTTCATTAGAATAACAGGGCGAGAGATTTGTTGGCAACTGAGGAAAGCTGTGGAATGGCTTAGAAGACAACAGTGCGGGTGGGTTTTGAAGCATTATTAAACGGCCCCTATTTAAGTGAAGTCGCCGAAAAATAGTGAAGGAACGAGGTTCGCAGCAATGTTTCGTCGATCGTCCGCGTAAACTTGGTCTTGGACGAGTAAATGAGTGCATCACAGTACAAATATCGGAGATGCGAGTTTCATGGTCGGGAGAGCTGACAGGAAGGAAGTTACGACGCTGGTAAATGGAACGATTAGGCAGATTGGGCGTCTGTGTGAGGGGTGTTTGGGCGAGCGAGCGTGAGGGTGGCCCAGATGGATGGGTGGGTGAACGAGCGAATCGCGGGCGAGCGGGGCCGGCTGTGGGGGAGGCTGGAGCAGTCCAGAGCGCGCTGCGGATCCGCGAGTTACACTTTGCAAACAGAGGGAGAGGCGCTTCGAAATTCCCTTTGGGAGCATCGAGAGTTCGCCGACGGCGGCGCCGCTGGGAAAAGTGTGTGCAGGTGAGCGGGCGCCGGCGGATGCAAGCGGTGGGCGAAGCTGGGTGGGTGAGGTTGGGTGGGCGAGGTTGGCTGGGCGAGGTTGGGTGGGCGAGGTTGGGTGGGCGAGGTTGGGTGGGCGAGGTTGGGTGGGCGAGGTTGGGTGGGCGAGGTTGGGTGGGCGAGGTTGGGTGGGCGAGGTTGGGTGGGCGAGGTTGGGTGAACGTGGCTGGGTGGGCGAGGCTGGGTGGGCGACGTTGGGTGGGCAAAGTCAGGTGGGCGAGGTTGGGTGGGCGAGGTTAGAGGGCGAGTTTGGGTGGGCGAGGTTGGGTGGACGAGGTTGGGTCGGCGAGGTTGGGCGGTCGAAGATGGGTTGGGGGGGGGCAATGTTGGGTTGGTGATGTTGACTGCACAAGGTTGGGGGAGTCAGGTTGGGGGGGGGTGCGAATTTGGGTTGGCGAGGTGGGGTGGGCGAGGTTCTGTGAGCGAGGTTGGATGAGTCAAGTGCACGATGATGTGTGGGTGAGGATAGATGTAACGTCTTGTATACAATTGCATGTACACCTCACATGTATACGTATCTTACGTGTTTATAATCGTTTCAAATACAATGAATGAATAGTGTTCCTCATATGATTGATTATGATAGCAACGTTAATGTTGACAATGAGGACAGTGAGCATTTTTGTAGTAAGTAAACGATTGGTAAAGAATATTGTAAAATGCAAAATACGGAAGTGTAATAGATATTGTAAGTCAAAGAATATTGAAGTACATTGAAATCAAGAATTTTAAAGGATCTACAAGGTTATGTTAGTAATTATATTGAACTAGGAACGATAAGAATTCACCTGAAACGATACAACATAGAAAATTGTTGGCAAAGGTGTTGGATCAAAATTAAACATCAATGCAGTCGAAAGGATAGATGGGAGAGGATAGATCGGCGAGGGCGAGTGGACGAGAACGGACAAGAGTGAGGACGGCGGGCGAGGGCGGCAGATGGGGATGGCGGGTTAGGTCAATAAAAATATCAATGCTGCCGTATTTTACGCGGCGTTACTCCGGCCATCAATCCTGCTCTTGTACCTGACCACGCAAATTTCGCTACGCTCTTTTCGCCATCTAGCAGAAGAAGAAGGGATCACTCGGGCGATTTGATGTTGCTCAGAGGCTTCTTTTACGCTTGAGGATCTTTTATTTTACGTGCAGTAAATCTACAACATTGGACAGCCGGCATTATTGGTGATTGAGTGGCAGGAGGTTGGATGGACAAATGGGTAGGTGATTGGATGTACGGGTGAGTAGGTGGCTGAATGGGGGTGTGAGTGAATAAATTTGTGCTATAGCTCAGTTGCTACGACAGGCCCAGCATGAGCGTTGCCGAACCTCCGCTTTTGAAGTCTGTCAGTGGTTGCTGCTGTGTTTGCCGACTGAGATGGGAACAAGAACGCCCTTGTTGTGGTACGATTCATGGCCATATCGGAGGGTACTCATGCAAAACCACTCCAGAAACCAGTTAGATTGTTAAACAACGTATTTTTTTGTAGGAGCCTGTAGCTGAACAACTTGCACGTTCATGCTAATATACTCGATGCAGAGAAAATGGTCTGGCGCGTGTTACACCGGCAGCAGATGTTATTTCATGAGAATAATGCTTGTATATGTATTCATACCTAGTTCATATATACACCCAAACGTACATTAACAAAACATTCACAAAGACATTCGGAATATTCTCACCAATATACTTCTGTGATTTTCGCAAGTATCCCAACATACTTCCATCATTCACGCCATAACGCACGGAACATTTCACGTAAGACGTGAGTAAGAATGATGGCTTGCTTTTGTTTTCTTATACTAATGAGTGGTAACGCCACACCCGGACAATTAAGTAGTATGAATTAATTTCTTCACATATTATAAGACTTTTACTTTATTTACTAAATACTTACGTAGTAAAGACAAAGTACTGCAATGCTGTGGCGAAAAGTGGAGATTTTCCGACGGGATATCTCGAATTGTGGCGCCCTGATATCGAAAAATTGAATAAATCTTGTTCCTATATACAGTAAATTACTTCGTCCAACACGTTGTGAAGCCACTTTTTGTGTGTCTTTGATGCCGAGATATTAGTTTATGGTAATGTCTGGCAGCTTTTTCATCCGTCTATTTGCCTGTGGTCAACGCCAGCGTCTAAACACATTCAGTACGCCATTGAGACGATTTTCTGTAGAATTGATATTCCCGATCGATCTGGCCAAACTTGAGGTCCTGAGAATTTGAAACGAATACTTTTACTTTTGAGATACTTTATAATGCCTTATTTTTCACAATTGTCTACAAAATGACGCCTTTTTGAAAATTATTTTATTACATCGAACAGAGCTAAGAAGACTTAAAAATCATGATGAACTCATTTTCGTTAATCTCTAAATTTTGTAAAATTCCAAAACTTCAACATTTCTTCAGTGTCTTCCTACAACTACAGTACTAAATACAGAGATTTGTTCTCACTCAAATCTATTCTTCACAACCAGACCATTATATATGGCCATGATCAATTTTTCGAAAATATGAGTGGTATCTATTTTACGTGAAATATATTCATTTTTGACACAATTACTATATCAAAAACTTCTATAAATGTTTTGTTTTAATTTTTACTTGAAAAGAGAAAAGAACGTATTTAAACTGATCAAGGTTCTGTTTTCGGTTATCTTTCTTTATTTTCGAATTTTGCGAACGATTAACTTTGCAAAACTCAACTATTCATGATAGAGACTTTTTCGTTAATGGGGACATTTTCGCATAATTTTTGCTTGAAATATAGGCAATTTACATTTTTTTCTCAAAACTGGCTCCAATTTTTCCTTCAAATATTTTACATGGATAGAGCGGAGGCAAAAGTTTGCGAGGTTGGCGTAGGTTTCAGGAATACATATATGCGAGATGATTTAAGTAAAAAGTGAAAGATAACTGTAGCGGATGAATAGAAATAGGAAATAGAAATAGTTTGTGTGCAGTTGGTGCAAGTCGTTGGCAAGAAGGCGAAAACCCAGGGGGCGACAAGTTGGCGGCAAGGCAGCGACTAGGAAGCGTCAAAACTGCGTCTTAGGTATCGTCAAAGCAGCATCAAGGCAGCAACTAGGCAGTGACAAAGCAGCGATTTATCTCGAGCAAAGTAGCAGGAAAATAGGCAGGACGATGGCAAGGCGACAGCACGATGCCACAAGCGCAACGGTAAAGCAGCGGCAAGGCAGCGGCAAGGCATCGGCAAGACAGCGGCAAGGCAGCGGCAAGGCAGCGGCAAGGCAGCGGCAAGGCAGCGGCAAGGCAGCGGCAGGGCAGCGGCAGGGCAGCGGCAAGGCAGTGGCAAGGCAGCGGCAAGGCAGTGGCAAGGCAGCGGCAAGGCAGCGGCAAGGCAGTAGCAAGGTGGCGGTAAAATAAAGGCAAAGAAACGGCAGAGCAGGTTAACGCAGCGGCAAGGCGGTGGCAAGTCGTCAGCAAGGCAGCGGTAAAGCAGCGACAAGGCAGAGGGGCGGTAGGGCGATGGGGCAGTGTGGGAGGCGGGAGCAGCGTTCGCGAGGCTTGGAGCGAGCCCGACCCACAGTGCTCATAAATCATGGATAACCCTCTCTATGCTCAGGTACGTCCCGGTAGCAGTGTTGCGGCTTTCTGCATCTTTCAGTACAACATCCTTTCCACCGCGACGGAGGCGGGGCGGTCGCAAAGCTATTCCACCGCTGCTGAGGAATCGCAGATCGGATCCGACAAACGCAGTTCGCGGCGAGGTTACAAAGCATCTCCGAGGTCGGGGCTTCCAGGGACGTAAAAGCATTGCGGTGAAGGCTGAGAGGCTACGATCTAAGCAGCAGCGTGCCACGAGAGGTTAATGGCAACGCAGCACGCAGTTACTTGGAATAGGTGCCGCAAGGTAGAGCAGCGGATAAATCTGTATTACTAGATACAAACGCGCACAGGAAGTCAAATGAAACTATGCATTCTCCCGGCTTCTGATAAGTGTCTATGGTTTCGTTAGATACTCAAGAACTGTAAAAATATCCAAAAAACATTAATTAGTTTGGAATTTGATTGAAAAGTGCAATATTTGATTGTGATATTCGATACATGCAATAATTTATGTATGAATTGGATTTGATTGCATATATTCTCGTACTGCACGCGCCGATTGAATTCTCATAGGCAATGCGTCGCTGCTTACAACGCAGCTGACATCATGGACAGCAAGGCTCAAAGACAAAGGATGCACGTCATTAAATATTTGCCAAAAACTGTCATGTATATCCGTTTATACTAATTTTATGAAATGTTATTGCAGTAGTCGAGAACTTCATTTTAGTCCAAATATTTTATTTATTTCCGTGTTATCCGAGAGTATTTTACTTGTTATTCTCTCGCAGTGTGCGTGGTATTTTGTGGAGAACAATGGTTAGTGGATTTTTTCAGCAGCATTTTTACTTATACAGCCCACTAGTATTTATTTTATGTATGCATAGTCATGAGGATAGAAATAGCATAGAATGTACGTCATGAGGATGGAAAGCGGGAAAATAGTCATGGAAATAAGATCGAAATTATAATATCATCGAAATGCATGACCACTTGCATATATTCGAAATTGTAAGCAACATAAATATAAGACAGTGTTTTCAAAAAGTTGTACATAACCATTTTAATGATTTGATTTTTGAGAATAGATTTTATTTAAGAAAAAGGCACTTCCATTAATATTTAACATTTGCAATGTTAATATTTTGCAATTTAGAAAATACAGAGAGTTCACCGATTATGTAACCAACACAGTTTTTTACTGCCCTTTGATACATACGTTGAAAAAATTTGAAGAAAAAATTTCGGGCAGTTTTTAATAAAATAATTATTTAAAAATTCCCTATATTTAACCCCAAAACACGAGAAAACTATTCATATTTTCAAAATGTTTTAAATGACCTTATTTCAATATATATATTTGACCAACAGATTTACATTAAGGAAAATATATCTATCTTCAATTTTGCGTCTGTAGGGTGACGTCCAAACAGTTCTGAAGTTTTGCAATTTTCAAAAAATTAGGGATTTCAACGGCAAAGAGACACGTTGCCCAAGAATAAAAAGTTAAATACAAATATTTGGAACCATTCGAGAGTGAATTTTGAAAATGTTGAAGCTTCATGTAAAGTACACCCCAAAATCAAAATATCCGTTTCAAACTCGCTATGAGCCTTGAGTTCATTCGGATCGATTGGGTAGTACCAATTTTGGAGAAAATTGATCGGTTCAAGCATTAGTGTTGACCAAAGACAGACACAGACGGACGGACAGGTATTTTGCCATCAATCGAGTTTTCGGTATCAAAAATCCACAAAATGAGGATTCTCATTACACAACGTGTTAGAGAAGTAATACACTGTACAGGAACAAGGTTGTTCCTTTTTTTATTACCATGGCCCTACAACAGGGTTTTTTTTTCGGGCCGATATCGCTAAGGCAGTAGTGCCGTATCAAACTCGGACCGAAGGATCGCGGGTTCGAGTCCCGCCTCGGGTATGGTTGTATTGTGTTCGTCCTTTCACCCCCTATCATCATATCGTTTCATCCTCATAGTTACCATACCGTTACACGCAATAGTGGTCGCTAATGACCTAGAAGTTGATGCGACCTTAAATAAAAAAAGAGTTCGAAAAACACCGATTTCTGGCGAACGAATACAATAATTTCTCTTCTGACGAAGTAAGACGAGAAGTAAAAAATAATGATCATTTCTTAAGTTGTCGACTCCTTCAAGAATTTTTCGATAAAAGCAACCAAAATAGATGAAGCTGGGGATTGAAAAAGTAATTTTAAACTTTACTTCAAAATAAAAGGTCAATAAGAATTATGAATAGATGAACCTGCAAGTGGCGCTCGAACAAGGGAAGGGTGTCGTCACTGTCTCAGCGCCATGGCGCAAACGCATTCATCACATATGCCACGTGACCAAAATGAAAAAAGAAAGGAATAAAATATGAGGGACACAGAGTTCAAAGCTAAAAAAAGAATAAATTGTAAGCACAAAGAATTGAACGTCTGGTTGCTTAACTAAACAGTTGGGAAACGCACCACTGAAGATTCTAGGTTTACTATATAGAGCCTCCACTTTGCAGTCAGCCTCATCAACTCGAGGTTTCAACACCAGGCACCACAATGATATAAAAACCAAAACGTCGCTCGAACAACCTTGAACTCTTACTCTCTCGATCGAATCAAAAAAGTTTTACTGTAGAGATCATAGAATATAAACGAGATTAAATGGAGTCTCATTCATGTTTGATGTTGCTCTTTTCTAGGACGAATTCAAATAAAAAGTTAAAAGAATCGATAGTCGCAAGAGAATGAGGAAACTTCATTATAAAGGAAAAAAGTGAGTCCAGAGTTGATTTAAGACTTGAAGTATCCTGTGTTTCCTGCGTATTTATTAATCAAAATCCTTAGAGAGGACTAGAAAAAATTCTATGAATTGTGTACTTCTGCCTTAGCCAGTCCTGATCGGCCCTGTATTGCGACTTAACCGTCTCGTCGGATCTTACTCTGCCCCTTTCCTGCTACATAGTTCCATCCTGCCATTTCTCACCCTGCCAAGCCTCGCCTGGATTTTTGTCACCTGAACCTGCACTGCCCCCCCCCCCCACTTCCCCCGCCACGACACGACCTGTCGTGTTTTTTTTCAATTACCGTTGCTGACACCATCGTTGTCCTTGATGGCTGTTAACAGATGTATTGGGGCCTTCTTCAAGCAAACATGTAGCATTAATGTTGATAGTTGATTACGCGGAATAAATAAAATAATCGAGTTTATGCAAAACTAATATTTTTGAGAATATTACTAAATCTTCGTTTTATTTAAGGTAAGATTCACTTTCTTTCATTGCTATTATTTATAACTTTCAGTATTTTATGACGACTGATTTGCGCTCTCACATGGTAGAATTTGAAGGAAATGTAATCCAGTGGAGACATGTTTACGAATATTTGTTTTTACATATCACAAACATTTTAACATCATCTTTTACTGCCATACACTTATAGTGCTTAAGCTAGACTCTAAAAGCCCTTAGAGCCTTCTTGTGAGAATTGCCTCAAGCAAGTAAACCTAGGGTAGTTTGCCATTGCTTTCCCTAGGGTCGCTAATGCGCCAATTTTGACGTTTGATTTGAATACCGAATAGCGCAGGCCTAAGTGTAAATATCCGCAATTATCCTGGAATTCAAATCGAAACTCCGATTGGTACTAAATTGCTGGAAGATTTAATTTTATCAGGATCGGCCAAGTGTCTCTCCTGGGATCTGTTAAACATGCCGACAAACGTCCGCATGCATGCCGTCGATTTTTGGTACAACACTTCCCCTACTTTGACAGGGTTTGAACCCGTGAACTTGAAATCAGTATCCCAGCATGATAACCACTATACATTTTCACACCAGTATTGAATATATAATCGACAACGTATTATCCACTGGCTTCCAACTCATTCGGAAAGTTCGTGCGCGGATTTTGAACACCCGACTGACGTCACAGAGGAGGGTGATAGCTAAGCGGAATACCGTTTCAAAAACATCGACTTCCTAGCTTTCTGAAAGGCAGTCCCTGCACACAATAGTGCTGTTACATTTCGTGAAAGAGGGCACACAAGAAAACCAATGAAACAAATGACTATCGCAGGCACGAGAAAATTTCTGGGCGATTACAATTCCTAGCTCGCATTGAGCTACCCGATGTTTTATGAACAGTGATAATGTGAGTAGATGGTTATGACTCCGTTCTTCGTGTCTCGCTCGTACTATAAACTGTCGTGGAATATGAGATATCACGGGCGAATTTTACAGTATCTACGGTATTTCGAAGTAATTCTTATCTTCCTTACCTCTGTAGTTGCAGCAATCGAGCAAAAACGGACAAAAAAGTGGAACTGCAATGATATTTAGATGCGATTCATTGAATATGTTCGTTACCAGATTCCCGAACTACCTTTGTCTATGGCTTTTCTAAGTTTATCAACTCTGACGTTGTTGCCAGCAATTTTCCACATGGTTTGGGATAATTTCTTCGTTTGCGCGTACCAAAACCGTAGGCACATCTAAACTACCTTCTAAACTCTCACAGTGTTAATTTTTATGATTTTGCCACATGAGTATATCTAATAAAAATATTATTATTTAACACTCTCTACTACCTCCAAGAAAGTGCGTCTCTGATTCCTTTTTTCTTTAGAATCATTAACCTTTAACAGGCTTGTATTGAATAATTCAGAATATACACAACAGCACATGACGAACAAGACAAAACAATTGAGTCTGTCAAACACACGTTTTATCTCAGCGGAACTATACCGAATAACATTATTTCACAGAAAGGCCAATGTGAGAAAGTGAAGTTTGATATTATTTTGTCATTGTACTAGATAAAACATCACGTATGTAAAGCAAAATAATAAATATACATAATAAAGTAAAAACGAACATGTCAATCAGATTCACATTTAACATTTATTATACGAAAAGATTGAATAACCTTTTTTCAGTTCATAATCGGCGCCACATAAAAAACTAAACAATAGCTTTCATTTTGAACGGAGTAATTTGTTTCACGACAAGGTCATCGTTGTTTACGCTTTTCACCACCCACCTCATAAATTGTTTTAATTTCATTTTTACTCATAAAATACACTAATTTTATACATATTTATTCCATTACTTAAAGAATGACAATTTTTATGTGTGTCATTTACTTGTACACCCAACTATGACTCAGAAAAGGATATCAAACACCATGGGATACACAAATGTATGACAAGAAAATACTACAAAGGTGTAAGTAAGGATGAAGAAAGGACTAGGAAGAGGAAGGAAAGACAGTGGGCGGTCCATGGCCTGATTGTTGGTGCTCCGGCATTTGCCAGGTGTTGATCGGAGGAACCCCGGAAAACTAGCGAAAACTAGAGCAGCTGGCCGCCAGAATTCTCCTCCAGTCAGCAACTAAATTCGACCTAGCTATGCAGCTAGTATAAGAAATCCTGCCACCGTCGGGACTCGAACATAGGACCTCCCGGACAGAGGCACAGTTGATACCCTGAGTCACCTTTCCCGGTACATTCACGTGACCATCGACTTCGACCTCCACGTGCGACCACGCCCCGCGGTGTTTGCCTTCAAAAAATCGTTAATAAATAGGAGGAACCTATGACGCAAGCCTGCGCACATGACCTGACTGTTTGGAAGTTGACTTAACGCTTCACAAAGTGTTGTCAAACATGCGAGCACAACATCAAGGAGAGTTTGTATTTCATCAAAAGTTCGGTTGAGTCACCGCGGCCTTTTTGTTTCCTCCGTGGCATGAAATCATTTCCACGTTTGCAAGGCACATTAAACGAATATATTTCGTGATTTCTCTACAATTACTCCCGAGTTTGTTGTGGTTTCTTCACACAGTAACATTTCTGCGCGTCTAATGTGTAAGGGAACGTTCCTTTGTGGCAGATCTCACGAACTGCATGCATGGTAAAGTGCACTTTTTTGCAGCTCGTTTCAAACGCAAAAGGATCCTAGCAGGTGCAGAAGAATCTCTGGAGAAGTACGACTGTCT
Source organism: Gryllus longicercus (assembly GCA_038098605.1). Classification (NCBI taxonomy): domain Eukaryota; kingdom Metazoa; phylum Arthropoda; class Insecta; order Orthoptera; family Gryllidae; genus Gryllus; species Gryllus longicercus. Next base: position 2,044,261 of record JAZDUA010000171.1, on the reverse strand, counting down.
GAGGTTTGTCAAAGGCTCCGAACAGTCGTGGAGAAGAAATACCCGCTGTCCACTCATAAAGAGATTTGGAGAGGTGTTTGCCTTAGCCGTGAGGCCTCAGACACACCGCAGAGCTGTGACCTCAGTCCGGGCTCCCGGGTGACCCTGAAGGGTTGTACTGGCTTGTCCTCTCAAGGGCAAGAGCTTTAGAAGAGCTCCCTGAAACACTGTATGTGACGTGCTCGAAGGTGCAGCGAACACAGACGCTTATATCTTGCACTTTTGAAAACAATGGTGGTAATTTTTAACGCTCATGTCAGCCCACAATATTTTGTATTTCTGTCGGTATATTCTTCCTTGAATTTCTTTTGTTACTTGTTTACTTTTCGAACCCCTCAATGTCCGTAATCATTCAGGCCTATGAGTGATGGTCTAATGAGTAAATGATAGCAAAAACGATGATATGATAGTGATGAAATGATAAAGTGAATGATGGAGAAATGTCAAAACAAGAGGCAGGGGAAACGAGAGGATTTGGGCTAATAGCCGATAGCTCGATTTATTCTACTGGGAGTGGTGTCTCAGGTCATCAACTGTTGTCACTTCAGTGCCTTTGAGCAGGAGATCCTACCCGACCGATATTCGACACTATCTAGATTGCTAGGTCGAATTCAGTCGCTGTCTGAAGGAGAATTCTAGAGGCCGGCCGCTCTGATATGTAGTTTTCCGTGATTTTTTTTCGAACACCAGGGGTATTCCGGAGTAATACCCTTAAACACGGACAGCGCGTGATCTTTCCTTCCTCTTCTTTGTCCTATCCTCAACCATTTTTAATACACACACTTACATACACTTCACTACCAAGCCACTTAGAGCTGGTCGGCGTCAGATCTCACCATCCAACGAGGGAATATCACCGCATATATACCATTATATAACGGTACACTTGCGGAACTAATAACCTTAGCGCCCTGAATTACTAATCAAACAATCGATTTATTTCACGATTTCACATGGATTGTTCGGGAATCGAACCCGGTCGCAAGCGGTGGATGTCGTATTAGATAGGCATTATGCGACGAGCCTCCTTGTCCGTTGACCAGAATACTGGCAATCTTACTAATGTGAAATCAATATATTCTAAAGGCGTCCACTTCATTGAGACCAACGAACTTGGGTTATTTCCATTACATTTTTCATAAACTATTCAAATAGAAATTACCCATCATCATCGAACGGGGTTCTTCTGTCCAAGCGCATCTCGTATTTCAGTCTTCATGAAGTCCTTTCTAGAGCATTTACATGGCTCGAGTATTAAAAATAAATTCATAAATAAATATTTTAAACGATTCATATGCTTTGTGATCAATTATAAACAGTCACCGCATACTCACTTGTTGAATTCATAATTGCAATTTCTGTACTTGAATAATTCATAAATAGAGTTGTTCAATGTTGTTTAGTTACTTGTTTAGTTGAACTATTGTGTAAGATTATTGCACTAAGTCGAAATCAATAAAAAAGAAAGAAAAATGAGAAAGCTCTAAGTGAAGAGCTTCAGAAAGTGATAGAGGAGAGAAAAAAGGAACAGAAGAAGAGAGGGAATGAAGGGAAAGAAAGAAAGGTGAGGATGAAATGCAAGGAAGAGAAGATGAACACAAGGAAGAAAGAAAGAGGAGGAGTAGAAGAATTAGATAAGGGTAATAAAACTCAGAAGAAGGGAGGAGAAGAAACAGAATGTGATAAAAGAGAAGGAAAAGTAGATGATAAACCAAAAAAGAAATAATACGAGCGAGAATAGCAGAAAGAGGAGAAGAAGAAGATTTAAATTCGAAAGAGAATAGAGAAAGACTACAAAGCAACGAGTAGAACGGCTGGAGTTTCGGTTCAAAATAGGCGTGTCCCGCTGAGCTATTCTAGCGGCGCCGGGGGAGGCGGTGCGCGGGAGCGGCCGTGCGCTTCCGCCCGGGCGACTTGCACCCGAGCGGCAGAGGCGGCGCTGTGCGGAATCTCGCGCTCGGCGGCGCCGCTTCGCCGCTGCTCGGCACCTGCCCTCGCCTCCCGACTCACCCGCGCCCGCCATCGGTGGCGCGTCTCAACATCGGACTCGCACTCGCTCGCATTCGCTCGCTGGCTCGCGAAAGCACGTGCTGACGTTCACGCAGCCGCACTCGAACTCGTATTCACTCTCGCACTCGAATTCGAACTCGTATTCGCTCTCGCACTCGTATTCGAACTCGTATTCGCTCTCGCACTCGTATTCGAACTCGCACTCGTATTCGCTCTGGCACTCGTATTCGAACTTGTATTCGCTCACGCACTCGTATTCGGACTCGTATTCGCTCTGACACTCGTATTCGAACTCGTATTCGCTCTGGCACTTGTATTCGAACTCGTATGCACTCTGGCACTCGTATTCGAACTCGTATGCACTCTCGCACTCGTATTCGAACTCGTATTCGCTCTCGCGCGCGTGTACGGACTCGTATTTGCTCTGGCGCTCGTATTAGAACTCGTATTCGCTCTCCCACTCGTATTCGAACTCGTATTCGCTCTCCCACTCGTATTCGAACTCGTATTCGCTCTGGCACTCGTATTCGATCTCGTATTCGCTCTCGCACTCGTATACGAACTCGTATTCGCACTCCCACTCGTATTCGAATTCGTATTCGCTCACGCAATCATATTCGCACTCGCACTCGCTCACTCATAGACCTTTATCCCTGTCGGCGCCCTTCGTCTCGTGCTAATCATTGGCCTACAGATTGCTGTAGTTTCCGTCCTTATTCTCATCTCCACAATTTTTCAAACTTTGTAAGTTTTGTCACTTTGTAAATGGAGCAAAATAAATAACTCGTAGTAATCCATTTCTTCATTGTATTTGAAGTATCACGTTAGTTCGAGTTTTAAACTGAGCATAACTTACTATTTGAATACCAACGTCATTAAGCTCTAATTAAGTTTTAATTTTCACATTTTCAATTCTGACTGAGAAGAAAGAAGAGATTCCATTCTAGTCGTAGCCACAAATTACCATTATAATGTATTTATTAGAAACTCAGTTCCAATATACGCTGCTTAAAAAACGTTAAATCCTTCGCTTGTGCTATTTCTTTCTCTTAAACTGTAATATGTTTGTATTGATTTCTACTGGACTCGTATATTCCAAACAAATGTAAACTCTTCCATTTTTTGTACTGGTGTTAAAGCGTTATTAGCTTAACGGACTCTTCCACTAATCCAAATATTGTCGCGTTACAATTATAATTAATATTAACCAAAAAATAAATGTTTCACAAGTTGTGAACAACTACATTGTCATGCTAACCATCAGTTTCACAGGCAGACTCACTAAAAATTGCAAACGTTCCTTCTCCCAACGACATTTTTGAGCTTCTATTTCAATGGCCGTGGCAGAACGTCACCACACACATTATTTATCTTGCGTGCGCTGCCACTTCTGACATCCTCGACAGAATAACAATGTTGCGGGGAGCGCGACAAAAAGCTAGACACCATGACGGCTGGGACTGCGTTGGATTCAGCGGGTATCAGAGGGGGCTGAGCGCACGCCATTGAAATGCACGCATTTTGGAAACAATACTAATTATTTTCAATCTGCTTTCAATGGATATGTGATAGTAGGGTTCTCACAATGTCCGAACTACGAATGGACGTATTCTATTGTCATTTACCTGTTTACCTATCTTTATTGGAGCAACAATGAGACATGTGTAGGAGGGAAGGAACCTTCATTGAATAAATCATTCTCTCCTTGTTTTGTTATTTTAGAAACGGTGACAAATCTGGTCTTATTGACGAATGTGTATAAGTAAATAATTAAACCAAGAACTTTTTGAGAATGGAATTTCAGAGATAAAAATATTATTGCATACAGATACATTTCGAGAAACACATAGCTTTCAATACATTTTTATCGAATTTTGGTTTCTTTTGTCGAAATACGGGTACGTACTGCACTATGGAACACCATAAAATTATTCTTTTTACTGTAACTATCAAATTTACTCATTTTTTGTACAAACATTTGTGTAAATTTAATTTGATAATAACACAAGAATATTATAATTCTAAATTAACTTCCTATAAAATTTCACTTTTTGGCTTAAGAACAATTCTCACGCCGCAATTCATGGGGCAACTACTTTTATTTTGCTGTCGAAGAAAGGTACTCGGCAGATTTTATAGCTTCCAAAAATTCACGACCGGGTTCAAAACTGCAAACTGTTTAAAATTCCAACTTTGACATCATCGTATCCCCGTATAATCACCAGTAAGAATTTAAAGTAACATCCACGCGTTAAACAACACACATCGACAGCGTACGCAAACCGAAAACAATAACGGCTGAAAATCAAATTGTGAACGTTATCACCCCCTGTTCTGATTATGTTGCGCCATTGGTGGTTCCCTTTAACGTCCATCCGCAAATTTCAATTCCGCGCGCGGAGTGCGTTCGTGTGTGTGTGTGTGTGTGTGTGTGTGTGTGTGTGTGTGTGTGTGCATGCGTGCGTGGGCAGTGGCGCGCTCTGGGCAAAGAACGCAATTCCGCACGTGTGCTTGCGAGCTGCCTGTTTTGCGGTCAATTTCGCTTTCCCTTTCGCCCATAAACGAAAAGCCTCAAACAAAAGGCACTCGCCACAATCGCCGCCGCCGCCGCTGCCGCCGCTGTGCGCGGGCGGTGGATGGGCGTCGTCAGGCTGTGGATGGAGTGGAGTGGCGCGGCGCCGGCCGTCCGCACGCTAGCAGTCATGGCGGCTGCGCCCCAGTGGGACGAAACCACACTACACATGTGAAGATGTTCTTTTCCCACTCTACGTGGTTCTTGCTGTGTTGGTAGTGATGGTGGTAGTGGTAGTTTAATTAAGTTCAATGATGCCAATGACGCTAACCTCTTTTCACCACCTAGCTGAGAAAGAAGATATCACTCGGGCAACGAAACCTGTGATTTAAATTAAGCTTCGACGATTCTTTTTGGCTCGAGTATTTTTTACATGCATTAAATCTACAACATGGGACAGTCAACTTTACTCTCCCCTCCGAAGGAAGGCGTATGGAGGATGTTTTCGACCATAATAATTTACGGCTGCGATCGAATTTGAACCTGAAGACCTCGGTACAACAGGCCGATAGGCCAACGTTATATCGCCAAAGTGATGTTGTTGATGGTGTGATTGTGGCGTTACCGGTGATGGTGGAGATAGTGGTGGTTTCTTAATGCTTAGGCTCCAGAAAATTGTCCATTGGCCCATCCTCTGCGTACGGCTGACCAGGATTTCTTAGGACCGGAGTCACGACCGTCGCGGATTTTTCACGCTAGCTATACTTCGATTTAAAGACAGAATCCGTTGACGTAAATCAGGTATCATCCAATTGAGAGCTCGGATGCAACCTACAGAGGTGATGTTTAAGCTTCCGATTGGATGACACCGCGTAAAGCACTCGCCTCACCCTCGTCTAGAAAACAAAAAACTCCGACTAGATGCGATGCGGATTTCCAGAAACATATATTTTGTGTTGCAAACTTCCATGCACTTTTTCTTGGATGTGCAAAAGTGATCGTCAAATATTAAAACCTCTCTTGTGGATGATATATTTTAAAATTTTACAGGCACACACACACATACACACACACACACACACACACACACACATATATATATATATATATATATATATATATATATATATATATATATATATTATATATATATGTGTGTGTGTGTGTGTGTGTGTGTGTGTGTACGATCATAATCCACGTTTGAAATGAAAGCTTTCAATGGTTAACAAGACTTAAGGCACGCCTTTCTTAGCCCTTAATGAGACCACTGCCGCCCACTGTGCGCCCAGGGTGAGCGTGGGGCGCAGCTCTCCCAAATGCGCTCGCTGGCCGGCCAGAGAGCTGGCTGGCTGGGTGGCTGGTCGGCTGCGGTCGCGAGGCTGTTTGCCCGCGTGCGTCCCCTCGCCGCTCTTTGTTGTGCACAGAGGCGCAAAGCGCCGCCCTGCGCCGTATGCCCACTCGTCCCCGCCCATTCGCCCGCCCTCCCACCCGCTCATCTACCCACCCACTCGCCTATCCGCCCACCGCTCGTCCGCCCGCTCCTCCGCAGTTTGCCAGCCCACTTACCCGTCCACTCGCCTGCCCACTCGCCCGCCCACTCGCCCGCCCACTCGCCCGCCCACTCGCCCGCCCACTCGCCCGCCCACTCGCCCGCCCACTCGCCCGCCCACTCGCCCGCCCACTCGCCCGCCCACTCGCCCGCCCACTCGCCCGCCCACTCGCCCGCCCACTCGCCCGCCCACTCGCCCGTCCACTCGCCCGTCCACTCGCCCGTCCACTCGCCCGTCCACTCGCCCGTACACTCGCCCGTCCACTCGCCCGACCACTCGCCCGTCCACTCGCCCGTCCACTCGCTTGCCCATTCGCCCGCCCACCTACCTGCCCACTCAGTCTACCCACGCGCTAATTTCCTACTTTTCGTATGTCTTTCCAATGTATCTCTGGGTTTCCATTTACAGCACTAAAAATATTCTTCTTCTCTTTGTCCGAATTTATTAGTTTGGAATTTAGAATTGTCATTATGAAAGAAAATAGTTTTCTGAAGATTGATCTGAAAATGTAGTTGTTTACAAGCAATATCGTTCTTTTCAGAGCTTTTAAATTTTCCACCACCGTTGTTCATTGAGGCTTGGTTGAGCAGGACGAACCAAATCTGAGTTGTTCCGGCTTAGCACTCAGACTAAAATGTTGCGGTCTTTCT
>JAZDUA010000171.1:1770000-2032500 GCA_038098605.1 Gryllus longicercus | reverse complement strand
TCTCATGTTGGCATTTTCCGTTTCTTTTCATATAATAGGTTGTGTAGCTGGAAGCAATCGACGCCATCCCCCTTTTCTAGTATCCACCACAGTTGTTGAAGCTCAAAAGGCTCAAGACACATCTTGAAAAACAACCCCCCATCTCCTGTGTGATGACGAAAGGCTGACATTTGAAGAAGTACGTGTCGATATCAAATGCCTTCTTTTTCCAGCTGTTCCTAGCCATTCCTATGCCAAGTCCTCGTTTGTAGGTGTTGTTCGCAGCTCAGCAAGTGCGACATATCGACTGTTGGTCGAAGAGATTGTTTGGGTCATCATCCCTTCCATTCAGACCGAAACACGGAAATACAATGTTCCCTAATGGGTCCTAATGCGTTTTCACAAGCTGCTTGTCATGACAAAAGCAATGCATTTGTTTCTTTCCGGTATTTGTCGAAGGAAGTGAGAATAATAAATAGCATTTTGTTTTTTTGGGAATGTTTGTGTTCTAGAAGAAGCATTACACGAAAAAGAGCCTATGAGAGTATTAACATTATTTTTTCCATGAGAAAATTGTCACTTTCTTATTTATTTCATAAGATAATTGCGTATCATTCATTCAATATTTTTGTTTTCTTTTGAGTGTTTATTTTCCCTAATTATATAAGCCACTTGTACACATAATAACAAGAGAAGTATTTTACGATTTAAAAGTCTAACATAACATGTTAATTTTTTATAACACGAAGTAATTACGGAATGTTTAATAATTTCTTACTAAAAGTAAAGAATCTGAGATTCACTTGTAATTAAAAAGTCAACTTGGAAGTACAATGGTGAACATAAAACAACTCCATTTATGCGGTCTAATTAATGTTAGCACGCTCAATAATGCATGAAATCACTTACAAAAGTATGGATTTTTGTCATTTTTTCATTTCTTTGTTTAGCTAGCATGAGGCTTTATAGAGAAAGAGAAAAATTCTATCTAGAAAGTAATCTCCAGACGTCGTGGTTGTCCTTGATGGTCAAAAATGTGTTTTTATTTCAGTCAACCTCTCGTGTTTTTTTGTATATGCAAGTAGTTGTTGTACTCACATTTAAAATGAGCTTTCTAATGAATGCCCTACTGCGGAAATTTGCCAAAAATTGTTAATTATTAAATTAGAAAATAACTCGCATCTTATCTGATTAACTGGTTCAGGTTTGAAACAATTTAATTACCTTTGTATTTCGGTAAGACAGTTGAAATATTTGTAGTATTCGTCTTAAGTATAAATTAAAACAACTGTCTTCATGTACGTATGTGTGTGTATGTCTGTGAAACTGCGGGCAATGTTACAGCAGCACTAGTTTTTCATTAAGGAGCAGGCTGTCTAATCACTGCTGTCTGTTATGACGGCGCCAGTTTCCCCTTCAGTTTATTATGGCACCTTGACCGCTCACGCCAACCGGCGCCTGACGTCAGCCTGAAACGTCTCTGTCCGCTTGTCGGGGTCGACGGAACAGAACTGAGGCGAAGTGAGGAGAGGTGAATTGCATTGAGGTGAAGTGAGGTGAGGTGAAGTGAAGTGAAGTGAAGTGAAGTGAAGTGAGGTGAGGTGAGGTGAGGTGAGGTGAGGTGAGGTGAGGTGAGGTGAGGTGAGGTGAGGTGAGGTGAGGTGAGGTGAGGTGAGGTGAGGTGAGGTGAGGTGAGGTGAGGTGAGGTGAGGTGAAGTGAGGTGGAGTGGAGTGAGGTGAGGTGAGGTGAGGTGAGGTGAGGTGAGGTGAGGTGAGGTGAAGTGAGGTGAAGTGAGGTGAGGTGAGGTGAAGTGAGGTGAGGTGAAGTCAGGTGAGGAGGTGAGGTGAGGTGAAGTGAGGTGGAGTGAGGTGGAGTGAGGTGAGGTGAGGTGAGGTGAGGTGAGGTGAAGTGAGGTGAAGTGAGGTGAAGTGAGGTGAGGTGAGGTGAGGTGAGGTGAGGTGAGGTGAGGTGAAGTGAGGTGAGGTGAAGTCAGGTGAGGAGGTGAGGTGAGGTGAGGTGAGGTAAAGTCAGGTGAGATGAAGTGAGGTGAATTAAAATGAAATGAGCTGAGGTAAGGTGAGATCGGGTGATTGAACATGTTGGGTGGAGTCGGGATCAGCAACTGGACGATTGAGTGGAATCCAGGCCGAAACGAAAGTGGCCTCTTCTCAAGGTCGGATCCAGCCGATCATTTGAGGGGAGGGGGCATTTATATTTTTGTTAAATAATTAATAAATATTTGTTATTATAATGCATATTATTAATGTACTGTAGGTATGACTATATACAATATTATTGTTTAAATAATTACATAATTCGAACATAAATATTTAAATCAATTTAGCCAAATAAAGGAAGCTACACAAAAACACTAGACTTTTTGGGAGGCGGGCATGGCCCTCATCCGCCCCCCGCCCCCCCCCCCCACTGGATCCGCTAGTGACTCTTCTGAGCCTTCCCAGAGAGACACTTCAGCATTTGCTAACGATTCTCTCAGTACCCTACCAGGCGAAGATATCGTTATTAAAAGACACTTGTCACAAATTGGCATTTTGTAGAATGGTTTAATACTGAGCGGACCCGTTTATTTCGCACTCAAAAACAATGTGGTTTATTCCAAATACCGGCTATGTTGGAAACTATTTGTATAAAGTTTTTACTAGTAAAATTAGAATTTGTTGCAAACTATTTTTATGAACTGTTTTTTTTTTAAAAAAAAGAGAATGTGTATCATCTCATGATTACGATTTTTGAGTCACTTTTCTTGTTTAGTGACATGTATTCCGCTTCCACTTTCTGGCTTCAAGAAATAATCTGAATATGATGAAAGGCTTTTAGATCAGATTATTTGCCTATAATGTTGTAAACCTAAACGATAGATTAAACACATGGAAATCCAAATATCAGATATTACGAAATAATACTGTAAAGTAATGAAATATTTGTATTAATTATTATAATGAATTATGTATATTATGAGAATATTGCCGAGTTAGAGCCTTCAAAATGCCCTTCAGAAATGACACGGCGCTATAGTTATTTGCGTGGATAATTTTTTTCGTGTTTGTGTGAATTAATACGAAATAAATATTTGGAAATATTTCATTAACTAATTTTTAAATATATTTTTCTAAAGAACAATTTGGGAAAACGTTTTCTTTCTAATAAAGCTATACGAGCCTTACTTCAACTATATTCAGAATTTAACTGAAATGACACTGACAGTACTACAGGTTTGCTGTTGTAAGGTCAAAACTCTTGGACGATTGATGAAAAAAAAGAAGAACGGAATAACTGAATGACCAATTACTCATTTCTGTTTATAAATGTGCTCATTTGCCACGTGACTGAAATAAAAATATTATATAAATAGTATTAGTACATTCTTATTATTACGTAAACACACACGTGTGAAACATCATTCAGAGGAGATCCTTCTTACAAAATAAATCAGTTATATTATCTAGTGTCTTACATTTATTCAGAATGTTTGTACGCTGCTGTCAAAAGTGTGTTCGTTCTGAGAATGCTATCGCCGGATACGAGTGCAACGCTCCATCTTAGAAAGGCCGTCAGGAACAGCGATTCCCAAAATCTTGAGCTACTAACGAATTCAGGTGAGACTGAGAAGAGCAAAAGGTTTTTGCGAATCGCGTGCCACTTTTCCGCGTAGCGTCGCCCCTGCGACAAGTTCGCTCGCCGCACGCCAGCTGCAGCGCTCAGATTGAGGCTGCCGCCCGCCCGCCCGGGCCCTCCTGCGAACTCCATCGCATCCGGCGGCGCGGAGCGTATCCCTCTCGTCCTCTCTCTCTCTCTCTCCCTCTCTCTCTCGTCCTCTCTCTCGTCCTCTCTCTTGCCCTCTCTCTCTCGTCCTCTCTCTCGTCCTCTCTCTCGTCCTCTCTCTCGTCCTCTCTCTCTCGTCCTCTCTCTCTCGTCCTCTCTCTCTCGTCCTCTCTCTCTCTCTCGACCTCTCTCTCTCGTCCTCTCTCTCTCGTCCTCTTTCTTGCCCTCTATCACGCCCCCTCACTCTTTCGACCTCTCTCTTCTTCGTGCTCTTTACAACATTCTCTCTCCTTCGATATCTCCTTTGTCCACTCTCTTTCATCCTCTCTCCTTCGATCTCTGTCTTTGGTCCTCTCTCCTTTGTTCTCATTCCTTCGTCCTCTCTTTTTCGTCATCTATCTCTCGTTCACTCTCTCGTCTACTCCTTCGTCCACTCCCTCGTCCTCTCTCCCTCGTCCCCTCTCTCTCGTCCTCTCTCTCGTCCCCTTTCTCACTATCTTCTCAATCTCCTGTCATGACAGACTTTATCATATTGAACTATTATTTATTCGAAACCAAATTAATAAAAAGGTAATATGTAGAAATTTTGTTAATAAAATATGATGAAATGGTGGTAGGACTTACAATTCTGTAGTAAACTAATTTACCTAATTAATTATTAACAGGAACAATATTTTTAAAGATATTTTGAAAACTACAGCTAAGAGAAAACTGTTGGTAGAATGCGACACTATTTACCAGGCGCAACGCCAGGTAATACTTCATTTTGTGACAATTACTGCTTTACTCTACTTTACGAACTTTCTCCGTGAGCTTGTGTCAAAAGTTCGCTGAGCAGTATGACTGAGCAATTGGATACAATATTCAGAGCGTATTTCTTTGGCGCTAAAGGATATTCCATATGATTCTCTATAAGTATATACCAATACTGTAACTGTATTTCATTACATACAATACTACGTATGAGCCCATTGTACTGCCATTTACCTGGCTTCGATCAATACGATTAGACACAACATAACGCCGAACTTGAAGACAAGTGCACGCCAAGTAGTGAATGTAGGATCGCCTGCGCAATGGAAAACAGCGAAGTCGTAGGATCTGATCGCGAGAGGAGGGCGGGGAGCGGCGGCAGTTTCTTTCGCGGCGTCCGTGGCCCCGACGCGTCATAACCAAGACGCCGACGGCGACACGATGGCGGCGGCGGCGGCGGCGGCGGCGGTGGTGGCGGATACCTGGCGGGCGAGTTTTTGCCGCGCTGCGCTGCGTCGTCGGACGGACCGAGCGACCGGTCGCCCCTCGGGCGGGCGATGGGGGCGACGATACAGTCGCCGCTCGCAGTTCGCGAGATGCCACGGGTCTCTGCTGGCGGGCCATCCGAGCGCGGGGGGAGCCTGCTTGCTGTTTGTAGACGGGGGACGTGGTATTGCGGTTTAGCTCCTTCTGTTACGACACGTTTCCCTTCAAAAACTGCAAATCATCGTGTTTAGAGCGAAGTATTTCTTTTTCTCATTTTAATTGCTTTTTTTCGCGGATCTAATTAATAATTAATAATAAATCCTTCTCGTTCCGGCCGTTCGTGTTAAGTTTTCCCGGTTTGGCTCCTGTCTTTCGTATTTTTTTCCAATTTGACATTTTTAATCTATCTACGTATATATCCATGTATATATCTAATTATTGATAGCCTGTCCGCTGTTGGGCGATAGGTGGATGATACAGTATTGCTGCGCTGGCAGTTTCGGTTGACGCTGTCCTCGTGTATTCTAAGTACCTGGCTTTATCACATCTTTTTAGTTTTCGTTTGAACCCTTAGTCACTGTATGTCACACTGTTAATCCTGTATACTTTCTCTCACGCTTTTTCAGTTTCCTTAGATCTTCACAATCTTGTTCTATTTTAATTTTCCTTCCTGACTTCTTTTTCTAATACTCTTGGCCTTATTTTCACATGCACGTTTCTATTTCTTAGTTTTCTCTATCTTTACTTACATTAGATCCCAATCCCCCTCCCATTCCCACCCACGTAAAATAGTGGTGATTTATTTGTGGAACAGGAGAGGCAATTTGTTACAGAGTAATGATATATTTAATGGAAAGTACCAGTCTAAAAGCGCTGAAACGTTGTTACATGATAAGTATCACGATCCTGAAGATAAAACACAATAGAACTTTTGAATTGTCAGTCGGAAAAGTGCAGAACTTAGTGTTACACATTAGTGGTATCAGATACTCACAGCGATAGAGACACAATGAAAATATCACGCTGAAGAATACCCTATTGCTGCGGTCGAAATAGCGAGGTTTCATGTGTATGAAACGGAATACTCGTACAATTTTCGTAACTTCAAAGTAACGACTTTTGTCAAGTGGTGTCGTTTAGTTCGCAGTTTGAATGTCTCTTTATTGCAACTGTTAATTTCGTGTTCGACTTATTTTTTTGGTCAATTGAAATTTATTTTAACAACCTCCCATTAAGAATTTTTTCAAAGGCCATATCAATGATTTAATTATTCGATCTTGTATACAAAGAAATTATATAGTTGAAGAGAGACCAGAATTGTACATATTTTTCAACAAATTTATAGGGAAGTGCCGATTTATTTTCCGATTTACCGTTTGTATCCCCTCGTCAGTAATGACTTTCCATAAACGTCATGGTTGGGTTCGCTTCTATATACCTATTGATAAATATAGTTTCGAGTTTCCTTTATTGAAGAGATAAATCATTTCATTTAGTGACCAATCATTGAAACGAAATGTAATGGCGTTCCATCGAGCATTTAGAATCTACAAAAATATTTTAAAAATCGTACCTTACCGTACGAAAAACGCCATAGATATCTCAACAAGAGAAACTAGTTCAGAACATGATGAAGGAACTCATTTCATAAATGTTCAAACAAATTGTATAAAATTAAAAAAAACTAGTTTAGGGTGTCTTTATCTGAATATCTGCAATTCAAGTAGGATGTTCTGGTATAACGTCATACTCAGGTGTAAGTTCACAGAATAAATCCATTAGATGAACTGCAGTTGAAAATAAATGTGATACATCCAATATTTAGACTGAACTAAAACAATACCACAAACGTTGCCAATGATTTCATTAACCAACTTCTGCAGAAGAAGAACCAATTCTCAAAGGAAGAAATTAGACTCTTACTTAGGTGTATGTTCGCAAAAGAAATTCATTAGAATAACTGCCGTGAAAATGAATGTGAAAATAAATGTGATCATGTTACATCCAGCATTTAGAACGAATTAAAAGAATACTACAAAGATTGTACCAATGATTTCATTAAACGATTTCCGCGGAACAAGTACCTACTATCAAAGGAAGAAATTAGGCCCTTCCGCCTGATTTTGCTTTCTCAAACGAGGGCAATTAGTGGCGCTTGAAATTTTTGCCCTTCCTCCCCCTCTGGGCCGCGCCCGTCAACGACGCTTGGCTTAAGTGTTGCGCCGCATCCGAAGATTGACTGGAACCCGGTAACGAACTTTTGAATCCCGAGGGGAATCAGCCTTTATGAGATCGGCTCGGTCGATCGCTGGGGACCAGGCCCCCCCCCCTTCCCCTCCTCCTCTTGCCCCTTTCGCTCTCGTTCTCCCCCTCCGGCACCCCCACCCACGCCCGAAAACTTTCGCCGCCGCCGCTGCTGCTTCTTCTGATACAATAATTCATCCAATAATGCCGTCACCGCTATTGTTTCAAACGTGGCTTAATATTAGATTGGCAAGCCTGGAGAGGCGACGTTCAGCTGTCGTCTGGTTGCGCGATCGGTTTTGTGCGCAGCTTTTTATGAACGCGGGCGAACGGGCCGGCCGAGACTTAATTGAAACTTAAACAGAGCTGTCATGTGTGCTACTTCGATAATTAACTGCGATGCTCGCCGATATTAATGAAGACTTTTTTGGAGGCTGAATATTTTTGGCGGCTGTGGCGAAATCTTGTGAAACCAAGTGTTTAGTTTCTATTAAGAAAATTGGTTAAAATATACTTATATAAAAATATTCCTTCATTTTTTTGTTGATAAAAGTTTTTAAGTCATGATTTAAAGTTGTTATTATATAACTATTTTTTATTATCCTGTAAGATAACTTTTGTGTCGGAGGCCGATAAAATTGACGGAAAACTCTACTTCAAATTGAAAGTTATTAATAAACATGTCTCCAGATTTCATTGCTCTTCAAATTTGATGAAAACTCTATTCCTAATTTGAAACACATTGTTATATTCATAAATTAAACTAATAATATTACAGTATTTTAGGGGATTTTTAGAGGCTGTAGAATATTTGTAAATTGTTAATGCACTTTTGACCATGTCAATTCATGCTCGGAAGTGGAGCAGGTTTGAGTAAGACCTACGATGAGTAATAATGAAAGTGTCAAATTGATTATTTACAAGATGAAAGCTTAGACACCTGGCATTTGAGAAACCAGGTTACTGGGTCAGGTTGTTCAAATAGTCTTGCTTCTAATGAAATGCAGTTTCCATTCATACATACGTGACACCTGTCTGGTGGATGTAAGAGCTCGTTCTCGAATCAATATTCGTTTTAATAACGACGGAAAACGCAAGCTCAACTAATACGAAGACTATTAATTGAATGACCATTCATTGCCGCTTATTTATTTTAAATTGTGAGAGTCTTTATAGCCGTTCTAACCACATCGATCTCTACATGACCTAGAAGTACTATTCTCCATTGTACATTTATAACGGTCAGATCTATACCTTCTGTACGTAATAATACGCTAAGGTTACCGAAGTGGTTTTACGATCTATAAGACTTCATATTCACAAATAGGTGAAAATGGGCTTCTGATAGATAGACAACTAACCCCATGAGTTCATCAGCCAGCTAATGTTTTTTTAGATTATGCCACGAAGAAATCAGCAGTCACAAACGCAATACCTTGCAACATACGATACCTTGCAACACCCATGACCATCGTGAATAGGTCTGAGATAAATAGGGGAGTGGAGCGTTTTTATCATTAAAGCCTGTTTCTTACCCTTCCCGCTGTGTGGTAATTTTTAGGCTGTAATCAACAGAAATTGGACATTCTATTACACTGGTGCCGTTTAGATAATCTGAGTATCCAGAATCTCCAAATCTGTTTAAAACTAAGTTGATTGTTATGAATTTAGTATCACGCACAAATGTTTTTTAAATTTGATGTTATTAGCAGTATTAGCATGGTTTCTCAGAAACAATATTTATTTAGCGTGAAAAAACGTGAAAAATTGTTTTGTTGTTTTCAGGATGGATCCATCCCCAGGGCTTTCTTAATCACTCAAAGAATATCTGAAAATAAAATGAAATAAAACTAAAAGTTGGAGTTATTGACCAAAAGATTACAATAGTTTTAAAGGGATCATCCCGTCTTTTAGAATTATACAAAACAAAATAGGGCTTAGAATCATTTCTAACAATTCATATACGATGTAGTGTAGAGTTCCGACCCTGTCGTTTTGTCGATGGGATCCAGAATAAAGGAGTTTTCTCCTTTAAAACAAGTGCGGAAACGTCAAATTTTCTATATTACTTTTTACGTAGATTATTTCATTCACGCAAACACTATTTCTATCGTATAGTTCATGATAATTCAACTTTCAATGTCAATAACGTTAATGAATATTCATGATAGAAGCAAAAAAATGTGGAAAGAATAATTAATAATTTGTTACTTGTTGTGTCTGCTCTCAGCCAGCACGCCTGTCGATTCACTGAAATTCAGTGTTTTTACCCTAATCTGCAAAGAATTTCCAATTGGTTTCATGCATGTTTCTCCCCTCCCTTATTATTTTAGATCAGACGACAGGTTTTATTGATCGAGAAACCAAATGACATTAAGGGAGATACGGACATAGGTTGTCTAAAATTGGTACGTTCTGGTATGGCTTACCGTCTCTTAAAAGACTTGAAATTGATAGTTTACGTTGACCTTGTTTTATTGAAAATATGGATCGAATAACACTTTATACTGACATTTCGGACCTCAGTCAACCACTTCTAGGATCCGTTCCGCCGTAGATAAATGTCCTTTATAGTACAGTATTTACAGTAGGCTTTTTTTTCTTTTTTAATAAAACAGTAGACCTCCTTGAGAAAACAACCTACAATTAAGTGTTTATTAAACAATAAAGCAGCAGGTTCAGTCGTTCTTCGTTTACTGCTTTTTGTCAGTTTTGTGCAGAACACCTCAGAAATAGCATTTTTATTTAAAATTTGTAGCAAACATTTCTCAAGGTAGTTTACAAGACAGTCGGTATGCACAAATTATATGAAGTGTAAAACACTTGTGCACCTCGATTTCCACCGCAAATTCTAGGTCAATTGAATTTGAAATAGCCTAAGTAAATCCTTTTCCATTGAGTATCTGCAGTATCTTGAAGGGCGTTGCTAGGTGTTTCGCTCTGGTTGAGAGTGCAGCACCTGCCTGAGCGTGTCGCACCCTCGGCGAGGTGCGGCGAGCGGGCGGAGGGATATGAAGTCGTCCCTGCGGCAGACTGCGGCTTTCGCGTCTGGCTCTGAATTTACCACGCAATTCGCGCGGCATTAATCATGTATCTCAGCCGTAATGGGGGCGGTCCGGCCGGAGACACCTGCGGCCGACCGCCGCCAGACAGCGCGCGCGCGGCGGGGGGAGACGGAGACAGACTCGGAGGCTGCCGCGGTGTCGCGGAGACGGCTGTGGGGGGGGCGGTTGGAAGTTGGAGGAAACGACGGTGGAGGAGGAGGAAGAGGAGAAGGAAGAGAAGGAAGACGAGGAGGAAGAGAAGAGGAGGAGAAGAGGAGGAGAAGAGGAGGAGAAGAGGAGGAGAAGAGGAGGCGAAGAGGAGGAGAAGAAGAGGAGAAGAGGAGCAGGATGAACTGTAGACGATGATAGATGAGGAAGTTGTGAATGTCGTGAAGAGGGTATAAGGAGCGGTGCCGCAGAGATAGCTCTAGAGAGGGCAGGAGGGAAGGAGTAGAAGAGGGAGACGAGGCGGACGAGGAGGCAGTGTAAAGTGACAGGTGTGAAGGTTGAGGAAGAGGAGGTGATGGAAGAGCAGAGAAAGCTCTTGGGAGAGAGGTGAGAGGATTAAAATGTGCAGGACACGACGGCGGAAGAGGAGCCAGGTAGTGTAGACGAAGACAGACGTGGAGATTGATGAGTTGAAGGAGAGGGTGGAGGAGGCGGGGCCGCAGAGACAGCTGTGGGAAGGGGTATATGGTGCTAAGGGTTGGAAAGCGAAGAAACGGAGTAACAGCGAGAGGTGTAACTGATGCTGGAAGAAGAGGAACAGACGCGTAAGTGATGGCAGCAAAAGCGATCGAAAACAACTCTCTGGGAAGATGGGGGTGAAGGACTGGACGGGGTGGTGGCGAAAGTATGTGAGGGTTTGAATCGATGGTGGAGAAGGAAGAGGCAGAAGTGTCAGAGATGTTGGGGGAGGCGGGACAGACGCGCAGATGGCGACGAGGGGGAGAGAAGGAGATGGAGAACGCGGTGAAGGTATGTGGAAGTTGACGACACGGGGGGGGGGGAGAGGGTCGTGAAAACGTGAAGGAAGAGGAGACGAACGCGGAGGCAGCGACCGCGGTGGCGTCCCTGGGAAGGGGATAGGCATAGAGGCAGTGTTGGTAGACGGAGAAGCCGTCAATGGAGGTTGCGTAGGCGGAGACATTGTAGGAGGCAGAGACAGACATGCAGGCTGCGACACAGAAGACAGCTAATGAGACGGCGAAAGACGCGAACTTTGTGGCAGTGGTGAGGACGGCACTAATGGGAGAGGAGACATCACATTGGAAGGCGGTGGAGATGACAATGAAGGCAGCAGTAGCGAAGAGGACGGCGAAGGAGTGGCGAAGAGGTAGCGCAGAAAGATTTAAAGGCGGCGGAGGATGCAATTGCGAAGAACAGAGATGGAAGAAAGGCGGTTGAGACAGAGGAAGAAGTGGAGGAGACGGAGCAAGGAGGTCCGAGAAGAAGGCAGCGAGGTGACGGAGACGACGCTGCTCACAGAGTTGGGGACGAATTGCAAGGCAATGGAGATGACAATTAAGGACGCGGCCTTTGAGTCAAAAAATCAAAGAAGACGCCGAGAAAACGGAGAGAAGGTAAAGTAGAACAAGGCAGAGGGGGCAATGCTGAGAACGGAGTTTACGAAGGCGACGGAGTCGGTAAATGCGGTTTGTGGAGAGAGTGGCGAAGGTAGTCAAGGCGCAGGTGGCGAAGGATGCGGCGAAAAGGAGGCACCGCGAAGATTGCAGCGGCAGCAGCGGGGCAGATGTCACAGCTGAGCGGCAGTATCCGAACACGAGGCGGCAACCGAGACGTGACGCGGGTGGCGGCAGTGGTGAGGGCAGAGCCGGATGCTTTCTAGATTGATTGAATGATTACTGGTTCCGGGCGTGTCAACTGCTAAGGGAAGTTCATGCTTCTTCTTCGGATGTGGCGGCGATCTTTCCCTGCTGGCTGGTGAGATCCGGCCCCGAACTACAAGTCTGCTAGCGGGGTTTTCCTCAACCAAGTATCTCCCATCAGCCGAGCACCACACCAGCCGAGAGAAACTATCCGCTCCCGACTGGGTTCCTGACACACACACACACATATATATATATGTCGGCTGGTGTGGCACACACACACACATATATGTGTGCGTGTAACTAAAGGATGAGGGTCAGACAACAAAAGCGAAGGAAAACATTAAATACATTGTAGCAATTATTTTGCAAAGTTACGACCTTTTCCCACTTTGTACGTGATTTCGCATTTTGCACTCTATTACGCATTTTATCTCAGATTGAAAACCTCCAGAAACATACTACATTGACCATCAAACATACAATTACTAATTATTGCAGCGGTCGGTAACATTTCGCAGTTTTAGTAATTCCTAAAGCAACCATCTCTAATAAAAACACGTCATTTCGTTCACGGGTTCGCGTTAATATTCTGGATGATCTGACGGTATTGAGTCCTTCACGTAGAACGGTACGGTTCCTTCACGTAGAACACAATAAGGGATAAGGCTCCTTTCCTAAAAGCAGACGCGCGCTGAGTTCAAACAGGTAGGCCAGGCTTCCTTGCCCTTCCTCAATTTCCGACGAAGAATCGCGCACTCCTTCACCTGGCGCTCACGTGGGCTGCAAACGGCGCCTAAGATCTCAGGGCCGAAAAGGAAGGGCAAAGAGCTGAGCGGGGGAAGGCATAACGGCCTGTCGTAAAATTTGAAACGTAATTTTTATTGCCTCAGCGCCTTTATTTCCTTTGGCGGCCTCAGTACTTCAATGCCGCCGTGTGCTGGGAATATTCTAACGGTTCTTTGTTGGTTACTTTACTTTGAATTATTGTCGAATGTTTGAGTTGATTAGAGAAAAAATAATTTCAGTGGTTGTTCATATATATCTTTACTAGCGCAATGCTACACGTTTATTGGATAAACATACTCTAATACATCGTAATTTATGTTGCTATGTGTACTTCGAGGCCGGAATACGGTGTGGGGATGTCTACGTGCTAACCACACGTCCTCTTTAACCCATGGCCGCGAGGCAGGGACGTCGCCGGTAGATATGAGCCCGTTCACGGGCTGCCGCGCCAAGTACATACACACGTACATACATACATACATACATACATTCATGTGTTCTACAATACAATATTTTGTTCTGTTAGATGTATTTACTTCGAAACCATTTTTTGAAGTACTGAAGTGTATGATGTAGTGTTGTATTCCCAGCTCAAAATCAGACAACTTCATTCTTAATCATTTTCGTAACATGCACGTTTTTTCCGACAGCTAACATTCACACTGAATCACCGTAGGGAGAAAGTAATATTAAACGTTTTGACACTTGAGTGTTATTTTAGCACTTTAACTGATAACACTAATATTTTGTTACTTTCTTATGAAGCGAAATATTCTGTTTAAAACAATGACAAAGAGCTACAAGCCTGTTGCCTTATGGCATTTTGCAAGAAGGATAAATATTTATTATAGTCGTTCTTGTCTTATTTGCTACGGACTTCTTTAGAAAATGATTTAAAGTTAAGGCAGGGAATGTGACACACCGTGAAACGATATTTATTAAATTACATTTTATAGCTTTCATGCGTTTACCCTGAACAATAAATATTCTTCTCATCTGACAAAGACTAAAACAACAATTTTGATTTGGTCGGTGTCATCTTCTTAGTGTTTGATGCTATTACCCAAGAAATATGGTTATTGTAATGGCATTTTTTTCTCCAAGTGCTTTATGAGGACGTTCAACTGCCATGCATCAAAATTCAATTTACCGCCATAATTGCAATACTTAGTTCATGTTTCTCATTTCCTTCATTAATGCATCAGACAAGAATTCATAAATGTCGTTACTACTCATGCTCCGCTCATACCTGTTACGCGCAAAAGTAGCGACGTATCTTAAGCAATATTCCGTCTGACTTTTATCACTTCGTATAAGCACATTGTCTAGCTACGGCGCTCCCATGTACAAGAGGAGGTTCCTCATAAACAAAACACATGAATTATGAATGGCGGTGAGCGTACTGACCTTCCTCTGCCAACATGTGCGACCCGTGGCCGAAGTTGATAGAATCCAGGTTCGGTGCACATGTTCTTCTCACGCACACACACATCACCACAGCATACGAGATCACAGAGCACTAATACACAAAATATTTCACAGTTCACTCACTATCGTCTCTCAATTACAACTGACCTGAATCTTGCATCCTTTTACTGGACAGTGCTGCCAACACAAAAACTTTATCAATTCAGGCGGGTGATTGTACCATTTAATTTGCTTCAATAAAAATTCAAACTGTGATTCATTCATGTAGGTAAAGGATATACTCGTACAGTATGTATGTACATACTCATATTTTAAAATCATATAGTGTACCGTCATTGAATTTCAGTTCATTTATATATTATGTTGGTGTGGTTTGCATGGATTTTTCATTTAAAGCGGGAAAATTTAAACAGAGTTCTTATCTTGTTAGAAGACTTATTGATATCTATTTAACTATACGAAAATTGGTAGCAGGTTGGAAGACATCTCTTCAAGAATAAGATCTAAGCATTGCAAATTTAGGCATCTTTACATATTACAAAAATCATCTCCAAAAAGTGTGAACTTCGCAATACAAAACGATCTCGATAACATTTTAAAGAGTACCCCAGGTATAACTGTCAGAAGCAGTTATTTGAATTCAAACATGATGCCATCCTACTTTCCCGAATATCGAATATAAAATATCGAGATAAAATAATCATGTTTTGTAAGCCTATCAATATATTTACGGAACATAACCTCATTTCTATATATAGAACATTATTCCTCCCAAATGTAGAATTATTATTAGTTAAAGTATGTTATAAAGTTAATTTATCATAATTTCTATAATCAAACTGTATTATGGTGTAATAACTGTAATAGTCGCTAATAAACAAATTGTCGTTACCATTTTTTTAAAATTAACTTTTATTGATAAGATGAACCAATTCCAAATAAACGGAATGAAATAAATATTACGAACCGGTTGCTTATAGAGAATATTTTAACCAGGATGGTTCTTAAATGCTGAGCGTTTAAGACTGACACACTCTTGATGACATTTTTTTATATTTGAACACAGAACAAACGATATCTTAATGCGTTCTTGATGAGACTAATTTTCTCAAAGAAAATGTTTTTATTATTATTTTCTTCAGTTCGTGAGAGATTTATGGGATGCACTAGTTTTAATATATAATTAATGTAGTAATATTAAAATATTATAGCCTAGACCACTGCTTATAACCTACAGATTGCTTCAAACTTTATTTTAATGTAGATGGTTGTAATGTAGATGTGGAAAATAAAACTGATTTTGTAGGTTTTTCCCTCTCCTTGCTTTGTGTAGTATAAAATCCTCAGCAAGTCATATTAAAGTAATAAGATGTAAATACAACTGAGACGAAACTCCAGCAATTACAGTGTTCCACAAAAATGCATTTTGGAATTCTTTCCTTTCTCAAAATAGCAATACTACCGTATTTTGTGGTCGAGAAAAACTAATATGATAATAATAATTTTATTTTGTGAGATCTAGTTATTTAGATATAAAAATTTCAAGTATAAATACTAAAAGCATATTTCGGAATTCTTTATTTTCTAAAAATAAGCAAAGACCTTTAATTTTGGGTCGAAAACAATGAATGGGACAATAGGTATTGTTTAGTACGTTTTACTATGGTTTTGTAGATTCACTATTTTCAAATAAAAGGACTTATTACCGCGGACGTCTTCTCTTTGCTCGTTGCGTGAACTTCTTTTCTGTCACTACGCCTTCACTTGTCCCTTTCCAACGGTAGTCGGCCCTTCCCCTTTCAGCATGGAATCGCTCTCCATGTTATTCACTTACAGTACCGCAGATTATGGGGGAGAGGTTCAGATGAGAATGTAGGAAATGAAGTTATCCTATGAAGATGAAGGTTGAGCTGATTTGGCCTTTCCACTGTCTTCGATCGACTACGTCTGACTGTTGAGTGTACTCTTCCTGAGAGAATGGTTCGGACAGACCCTCTCCATGCGGTCGATTGGATGTTCTGAAATTCTAGAGTCCGCCTCTTTTTTTCTGGACATGTTATGCAGCCATGAAGCTGTACAAAGTGATAAAAATTACACATAACCCATCACTGCTATGCTCAAAGGTGCAACGATCTCCAGGCGTTAAATTTCGTAAAAGATCTGGTATATCTTAGAACCAAGAGCTAAATGCAAGTTTTAAATCTTATTTTCGTTCATGTCTTTATCAAATGAATGAGAAATGGCTATTTTCAAGTCTGAATGATTTTCACAGTTGGCCAGTGTAATTTCTCATTTAGCACAAGTGACGCGTACGGAATGTCACGCGTGACGCTCGAAAGGAACCGCGCGCCGTGAACAGTGACGTGCACCGCTGCGTCACTCATAGCATGCGCGAGTAGTTCGGATTGATTGATTGAATACTTGTGATTCCGGGCGCGTCAACTGCTAGGGAGAATAGTCCCGTAAGTGTGGTGCCAGTTTTTATCTCTCGTGAGCTGGTGGTGGTTTTCCCCCGCTGCAAGCCGAGATGCGGCGCCGACATACCGTCGACTAGCGGTGTTTTCCCCAAGCAGGTATCTCCCACAAGCTCTAAAATCTCAACTGGTCTACCGACATGGTGTGGTAATATAATGCATGTAAGTGTGTGTGTAAGGGGTGAAGATAGGACAAGGAATGGGAAGGAAAGATCGCACGCCATCCGTGGACCATTTGGAATGGTACTCCGGTATTCGCCTGGTATTGTTCGGAGAAACCACGGAAAACTACCGATCAGAGCAGCTGATTGCTAGTATTCTCCTCCAGACAGCGACAGAATCGACCTTGCTAGAATCTGGTTAGTTTCGAATATCCTGCCACCGTCGTGACTCGAACCTAGGGACTCGAAACCGATCAGTGGCACTGCAGTGACATCAGTTGATGCCCTGAGCTATCCCTCCCGGTGAGTTGCCTGGATAACCATCCGCTCGCTAGAGGCTGATGTTGCGTCCGTGCAGCCACACTCGAATCAATGGGAGGATGTGATCGACACATAATTGTTTACGCTGTGGTTGCCGTGGAAACACACAACGCTCGTGTCCCCGGTTCCTGACATCGCACTGGAGTTGCGTTCTTCGGTCTCAGGAGGCTTTTGGGGGAATAACAGTCGTCTTTCTAACGAGAATCACGATCGTACTTTTCTGGAGAATTCTTGTAAATTTGGTTTGTGTAAATACTGTTTTTTACTATTTGTAAATAGTATTTACATTGTAGTGTGTACAATCGTCATAAATGTTTGACATAAAAGATTTTTAACTGTCGGTAATTGTTGATTTTGAATATCAGATCTGGACTGAAGATACTAGGTTTACCTTCTGATATTAAATATTATTTACGTGTCAGCTGAATTAATTATGATCAATTAATATGAGTTAGTTTAAGAAATACTTCGTTTTTATACATTCGTTTTGTCATTATTTCTCACTTCCATACATTTATTCATAGTTTAAGTTCCGTCTCACTTTACAATCCAGAAAAGAATACTTAAAATCATCTAACATTCATAATTTCTGATTTATCATTTTGTGCTAATGCCAACGCGTTTCTACTCCCATATTCAACCATCAAATATGAGTATATAACCAATGTTGCATTTTAATTTTATCTGAAATCGTTTGCGCGGCAAATGCAACATTCATGAAGAAAACCGACTGTTATTCCACCACTTGAAATTGGTGTGAAAAGGAGTGAATGATATCGTGACACATGGATACGTGTAGAATTTGGAACAAAATATGAATTTATTCATAAAATGCACGTAAATTACACTAATGAAGAATTATTAGAAGCTATGAATCTTTGATAAGAGAGATGTCATAGTTAATTTACCTTCTCGTTTGATTGTAACATAATTCTATATTATTGACATTTTTGATACATTTTTCTCTACGTGCCTCTCCACAATTTTAATCTTACCTTCAATGTAACAACTTTAGTTTCGTGCGTCATCAATTACATATGTTTATTAACATAAGGTTAGCTCTGCCACAGAATACGTCGCGTAATTATCCAGTTGCTTCATTGGTCTAATTCGCACCAGGTACAATGTCCGATTAGAGGACGTAACCGAAACAGAAACGCAGCAATTACCTCTCATCTACTCTGTATTCCACCTAGCCGACCTCCCGTGTGCGATGTCTTGTGAAAGCACTTAGAGGCATCACGGACAGGTGCTCCAGTTACATTCCGTGGCGAATGGAAGCACCGCAGACCCGGCCCGCTCCCCACGTCCCCAGCAGCAGCCGCAGCCCCCGTCCTCACCCACAAGTCCGTCTCCATCCCTACCTGTCTTTGGATCGATCTCAATTACCGCCTCCGGCTTCGCCCACGTCTCCGCCTCCATCGTCATCCGCCTCTGCATCCACCTCCATTGCCGCCTTCGGCACCTTCTCTGCCCTCACCGCCACCTTGGTCACGCCTCGGCTGCCGTCTCCGCCTCTGACACTGCGCCTCCTCACCTCAGTATCCACCTTCATTACCTCCACGGGCACCTCCTCTGCCCTCACCACCACCCGCTCCATGCCTCGGTTGCCGTCTCCGCCACCGACACTGCGGCTCCTCACCTCCATTTTGCCAGGGGCACACCCTACTGCCCTCACCACCACCCACGCCACGCTTCGGTTGCCGTCTCTGCCTGAGACACTGCGGCTCCTCGCTTCTGTATCCACCTCCATTACCGCCACGGGCACCTCCTTTGCCCTCACTCCCACCCGCGCCACGCTTCGGTTGCCGTCTCCGCCTCCGACACTGCGGCTCCTCGCCTCTGTATCCACCTCCATTACCACCACGGGCACCTCCTCTACCCTCACCGCCACCTGCGCCACGCCTCGGTTGCCATCTCCCCTTCCGACACTGCCGCTCCTCGCCGCTGCCGCCTCCTCTTGTCCGACACTACCAATCAGCTGTGACATCTGCCTCATTGCCGTCACCACTACAGTCTACGCAGTGCCTTCCATGCAGTCGCGTCCTTGGCCTTCTACGCCCTTAACACAACTTCCTTTTCTCGACTCCGTCGCCTCTGCCAACTCCGTCTCATATGCTGCCACCATCACATCCGCTTCCCCATCTTCCCTAGACGCCGTCTAGCTGCCATTCTACACTACCACCTCGCGTCTCCGGCAACAGCAGCCCCTGTCCCCGCCCACACCTCCGTCTCCAGCTCTACCTGTCTTTACATCCACCTCCATTGCCACCACCAGCTCCGTCCACACCTCTGTCACGATCCCCAGTCATCACTCCATACACCTCCACTGTCTTCTGCGGCTCCGACCGGCTTAAGTTGCTCAGGGCATCAACTGATGGTGCTGCATTTCCCACGACCGGAAGAGGTGCCAAGGTTCGAGATTTGACGGTGACAGTATTTTCGACACCAGCTCCACATAATGTGAAATTCAGCTGCTGTCTTACCCTCATTCTCAAGAAGTGTCACAAAATGCTCAATCCTAATTTTTATAACACTATGAAATGTTATAGCCTTGTTCTCAAAATCGGTTTAAAAAAATTAAAGTGCTAAATTCTACCATCCCTAGTTATAACCTTTAGGGAGCGGTGGCTAATTAAACTACTCTAAGCCTATCCATATACATTGATGACGATGCTCCAGCTTACGCGATTAGCATAAAACCACCTTTCGTAAGCGCAACGCACATTTTTTTAAACTCATTCTACATCCAAGAAATTTGTTGCCAAACAGTTTGTTATGTATAAAAGAAAATAACAGAAAGAAAATTCCAGATCTTAATGAAAATAATGGCCTACAATGGAGTTATCACCGAATGTTTTGTAAGTGAAAAGTTTATCCTAAAATACTTTCAAAAGAATTCTTAGTGTCTCTTGCAAATCGAACATCTTAATAAATCATTTAGAATCTAATTAATATTTACCAAATGGTTGTTGTCACACTTTGTTTCATTTTTGCAGAATAGTGAATTCTTGAATCCAGTTTAAATATTTTAATTAAAAACTTTAGGCGAATGTACGAAATTAAAAGAAGTGATTGTCACAAAATTAAACTCCAGATTCTGACAAGCACATTAAATCTGGGTCACGAAATCTTTCGTTCCTGCGATTTCCCGTCTGTCGCTCTCCGTTTTCGTTCTCGGATCCCGAGCTGTCACGAATTGATCCTTGAACATGGGTAAGGTCGAGACCTTAAGAAACTGCTAGCAACATACGTGTATCTGTCAACCACAATTGCGCAAGTTGTTCGAGAAATTCGTGGTTTTTGAGTCTCAGTATTTTTCAGTACTTATATTTTTCCATACAGATTGTGGCACAAATTTCAAAAATACATCGTTTCTGATAACATTCGAATCAATTAATGCCGCTAAGAAAACAGAAAACAAGAGTTCTGTCATGTGTCTTAAGTTCTTTAAGAATGTGATTTCGAGAAGAATGTGTAATCTTTCATGTACTATGTATTCAATTTAATTATTTAGAAAAATAAATAATGATAGTAATAGATGGTAATACAAGGTTAGTGTCCTCCTCTTTCTCCTTCTCATTCTCCTTCTGCCTTGCTCCTCCTCCTTTTCCTCCTTTTACTTCTCCTTCTTTACCTTCTAGTTTTCCTCCGTCTTCTTCTGCTGCTCCTCCTAATCATTTCTCTCCACTTCCTCCACGTTTTACTCCTCTTTCTCGCACTCCTTTTCCTCATCCTTCTCGTGCGCCTCCTTCTTTCCCTCCTCCTCCTCCTCCTCCTCCTCCTTTCCTTCCATCTCCTGCTCCTATCTTTCTTCCCAAGGTTATTTTCCCTCTTGCTTACACTCGTCTCCCCCCCCCTCCTCCCGCCCCGCGCAGGATGAGTAAGGCGTTTCGCCCAGGAGGTGGGCGGGGCCGCTCTTCGTCAGTGCTGCATGACGCCGCGCCGGCGGGCGGATACCCACTCGACGCCCCGGGCGCGGATCTAAAGCGCCGACTCGCGGACCGCTGCAGCACGGAGCAGCGCCGCCACGTGCGTGGTGCAGGCCTGGCAACCTTACTCGCGAAATGTGGAGCAACATTCCTAAATATGTTAACTTCATTGTGCAAGAAATTGCTAATTCAAAAAGTTATTATTTACTTGAAAATGGCACTCCTGTATGAAAAACCAACCATGTGCCATATAGCCCACACCACCATGTAAGAACGTGGCTTGCAGTAATGATGAAGGTGACGTGTTATCTTATGATAGTTTTGTAGGGTGAATAAGAAGGTTTGATGATGAGAGCTGTATGAATTATGGGTTCGATATGCTCAGTCTTGACAAAGGCAGCAAAATTGTTGAAATGTTCGCCGCCGGATAACTTTATTATTTATTGTCCTAATAAACTCAAGAAACACATCCTGTTTTATTTATTTATTTTTTCGTTGATAAAGTAATAACGATGCAGATCAACCCATCTGAGTGAGGATACTGTTGCGAATGGAGTATATTTAATTAACTCATGCGGTGTTGCATGATGTTGATGTTTTCCTAACTATTTTTGTCTGCATCATGTGTGTAGAAAAGGTGTGGCTGGCTGTCTCAGAGAAAAGGTTTCTCTGAAGTGACATGTTGCAGCTCACGAGGCCGAGGCAACCTCGTTGTGAAGGCTTTTTATATCAGATGATAACAGCTTGTCTGTTTTACGAAGTACAACCTTGATTGAGTTGAATGACATGTCGCGCAAGCTTGATTTATACAATTTAACGAAGATTTTTGTGGATGAGCGAAACGATGTAATTTCTTACTTCGGCTGCACGATCTCATTACATCTCTGATTTTAGCAAAATAATCAATCTATGTAAAAAAACTCAGTACTGTTTTAGTGAATGCAAAAATTGTTGCTTTATGTGACCAGTTATACTAAATAAAAATCTGATAAATCTCAGAAAAGGCGAGGTAGGTACGTTTATGTATAACTAAGAAAGATAAAATCCTTTGCCTTACTTTAAATTTTGTGCAAATTAAAAACGAAAAATACTTTGTCGATCAGTGAGGACGACAGTATTTGATTCCCACAATTCACCTAAATCCTTAATATTAACGGGGTACTATTATTTCAATTAAATCACCATTGAATTGAAAGTAAGTGCATAGTACGTAATCATAAATGTTTATTCACATTCATTTCAAATTAAAAGTAAAATGTTTAGGATCCTCTTGCAGTTTTATACTACTCTAGGTAAGGTATATTCTATTATTATATATTTTATTGGATTCTTATTTGACATGTTAGTGTATTTTACAAAATCAATCCTCTCCAACCCTCAGTTTCTTTTGTTGAATCTATCAGTTCCAAAGAAAAGAAGTGATTTGAAAGAATTATTCCGGTGGGAGAAAGCAAAGGAGCAAATACACAATAGGAATGAAAAATGAATACAATCAATAGGCCTACAACACATTTAGGTCATCCCGACTGATTCTCGTAGTGACGAATCTTAAGGCAGAGATTAATAAATGTAAAGTACATGATTCTTCACAAAAACCAACACGTCCCCAACATTGCATTATTCTGAGTGTTCTCAGCAAGTGAGGTATTATCAGCAAGTGAGGTTTATATATTACAGCAGTCGATTAAACTCTATGCAAAATCCGTAGAAATTGCATTAACGCAGAAATATTATGAAATTCCAATCGTGGAACGAGGAATTCTCTTCTTCAATGTTCACCTGTGTAAAAATAATTTAAGAATTCATATGTGAATAATGAGAAAGATATGCATTCGTTCAAGATAAAATATTTTTAATACATAGAACAATCAACTTAAGATAATCTTAAGACAACTAGCAGCATAATTCTCATTTTTCAACGTCCTATTTGGAGAACTTAATGATATCTAAAAATTAATTTGAGGAAAAAATGACCCAAATATTCTTGTCTTATTAAAAGAATATTTCAGTAGTGATACTCTATTTCTCTGCAAACCAACCTTTTTACATATAACTTATGAATAAATTGGTTCATAAGTTATTACTGTTAACAAGCATATTTTATTTATTAACTACCAATGCCTTTGATATTCACGTATAATAACAGATAACCAAATATAATTACATTTTCCTAATTAAAAAAAACAATAATAAGGCTGCTAGAAATTTGTGAATTCTTAAACGAATGTATTGATGACTAATCAGTAATTACAATGAATGGTTTTGGCACTTTTTATTGGTTTTCCTGTTGCCCCTCTGCCTTTTATTGCATAATTGCCTTCATCCATTATCATTCCCCTCATCAACATTACCGATCGTCTATTTTACTTATTAGAACTTCATTTATGGAGTTCAATGACATGAGTAATTGAAGGGGTTGTAACGTTAATGAATTCTCTTCTCATAAACATACGTTGTTCCCCTGCTTCGGGTCAAGTGAAGCAGTGACACAAGATGATAAGGAGACAAGACCGCTGTCAGATACGTGAATCTGAAAGTTGTGAGTTCCAGTCCTGCGTAAAGATTACGTGTTTTCGCCTTGTGATTACGAAGGCTTTCGCTTCCCATACCACCATGTGAAACGTTCGGTTCTCCACTAATCTCTCGTCATCTATCACCTCTATGAACATCCATGCAGGGAAAGGCAAATACAAATCACCATTGTGATCACGAGGAGAGGTGAAGGTGTAAAGATGTGGACCTTCTCCTTTGTTTACGCTTGGGGGGGGGTAGTAAGGCAATGATCATCATAATCATCATCAAAGATTGCGCAAGGCGAAAGGAATAAGATGTAAAGAGATATGTTAAAAGAAATTTACTTCAAATTCACACTTCCTGATATATGAAAATATACATGAAGACCTCGGGCGTGACGCATGATAATCCTCAAAATTGCAATTTGAGGATATATTAATACATGGCCCTTACCATCAGTGATCTATGCAATGCGATACTCGATTAGTTAAATTTATGGCTCATAAGTGGTTTGCGGCGGTTGTCATTTTTATGTAACCCATTAAAACCCCTTCAGCCAAAAATGTTTCATTTGCTTATTACTCGAATGCGTTTCCGTGCGAGCAATCATTTTTTACATCTCAACCCTGCACACATTATAGGAAAATGTTTTGCAATCAATACGGGGTGCAGTATCGGGGATCGTTTCTGAAGTAATACATAAAATATGTCGTAGCTTCACAACAAAAAACAGCAGCAAATGATGAAAATATCCCAAAAAAATATGAGGCAGCTGATTTATTACAGGGTAGTAATTTACCTTCGTAAAGATATTATTTGTTACGTTTATACCCCTGCTTCCGCGCAGTCGTATACCACGCGGCCGACTTCCCCCATTCGGTGTCCCGAAGCGGCTACTTTAGCGACCTCCCATGTCGACAAATAGCCCTTTTGTGGCAGACAAACAGCCGGGGCTGTCCCCTGCCCATGTCGAAGCCACAATTTGGTCCGCGGCGCGTCATCCCATTCATCTTAATTCCCCGAGACGAAGCCCGGAAGGCACGTGAGCACTGCGACGCACTGCGCGGGGGACGAGGGTGCGTGGCGGGGGTGTGGAGGGGTGTGGAGGGGGTGGAGTGAGGAAGAAGTTATGGCCCAGACACTTGGGAGCAAGAGGTGGGTGGGCTGGAGTTGGGTGTGGGGGATGTGTGATGATGGAGAGGGATGGTGGTGCGTGGCGAGTGTGTGGAAGGTGTGGAGGGGGTGGAGTGGGGAAGAGGTTATGGCACAGACACTTGGGAGTAAGAGGTGGGCGGGCTGGAGTTGGGGATGGGGATGGTGGAGAGGGATGATGGTGAGTGGCGGGTGTGTGGAAGGTGTGGAGGGGGTGGAGTGGGGAAGAGGTTATTGCGCAGGCACTTGGGAGTAAAAAGTGGGCGGGATGGAGTTGGGAGTTTGGTGGAGGTGGATGTGTGGTGCTGGCGGGAGTAGGGTGTAGGTAGGCTTGTGGTGGATGTAGAGGTGTGGTGGAGGTAGGGGTGTGGTGGAGGTAGGGGTGTGGTGGAGGTAGGGGTTGGTGGAGGAAGGGGTGTGGTGGAGAGAGGGGTGTGGTGGATGTAGGGGAGTGGTGGAGGTAGGGGTGTGGTGGAGGTAGGGGTTGGTGGAGGAAGGGGTGTGGTGGAGAGAGGAGTGTGGTGGAGGTAGGGGAGTGGTGAGGTAAGGGTGTGGTGGAAATAGGGGTGTGGTGGAGGTAGAGGTGTGGTGGAGGTAGGGGTGTGGTGGAGGTAGAGGTGTGGTGGAGGTAGGGGTGTGGTGGAGGTAGAGGTGTGGTGGAGGTAGAGGTGTGGTGGAGGAAGGGGTGTGGTGGAGAGAGGGGTGTGGTGATTGAGATGTTACTCTGGTGAATATGAGGGTGTGGTGGTGGATGTGCGATAGTGATGTGGTGTTCGGTATGTAGGATCAGGAGTATGGTAGAAGTGGGAATCGGATGGAGATGAACGTATCATGGAGGTGAGAGTTGTGGGGAAGGAAGATGTGTGGTGGAGGTTGAAATGTGATATGGTGGAGGTGGATTTGTGGTGTTGGTGGGAATGTGAGGGAGGCGAGTGTGTGGCTGCGGTGGATGCCTGATGATGATGTAGAGTTGAACATGTAGGAGCGGGTGTATGTTGAAAGTGGGGACGGAGGGCGATATGTGGTGTAGGTGGACGTGTGGCATAGCTGGGAATATGGAGAAAGAAGGTGTGAAGTCAAGGCTTTAGCCATATGGAAAGAAGGACTGGCGGAGGCGGGGTTGTAGTGGACGCAGTGCCATTGCGGAGTTGAGGTGGTAACGAGAGCGGTGAAAGCGAGAGCCTATGGCGAGAAGCTCGGGGTGCATGATGTTACTACCGTGTAGCGCATGTGGGAGCGTGTTGGGAGAGTGGTCACTGCGGGCGTGGGTGCACGCCTGACGGATGCTCTCCCGCCAGCAGCGTGGCGGGGACGGGCAGAGGAAGGGCGGAGACGTGAAGGGGGCGCAGGAGTGGCGCTACGGGGCGGGGCGGGAGCGGTGTAAACCCGAAGGGCGTTATAGTGCGGCGGGGAGGCAGCGCAGCGTGGAGGAGACGCAGGCCCTAGGGAGGCAGTGCGAGACAGAGGTGGAAGGGAAGACACCGGCGCGGCGCTGTAACGGCTGGGGCGACTCCTGGGGCAAAGACGCTACAAAAAGAGGGAGTGGCTTCGCGACTTGGGGTGCGACAAAGACGTCACCCCCGAAGGCGGAATCGCCGGTGACAGTGCGAACGTGGGAGTCTTATGGAGGCAGATCTTACGCTTGGGGTAGCGTACGAAGATTAACGGCAGGGAGCAGGTGAGCGAATGATACTTTTTTTAACGCTACGCAATAAAGTTTTATGGAGATGTACTTGCATTATATATTACGAAAGATTGAATTTACAATGGGGAAGTTTGGAAATCATCTGTAGTTTTTATACTTAATGTCACGTGAGTTTACTTAATGGTTTAGGCATGAATTGAGATGCGATCGTCCTGCTAATTAATTTCATCGCAAATATAAATAAATTTCATAAGATATATAAAAAAGTAGAATTGTAGAATGAGATAATCAGATCCATTCTTGACAATAAGTTATTTTGAAATCTGGAAAGTTTCCAATGTGCAATTAATATTTGTACCGTTAAAAATTCTTGTTTTAAGAGTTCACAATCATTTTTTTTTAAATAACTTATCTTCTACTAATAGTTAATTTAGCATGGGACTTTTTTATTACCAGGGACAAATTACGGTTTGGCAATAAATCGGTTTGACAATAAATATCACTAAGCTCACTATGCTTCTCGTGGAGTTGAGATCTCTAATACCAGCGAAAAGAGCAAATGCTGTTCTGGCATAGAAGCGTATACCGAAGAATACTCTCTTACGACACGCGGTATCGCGAAGTATAGAAGCAGCACTGGAGGCATCCTCGAAGGTAGACGTGTTAGCACAGGGGTGCCGACGAAGCCTTCGTATTAGGCAGGTACGACGGGGAGGGGCGCAGGGTCATTCAGACGTCGGGGGCGGCAGCGCGGCGACGCCGGCGGTGGCCGCGTACAGAAGAAGCATCCGCCCCCGCGATAAAGACATAAAAACAGGGGGGATACCTTGTAGCCGCGCCAGAAATGATTCAGGGGCTGTTTGTCCCACGGAAGATCGCCGACCGCCCTTCCCGCCGCCGCCGCCGCCACCCGCAATAAATAAAATATCGCAGCGGACAATGCGCTGCGAAGTAGGGGAGGGTTTATTGTGGTGCCGCCACCAATAAAGATCGGTTAGCGGGCGGGGTCGCCAGGTATGGGGACCGTCATACCAGCACCGCCCCCGCCGCACGGTAGCCTGAAAGACGCAAAATACGGACAAAACTCTTCCTCTTTTTTTTTTTACGAATATTCAATTTTCTTGAGTCAAGCAATTGGTTTCAGAATACTCCCTCGGTGGGAATGTCGTGAGAAGTGAAAATAATTGTTTACTTTTAACTGCACATTTTAAATTCTTCAAGCACGTACAAAGAAATGCATGTGTTCTCATTTTATTGTTATATCGATTGTAGGTCCCAAGTTACTCATTGTTAAGATAAATTTTTTTTTGTCCCGTTACTCTGTTTTGTAACATACTCTTACCCTCATGTTACACACAGTCTTCTTTGTTTTTGCTCTTCAATTTATAAAGATAATTCTTACAAAAATATATTTAGTTAGTACTGTCAAGATTGTAGTGAATTTACTTCATTTATTTAATGTGATGCCTGCTTGAAGCACTTGCACATCTACGTTTACTGACTGATAAAAATATACATGTATTGCCTATCACAAAACGCATGTTTTCATAACACAAATAACAGAGGAATACGTACGTATGTTTCATTTCCCATCCACACCAACTATATAGTTCTAGATTAATATTAATTCTGAAGTAAGGATCAAATGGTATCCTCGTACTTAAGTTACTGCTCAAGCACTCTCTTGCTATCAATTGAAAAGAGATATAGACGATCTCAGCAGATAAAAAGCAATAAGTAACTAATACGAGCAGCCAGTCTCTAGAATTCTAATCCAAACTAATAAAGTTCGATCTTAGCTAAAGTCGAAAAGCCACTCCCCATCATTCCCACTGCGAAACACAGGATATGCTGCTCCATGAAGCAACCTCTTCCAATGAGGATTTATTGAAAAAATATATTTTTGTCCGCTTTCTTTTTAATCTGGACCACATGGTGAACCTCGGCATTCTCCGCCTCGATCCACTTGCTGTCACTACGAACTCCACTGCCAATACCGTTTTTGGTGCTTTCACACACCCCGTCTACGATGTTTCGTAACATCAAGATTATGAAGTGAATGTTGTTCAAAATCATTGTTTTATTTTCGATTTTTTTAAGTGGTTAATATTACTTTTGAATGAAAAACGAACCATCATAATGAAATCCTGTAACAGTGTCAGATATCCGTAAATTGACCATTTTTCAGATTAAATTGACTAAGAGTGAAAAATAATTAAAATTGTAATTTTGTCGACTAATGAAGTCCATAAGTGTTTTTAATTATCCCGTGAGATAATAAAAGTTTTCTTGATTGTCCAGATTATTGTTTTGTCTGTTGTTAGTTAAATCTGAATTAAAAATTAACATATAATAATAATAATAATAATAATAATAATAATAATATCTTTATTGATGGCGAAGCTCAGGCCATGCTCTTCCGCCGAACCACAAACGCGACCGTCATCAAATTACTGTTCTTCCCCACGTTAAGAGTAATAATGTAATAGTTACTAATGCAGTGTTAACAACATTGATGTTTAAAAAATAATGGACGTTTTTGGGATGATGTTTTGTTAACATCGATGCTTTAATTTTGAACATCGATGTTTAGAAACATCGATGTTTTGCGGGTGATGTCGCATACCTACATCACTGGCGCCGCTATCCCAGCTGCCACTTCGAGACTCTCGAGCCGGAGGGTGCACGCATTTTAAGACTGAATGCTTCTTTTCTTCCCCTCGTGCGAGTATAACACCCGCCCGCTCAGGGAGGCGGCGGGGGCAGTAAAGATGGGCAGCCGATATGATTGTGGCCCCTGGGTGGTACTCCTACCGCAACACGGGAGGAAGGTAACGGCGGGGGCGGCAGCAGAGGTAAAGTGCGCGGGAGGGCCTGGTTATTACGGCGAGGACGGGGGCTGATGCGGTAAGATGTGAAGGCGGACGAGGGCGGTGAGAGGGAAAGGAGGGACGGGAAGAGGTAAATGAGAGGGGTGGAGGAAGACAAAACGGCGGCATGAAGAAAATAATAAAATGGGTGGCCTCACCGGCAGTGGAAGTGGAATCTTTTGTCAGGAGGTCTGTTCCTGAGATCTTAAGATTGCTAATATTAACGTGTCCACTGTGTTTTATGTAAATAAATTTGTTTGAATAGATAATAGACTAAAATGAATGTAATATTTTTTAAATTATGTTACGTACTCGCTATTCCTGCCACATTTTTTTCTTATTAAAGTCCATATAAAAGAAAAAAATATGTGTGGGTAAAATTTATTCATAGGCCTAGAAGCTGTTATTATGATGACAAATTCAGTAATAGGCAAAACAAAAAATAAAACGTCCAAAGTCGGAGGTGTGGGAAGAGACAAATGAGCGGATAGAAAGACAGAACAGCGTCGAGGGGAAAAGAGGGCTGTTTCGACGAGAGTGGAAGAGAAATATGCTGTTAGTAACTACTGTCCACAAGTGTTGTGGTCCTTTGATTTTAGGAGACCATAGTTATACCAGAATACATTTAATGTTTTGTTCTTCCATAATTTGAACTTGAATAAGAAAGGTAAACTGGTTGATATTTTATTTCTTTTATCCTTTGGGTTAAATTCATTTCTTAATTATTAATAAATGTTGCTGAAGAACCTCTTTATCGCCTTTGGGATATATTTTTTAACTACTATCGTGGGTGTTTCGGTCAAAGAGACTGGAAACTATTTTAATCTGACGTACCAAAACATGAGAGATTTTTACATTGTATTTTATTATAACAAATGTGAAAACATGTTACATGGTTAACAAATGAAAAAATATGACATTAAATATACATTTCTGTCAGTGATAAATTACTGCCAACGTGTTGCTTTAAACATTAATGACAAGAAAAGTTCAGCAAAATGTGTAATAAACATATATTCCAGTTCTAAATGGAACAGCCAGTCGTCAAGAATGCAGTTAGGCTCATCCTGGGTGAAGTGACTTGACGTGTTTTGTCTAATTATTTATTATGTATGTTACTAACATATTAAATAATTTTTCTTCCACTAATTAAGTAAACGTGTAGACAACAGTAACTCTAAACAACACAATTTCTTCAAAATCTAACAACACATCATGATATATCAACATTAAAAAAAAAAAAAAAGAATAATAGTAACTTTATTAAAGTGTAAAAATAGTATTTTACTCGCTTTCTTAGTGTGAGTGTAGCAGCACGTATTATTTATACGTGCAACTAAATGATCACTCAGTACTGGATTAAATATATGCAAGTAAACTAATTTGTCTCTGAAATTCAGAGATATTATTTATACCTGAACAGGTATTCAGTTAGGAAGTGTCCTCAGGTAGAACGCCTTCGAATTCCCTTCTAGAGGGAGAACGGAAGTGGCTGTATCGGAGAACCGATGACACACTTATAAATAAGTAAAACCTAATCATTAATTCACTGAAGAAAATAAGAGTCAAATTTTGTATTTTTCAGCTGTAACAAGAATGTGACGTATAATTCTTACACATTTTCGTGTATCTTACGTTTATTTAATTCCAATAATGCAAACACTGTGCAATGGAATTTTTGAATTACATATTCGTTGAATTACAACCAACTATATACAGCAACAGTTTGTTAAACTAAACATTTATCCAAGATGTATCCACGTTTTTGTTTCTATGGCCAGGCAATAAGTTTTTCTGCCAAATTTTGCCCTTTACAATACTTTCTTCTAGCACGAAGTACGGGCGAGAAAGTAAAAATAACTAACCTTAAACACAACACCGCGCAATCATGAATATAAAACGGAGAGAGAGAGCGCACGAGAGAGAGAGAGAGAGAGAGAGAGAGAGAGAGAGAGAGAGAGGGAGAGAGAGAGAACGATGAGATATTATTTATACGTTAACAGCTACTCAGATTTGAAGATGAAAGCGCGCCAGGCCAGGTAGAACGCCATCTAGTTCCGTCCTTGAGGGAGACGATGGGTGTGGGGGTTGGGGCGGGGGGGGGGAGGGCGGGGCGCTGGGTCCAATTAAGCGCATCTTAGCACAATGCGGCTCGGGCTCCTGCTGCGCGCTTTATGGCCGCCGCTAAGCCTTCCGCCCGCCTCTTCCCACAGCACCGCACCGGCGCTCGCAGCATGGCCGGCCGCCCGCTCGGCCCTCCTCACCGCTGCACCGGCGGGAAGAACACAGTGTCTCCGCCACACCCACTACTTCTGTCAATGCCGGCGTTTGCATGCCTACTGACAACTTACACCTTTCTCGTGTCCACGTGAAGTGAACACGATGGATTAATTGATTGATTGTCGTTTCCGGGTGTCAACAGTCAGGGTGAGTAGTCCCGTACGTGCGGTGCATGTTTTTATCGCGGGAGCAGGAGGTGATCTTCCTCCGCGGAATGGCGAAATTCGGCGCCGAATTATACGTCGGCTTGCGGGGTTTCCCTAACCTGGTGTCTCCTTGACAGGACAAGCTCTAAGCTCCCGACAACCCTCCCGGCGTCTGTTAGTGTAAGTGTGTCAAAGGGGTGATAGACAAGGAATGGGAAGAAAGATTTGTGGGCGGTGCGCGACCCGTTTGGTAGGATACTTCTCCGACATTCGTCTGGTGTTGATTGGAGAAACCACCAAAAACTACCGTCCGGAGCAGCCGGCTTCTAGAATTCCCTTCCAGACAGCGACAGAATTCGTCCTAGTCTATCTGGCTGGTGTCGAATATCCTTACATCTTCGGGATTCGAACCCCAGAACCTGGTGTTTGATTCTGTCAGAGTAACAACTTGCACCCTTCTCGTGTGCGCGTAGGGTGAAAATGAAGTGAACACAAAAAGAAATACGCCCCCTAATATCCAAAAATTGATTGACTAATTGATTGGTAAAGTTGTGTGATTCCGGGAAAGGCCATTATTCCCGTACGTGTAATGCAAATTTTAGCGCGGGGTGGTATTCATTTTCCTCCACTGGATGGTGAGTTACGGCGCCGACGTACACGTTGGCTTGCGGTGTTTCCACAAGCAGGTATCTCCCATCAGCGTGGCAACATCCCAGTCGGGACAAACCCTACGCTCTTCCGATATGTACAA
This sequence comes from Gryllus longicercus, assembly GCA_038098605.1. Classification (NCBI taxonomy): domain Eukaryota; kingdom Metazoa; phylum Arthropoda; class Insecta; order Orthoptera; family Gryllidae; genus Gryllus; species Gryllus longicercus. The sequence goes on along the minus strand of JAZDUA010000171.1, from coordinate 1,999,918 downwards.
TAGTGTAGTGCATGTAACGGTGTGTAAGTATGTGTGCATATAAGATAGCGCGCGATCCGTGGTCCGTTTGTTAGGGTACTGCTCCGGAATTCACCTGGTGTTAATTGGAGAATGAAAACGGTGGAAAGAAATAGTTCCCTAATATGGATAAAAATTTCCTATCCTTTATCATAACAAATCGACTCTGCCATCGCGCGATCGGTGAACGAAAGTGAAGAACGAGAGCATTTCATTTCGTGGTTTAAATTATAATGGCGCCTTTTAATTAACTAAAAATATTTTGAAATAAAATGCGTTGAAAATTATGCCTTGGTCAGGCTGAAGAATGTTTTATGTAAAGCACGTTGGCTGAAGGCCGGAGCCTAGTCGTAAAATTCTTAACACGTAGCGAATCGTCAACTAACCTTAAAAGTTCGAGGTTGTAGATGAGACTCCATTACGCTTGCGAGACCGTTGTCGTTCGACACGTTCTCGTGGAAGTGAGTCAATTCCTCCACGTTCCTTACGTGAAGGGCGAAGAGCCTTAAAATTCACTATTAAAACTTAAAGAGTGTATTTTGTATTCGATGTAGCACCCCGTGAAAATTATCCTTCCTTTATCTATGCAGCGAGGAAATGAGAAACACGGTGGTAGGAAACAAGATCTCAAACATTATTTCTGTCAAAGACATTGCATTTGCCTCCGATGAACTGTAACTGCAACCTTTATCATTTCCACGCAGGGTGAAAATAAAGTAGTGAACATGATGGAAAGAAACAAGGTCCCCAAGATGCATAAGAGATTCGTGCAGATGCATTCATTATTTTCCTGCGATAATTCTGACATATCTGGTACTTGTTGGTTAGGCAATTACGTCAGAACTACATTCCACACAGTTAATATAACTATTGATGTCACTTTGTTACTACGCCAGAAACGTATTCAAATTGTTCAATCAGTAGTTACTCCCTACCGGGAACCGAATCCAAGACTCCTTGTGACTACGACGTACTTGTAACAATTAACGTTCCCATATCCATCAGAAGGGGAAATAAAGAAAAGTCGAAAATACAAGGTTTCCAAGGAAACTTAACAACAAAAAATGTATGACGAAACTTATATTATATCTCACGCTTACATTAGTGAGCAAAGCTGTCACCAAGGTGAGCCAAGGCGTCGAGTACGAATTCTTTGGTGTCTGCCTCTGTACGTCGACAGCTCAGTACTAAACAATTTATTTCACGTACTATGGTGTTATCACTATTCCACGTAATTAAAATTGAAATAAAAAATGAGAAATGCAAACTAATAAACCGTTAAAAAAACTAATACAAACGGGAACATTCCATTCATTACACATTCAACAATTTCCATGGGTAATTTCACTTTCTCTCCTCATATTATTATTGAATACATTGAAATCTGATCTGTATGTTTTGGAAAAGCAGCACAGCGGAAGATGAGCAACAAACCATTGCTCTTGTTTTAAGTGGGCCGCTCGACCCACTTGTCTGTCGCTTCCAGAATGCAAACAACGCATATTATGTATTTCAGGGTTAACGTAAAAATATCATCAGATGCCGTAGAAACTCTGTCTTAAGTGAATATGAGTGGAAATATAAACAAATGTGATCGTCTTTTTAACTTCTATAGCTTTGTCAATTCGTACATTATTTTGTAGTATCATTGCTGTGTATTTCAAAACAAAAATCAAAATTTTTATTTCGAAATAAAGCCACAAAAAATATAATTATTTTGTAGAACAGGAACACACTGCTGAGATGAATGTTGTATGTACCGTACGATGAATAATATAATAATTTTGCGTGGGATGGACGTATTGTGTAGATGTTTGTTATAAAAGTCTAGATGAATATTTATTATGAATTCATTATTATGATTTATTTCGCATTATTTTGTAATAGTTTTATCTTTCATATAAAAACTGAGAACGTGAAGCTTTAGAACAGAAACTCCACCTTATCTCCTTTAGTCGTACCAAAAACACTTTACGCTGTTTTTGAAAAATTCCAATAAATTGTTACCATCAGAATGAGCAAACAAAGTTGTGTAACTTTCTCACTATATGCAATATTTCAAAATAATGCACACGATGCACTAATTGATGTAATGTATTTATTTGAAATGAAATGCAGATTTCTAACGAATGCTCTCAGGCCATACGGACGCTTTTGGACAAGTGCTCAAATCTGGCTTTAAAAATATTCCAGAGAGTTATCATTCCAGAAAGTGATAGAAGACTTGACTATAAAAATCAATTATATTTTAAAATATTAATATTTTAGATAAGCGGTACATCTACCCTACATTTCTCATTAACTATAATGATTATATTGAGCAGGATAACAATTGAATTTGTTCCTAATTTCTAACTTTTATTTATTCCATAAATAAGAACTTAATCAAAATAGATAATATTATCTCGAAATTTGTTGAGGACTTTTTGGTAGGCCAGGAAGGCCAATAACATGCTCACTAAGTGTGAACACACCCCAAGACGACTTTGCAGATGACTCAGTAAAAGACCTACGGCGGTGCCAGAGTAAATATCTGCAGTAAGTCATCTATCTACACATAAATATCTTGTGTTTACCCACTGTTAGCAGTCACCAGCCGCCAATGGCGCGAATCATGGTAAACAGAGGCACAGAAATCTTGTTTTCGCCGCTTACTGGTTGCCATCCTCTTCTCGCCACAGTCTTGTTGAAAATGTTTAGTACTGTGTCGCAGTCAGAAATAAAATTCACAATAATTCGATGTATATAAACATTTATTATATGTCCCACTTTTTCTCACAACCCATTTGATTTGGATAAGCAGTAACCCATTCATTATTCCTTTACAATCATTTAAAATATATAATGTTTAAAAAGACCACTTGTCTGTTGGATGTTCTTTGAATGAAATGAATATTATTGAAATTTCAATAATATTTCGCTACTAATCACACATACGCTTAATTGTATGTGAAGGTTATCTATGGTTAATGAAGTTTACATAGTATAGTTTGCGACTTACACATGTGTATTATACAACACATCGCACATTAAATGCAACACCTTCATGACAAAAAAAAGTTTAAGGTGAGTCAAAAATGCGTTTGAATATTATAATTTGTTTTTAATTAAATTGAAAAAAAAATTAAGATTTGTATCATGACATTAATGCATTGAATCAGCGATGTATACTGAAATATATGGATATTTTTAAAATTCAATTTAACTCCGTGCATTTCTGTATTTTACCTGTAATTGAAGAGTGTGGACGTTACGTGTTCATAATACACGAATAATAATTTATTTCAAGTCTATACCTGCTCTAAGGTAAAAACTTTCATTGGTAGTATTTATTTTCAATTTTATTTAAATGTTTTTCTTTGTGTATACGAACGTAGTTATGATATAAGTAAACTGAAAATGCCTTTCTTTTGCAAAGGACATTACTCGTACGTTGATACAAAGCATTTTATTGAAATATCATCTCTGATATTATTGAACAATTTGTAATATTCCATTCCATTTGCATACCAGTACTCTTTATTGGGTCTTTTCAGACTAGCAATATATTTTTATGTAAATGAAAATATATTGAGAAATGAAATTATTTCAGTAGCAGAGTAGCCTGTTTTTGAATCATTATATTATTATCTTTGTTGTATTTAATATTATTCACTTTATAATTTTTTCTATTATTTTGCGGGATCAATGACATTAATTGCATCTACTTTGAAACCTGGCGTTTTTATACATAAAATTACTACCTAATAGTTGGAGAAAGAAATTAATGTGTACACAAAGGATCAGGTAATACTAATAGGATAAAGAAGGGAGAAAATAATTAAGAAATTGAAAAAACACAGTTCTGTGAGAAAAATTGTTGTATAATATTTTCATACATATTTACACATATACACAAGCATATGATTTATAAAATAAATACAAATATTACAGTAGCACTCAGCGAGTCGAGTGCGTACATTCATACACTCATTCATTCAGCTTCTTACAACGAAAATACAAGTGTACAAAAGTCAAAAAATTGAACGTAAAAGTGAACGTAATAAGAGGCGTTTACTTTCTTTCATTCGTTCTCTGGAGCACCTTTCTGAATACTGTATTAATCCACTACTTTCTACTCGATCGGCCACGCAACCGCCTGAAAAAAGAAAAGAAAACCAAAAATGAAAGTCAGGGACTGCATTCAGGCACAAAACAAAACAAAAAAATTAAAAAATTAAAAACAGCAAAAACAGCATGCAATGTAACATTAAAAACGACAGGTTTGTAATTTGTCTTAATTATATCAGTAATTACTAGCGTATAGCACGTGATGCGACGAAGGCAATAATCATAGGAAGTCTATAAAAATCTCCACAGAAACGCAGGTGTATCCTTTAGTGCTCGAAGCTTTCGTTGCACTCTTTAAAAAAAGCCCACGCCTCTTTTGAGTCCTACGCACTCACTTCAAAGAGAAACACGCTTTGATGTAGTAAAAAACACAATTAATTCACGAAATTTTTCCTTTGCCTGAGCCGCACATTCAGATGTATGGATTTCTTTGGGAAAGTGCTGTAGTCTGCATGTTTTCACACTAATGGCCATGGGGACAAAAGCAAGAAAAAAGTGGGTCTTCCCTGAAATGAGCTGATCCTTTTTACCTTAAGGCCGAACGTCGATAAAGAACACATGGTTGGTTCCTATTACACAACCTCTTTCAGGCCTATTCACGCACAGTGTCTTCCAAAGAATACGTTGTGACGTGCTTAACTTTACTGGGAAACATTCGAGAACAAATTGTCCGATAACCTTTTAAACACATGAAACTACAAAAAGTTCTGGCAAAAAATTACGTTTAGATTAATTCCCGAGTTCCTTATATAATGAAACGAAACTTTCTGTATTGTGACTGTTGCAGAGAGATTCAAAAACATTGTGGAAGAGAAAATAATTTCAGTCGTTTCATTTCATTAAATCTCAATTTAAACATCGGAAACATGTGACGCGTGCGTTGCACAGCCGGTCATGTGGTCAGTTTTTAACTGAAAAAAGGAAGATGGGGAAACAAAATTCTTTGCAATGGCTGCTTGTACAACAGCCCTCAATACAGAACAGCAGTCTATTGTTAGTTTCCGTACATTGATTTATATTTTGCTTCCACGCACTCTTATTCGCTACACCAAGGAAGGAAAGAGAAACTTTGAGGTGAATTAAACCGAAGTAGAAAATAAAATGCCATATTTAAAGAACAATGGGACACCAAATGAAGGAAACAAACATTATGTTAGTTTTTGCTCCAATAAATGTAATGAAGAATCATACGCGAATGTTTCTTAGTTGAAAATTTCTCGCTATCTGAACTACATCGTTTGATAAATTTCTTTGTAATCTAGTGCAGATTAAATTGATCGATCTTCAAATATTCAGCTCTTACATGTACCATCTTCTGAAAGAAGTTCAAGTCAGCCTTTATTAGAAAGTTACGTTTCTTGTTTCGGAAAGAAACCAGTTTCGGACGCTGTCTTCATGCATTCCCTTTAAACATTTATTCCTCTTCGACTATTGACTTTATAAAGAGAACAATCTACTACGCTTCTTGCAAGATCGATCACCTGTCTCACTATTTGTTACATTTATTTTCCTAATATTTGTTCCACATTTTCAAATCCTTTGTACCAATCGAACGGACAAGGACATTTACAGGAGCAGCTGCTTAAAAAGGACAACTACTTCAAAAGACGATTCTTCTGAATCAGCCCGTAAACAAGGGTACCAATGGTTCGTATAATCACGAACTGTTTGCTTTCAGGTTACGTCGCAAAAACATCGCGGCCACATCTAACGAACACGTGGAAACGTACAGGTGCACGGCGCAGAACGCTCCTCGCTTGAGGCCGCTTCGTTCCAGCTGTTCTTGGAACAGCACGACACACAAGCGACCGCTGCGAGCCATCCTCTGTCCGCCGGCACCCAACTACATTGCAGCCGCCGGAACCCGGCCGCTTAAACTTTCGTGCAGAAATAATTGCCGGCGTCTCCCATTACTGCTGGAGCACCGGGCCGCGATATATTAGCATCGTACTCTGATTTCCGAAAATGCGGCCGCGATCAATGTTATTATCCTGTCAAGCGCGTTAGAAAGGGAAAAAAAACGTACTTACGGCCCGGGCTCTCGTGTTTTTTGCAGAGCGGGCCAGTTCCTCGTGGCCGGTTGTGGATTTCCTCCTCAAAATTACACAATAATTATCGCGTTCGGCGCCCTTCATTGTTCACCCGACACCGGCCGACTGGCCTTGACCATTCCCACGGGCCGGCGGCGGTCGGCCGGGTGAGCGATCGGACAGATTCGTAATTTACGAAAGATGAAGCATTTTTGGCCCGGGGCGAGGCATTCTTGCCGTGAATTATGGCTTGCGCGAGCGGCGCTACGCTTATGTTTGGGTCGACCGCCGACAGACCGCGCCGCCGGCGGCGCCCCGTCTGGAGCCCCCGAACGGTACCTGTTTCCAACTGTCACTCACCTGTTATTAAAGGCAACGAATCTATCGCCCCCGGCGGGCGACGCGCGTCTCGCCCGGCCTCGCCCGCCGCTCGCCCCGCGCGTCGCCCCCCACCGCCCCGGGCGAACACCGCCTGCCCTTGCATGGGGAACCTTACCGGTGCGTGCCATACGCGCCGACAACGAGCTCGCGAGATGACGGAGAAAGCGGGTTAAATACGCTCCAGGCCGCCTGGCGTCGTTTTCGGATAATGGAGTTGAGGAATTTTTAATGTTCGGACGCGAGTGTTATGAGAATCGCCGAGGGCCTCGAGGAGGATGCCCGTGAGGTTGACGTTGTAAGAACGGAGACTTGCGTGTGTTCACATCACTATTATAACGAGTGGAGATCTATTTTTAGAGTGGCAAGTCAAAGAAAGGAATTTTCTTTGATCTTTATATAGTGCGCTGAAGGCCTGTAAATAACGTTTAACGGGGAAACGCTCATTAAATTTATCTTAAAATACTTTATTTAATATTTCATATTTTTCTCTCTAAAGAAAATATCCACTACGTTTAATTTCCGCTATTTTTCTTTCAATAATATGGCTGCAAGTTGTCTGTAATTGGGAGAATAAACCCATGAATATAGATAAACTGAACAGAGATAACCTCTTAATTTACTACACATGGAGCTGTAATATATTTCTTACATGAATATGAAATGTATACAACTCTGAAATATTACTATTTCAAATTGATTTTTTTGACATAATATTAGGTGCATATTCGTTGCCTCGTGACACTTTATAAGCACGGAATTCCTTACTGCAAAATACACTTTGCTCGTGCCGGCCGTTTTAAAATATCGAAAGCCGATAGCAGCAGCGCATGAGGTTACATGCAGCGTGTTACGTTACCGCCCTCCTTTTCACGCATAACGCGCGAACACTCTCAAAAGTCTGCGGGCTGATGGAGATATTTTAGTGCATTTGTATCTCATCAACTCTGCAAAATATGATTTTGACTTCACATCGTGCGAATGAATAACAAATAGATTATTTAACTAAATACAAGCAATTTTGGGATAGTTGTGAATAGAGAAAACTCAACATGGCCGTTATATGGTCTCCCCAGTAAGGCAATTGAATTGAGATAGTAATGATGATGATGATAATGAGAATATGTTTGTAGAAGATAACTGAATGAGAGATTCCCCGTTTCCCGTGCCTCTCCATTCCCCAAAACTGGAATTTGAGAGTTGTACAAAGAATGTGTTACATACAAACGTCGACAGAACTGTGAAACACCTATACGGTGCTGAAATCCAAGGAGACGCTAAATAAACAGAAGAAAACGCCTCACACTACTATCCAAACTGTCACTGCACAAGAAAAAGTGACTTAAAATTACCGTACGGAGGAAATGGTTCCTTGCGTGAAATGGAACCCACGGAAGCTGCAGAGGTGTAGTAAACAGTATTAAGCGTGTTGGTGTTGAGTAGCGCGGACGGTGGGAGTTTTTATTCCGGCACTATCGCCGCTCTCCGATCGGGGTTTGGAAGCCCATTCGCCGTCAGGGCTGAGGAGAACGAACGGCGGCAGGGGCGACCCCAGGCACCGCTCCCCCCCCCCCGACGTGCCACCTTCCACACATCGCTCCCGGCGGGCGCAGGGGGCAAGCAGGAAAGTGCGTAGGGCGGGAAAAGCGGATCGTGAAGCACATGAGGAAGGAAGGGGACGAAGGGGCGGGAGAGAGAGAGAGAGAGGGCGACTGCGAGGGAGTGGGCGGTTGGCGGTTGGATGAGGGGAAGGGCCGGGTGAGCTATTGAGTGGGCGGGCGAGTGTCTTCGAGGGTGTGCGAGAGAGTGGTTGGTGGGTGGGTGGGTAGGTGAGTGGCGGGCGGACGAGCGAGAGAGTGGCGGGTGGGTCAGCAGTCAGTGGGTAAGTGGGCGGGCGGGTAAGTGCTGGGCAAGGGCAGGCAAGGGGCGGGCAGTGGGTGGGCGGGCAGGCGGGCGAGTTGGCAGGCGGGCGAGTTGGCGGGCGGGCAGGCGGGCAGTGGGCGGGCGGGCAGTGGGCGGGCGGGCGGGCAGTGGGCGGGCGGGCGGGCAGTGGGCGGGCGGGCGGGCGGGCGGGCGGGCGGGCGGGCGGGCGGGCGGGCGGGCGGGCGGGCGGGCGGGCGGGCGGGCGGGCGGGCAGTGGGCGGGCGGGCAGTGGGCGGGCGGGCGGGCGGGCGGGCGGGCGGGCGGGCGGGCGGGCGGGCGGGCGGGCGGGCGGGCGGGCGGGCGGGCGGGCGGGCGGGCGGGCAGGCAGGCAGGCAGGCGTTCGGGGGGAACGGCGTACGAGGTGGAGGTGCAAGTGGGATTGCAGGGAGCAGGCGCCCACTAGGTTACGGGCCTCGAGAGACGCATGGCGGCGCGGCGGGCGAGATCGCCGGGGCGGGGCGGGGCGGGGCGGGGTGGGACGGGACGGGAGGGCGAACGGGAGGGCGAACGGGAGGGCGATGGAGGAGCGCTGCGAGCGCCCGCCCCGTAATTTAGGCCGTGAGCGCGCCGGGGGACGCCCGCGGGCGGTCGGCCAGCGTCGCCCCCTGCCCCCCCCTCCCGCCAACCGCTGCGCCGTGGCCTGGCCTCCGACCGGCATCCAGGTGAGCCAACGATTCCTTGCTGCACGCTTACGCCTCACATCGCCGTGTAATGAATAGGATAAAATCTTTCATAACTTATTTACTTTTTTTTGATAAATCCATTACATGTACAATATATGTAATAATTATTTTAGTATAACTGAACAAATAATAGTTATAAGTCAGTGTAAGTATTAACTTCTTTAAAAATTGTATTGTACTTGTAGGTTTAACACCACTCTCAAAGTTGAATTTCAATTATTTTGGTTATCCGACGCAAAGAATATTAATATGCGTAGCAGTAGTAAATCGATGAATTTTTTATTACAAGATTAATGTATTCGTTAGGCAATTAGTTGCTGTTTTGATTGTTCGTTTTCGAACAGTTAAACATAAGCGACATCATCACTCTTCCCGGAACGTGGACAATCATTTAACAGAATTTTAATCAAACCCTTTCAGCATTTGTCTTTTGTCAGCGTCTCATCCAGCCAAACAAATGTATGAAGTATGAATATTTCTTTCCGATGATTGAATGGGCTACGTTAACAGAACTCTCTTAGTCATTGACGTCATAAATGCTTCTACTGCGAGAGCTAAGTAATAACGGTGAAATATTGTTTCTCGTTAGTGGAGAATGTATATAATGATTTATGTTGCCATTCTTACCAATATAAAAAGAGGCAGTCAATATACAGATAACCAGAACGTCATCTGTGTGGACACACAGATGTGTGGCGTCACAAAATGAAGTACTGGGATGTTGCCATGGTTGAGAACCTAAGGGGGATGATCTATTAATTAAGAAAGTGCTAACGATTTCTGCTTCTCGTGCAGCGCTCAGCAGCACGTTCTGCCTACTCTTCGCGCAACGAAGTGCAAGTTTCGTAAAGTATACAAACTCCCTTTCTTCGGCAAACACGTTGGTTGAAGAGCATCTGCCGCACCCAGCAGGTAGGAGAAGCTCTACCCCTTTCATTCGAACTGTCAGACAACGCACTTAAATCCCTTTTCACCTGCGAGGAACGAAAGTGTTCATTAATCCAAAAACATTCACTAACATTCCTAGAAGGTAGGAGATGAACTGTACATTACAGTACACGTCACGTCTGCCCTAAAATACGTGGCACTTGTGCCACCTCCTTGGGACATTCCTGACACTCCTCCCAACCCCAAAAAAGTAGAAAAGACCGAGAATAAAGTTCCAGTGCAAGCATGGAGGACGAGTTTTCGTTGATTAGTTGGAGTTATGATTGTTACACCACGAAAAAGAAACTTAAGTGACAAGGAGAGAATAAAAAACAACAACTGGTGGTAACTATGAAATTTGTGACAATCCCAAGTCACAGAATGTCTTAATTTTTTCGTTCATCCGTTGTACCACGTCACGAGAATTGTTGTGAGAATGAATAATCCTAATGTACATGACATAATTCGAAGAGGATACGGTTAGCCGAATTGTAAACAGGAGTATCAAAACCTGATATTTTAAAATGTTTCTTCAGGTACATGGTTATATTTTACAGGGTTCATGAAATGAGGAGAGCTCTATTGAATAAGCGTCTATGTTTAACAGTTGAATTGCGCCAACCAGGAGCTGAATATTTTCTCATAAAGCAAGACCGGAGAAATTCACAATTATAATTATGACTACTGCATTGTGCAAGAAATATCCCTTTGAAGCGAAAAAATCGGTACACTTGGCAGAAAATAGTTATTTACGAAACTGGTATAAAAGTATTTGGCGTACGAATTAAAGTGGTTAGTAGTTTGAAATGAGTATGCCAAAGACAATTTCATATTGCGTACATAAATTTGAGTATAAATTCATGAAAACAGGGTATTCACTCACGGTATACAAGACATGAGCCTTGTTGATTCATATTGCCCAAGGGTTTGATTACATAGATCATAGCTATGCAATGCATCTCGAATATGCATCTCGCGAAGTGCAATTCCACACGACGAAGTCGCGGTTGTAAACGAAGGTAGGAGTTTCTACGCAAGAGTGCTGAAAATATGTTACAAATAACTTCTATTAGCAATTTGTTCTTGAACTTAGTGCGTAATACACACAATTATTTAACTTGTCAACACTTCGTCTTTTATTACGCCTTCAAGCCAAAAATGCCTTTAATATAGCGACCAGAAACTAAGCTGTAAGAAAGAGTGTGAAAAGGATGACGATTTTAGGCCTAGATTGCATTTCAAAAATTGTAATTCGTCTGAAATTACAAACGCGAACAAATAGGTTGCTGTATTCAAAAGATTACATTGTTAAAGGCATATATTTGTATGGTAGCTACATACAATGTATTTTTTTCGTTATAGCCCTAACGAAGTCTTAATAAAATCAGAAACTTTGGCAAGTTGAATAATTATGTGAATTATGACCTGAAGTGAGGTTAATTCCCAACTGAAGAAAAGGAAAAAGATGAGTTCAAGATACCTAAACAATAACTAATCAATTTTTCAACCTCGCCATCATTACCCCCGACAACGTTCTCCTTCCGCCTAACCCCGAGCGCAGTTAACTCGGCGTGCCACGTTCCCCGTTACGTCTGCAGCCATCAGCATCCGAATTGCAGCCCGAGAACTCGACGCGGGCAGCTTTATGGCGGCGCAGCGCAGGAAGAAGACATAAAATCAAATTGTTTAAGTGCAGCTTCTCCGCCTCCCCGCCAGGAGCGCCACCGCTCGTCGTAATGCGTCGCTGTCACCGCCGCGCGCGGGGCGAGACTGACGCGCAACGAGGTTAGAAGCCCCGAGGAGGCCACGCCGTGCCCCGCCCGGGACAGTGGGGGAGGCAAGAAAGTTGAAAAAATACATTAGAAATGATGGTAAATATTTAAATTTGTAATGAAAAAATCCAAGCGTGTTCAGGGAATGGTTGAATATATTCCTCGACGAATAAGGAGGAGACGGTTAGTAATGTTCAGTGAGGAAATGTGTATAAAGGAAGCAGAAGCAAAGAGTAATCTTATTTTAGGGACTGGGAAGTCAAAGCACAACGGAAACAAAGAACTGCAAACCCGAATGAGTAAATTGAACAAACAGAAGGAGATGAAGAAAGCCTTGATGTTCCCAATTGCGTAACATTTTGGGTGGAATAAGAACAATAAAAAAAGTAAAAAGTAATCTGTAGTCTTTAGAAACTTTCTTCCGAAATGACAAATTAAAAAAAAAATAAATCTACAGGTTTCAAAAATGAATATTTAACATTTGCTCTCAATGACCTTCAAACTCCTCAAAATACGAGCTTAATTTTAAATTGTCGAAATTTCATTCCACAGGTGTAAACAATGTGAACACAACACATTGGAATAAAACTAGTCGGACAAAGCAAAGAAATAATTATTAAAAAAACATAAATTAAATTTGTTGCCATAAAATTCGTAAACAAAAGCACAATTCAGCCATGCATTTGTAAATCCCGGAATGTCAATATAAAGGCAATCAATTTATTCCAAAAAGGAAACGTTTTTGTGTCAAGACATAAAAGGAAACCGATATTTCTTAAATAATTCTTCTTATGATAAAGGAAATATGCAACTGATGAGGTCTTTTGACGTCTCTCGTCAAAAACAAATACTTTATGAATAATAAGAAAAATCACAACACACGACAGAATTTCGGAACATTTTCATTTAATGATTATTCTTGATTCAGATGTATACGTTTTATATCTCACATAACCATTTCAACTTCTAATTAATAGGTTGAATACCTCAAATAAAGAAAATAACGTTACGCCCTGTTAAAGTCTAACGCGTGTACACTGTGCGTTGCCTCCCGAGTTCTTCCATGACGACGCGTAAATATCCGGGGATGCTCATTTTCTCAGGTCGGCGTGGCGTGGCGTCGCGTCTCGTCGCGTCGCGTCGCGTTACCCGGAGCGAAGTCGCTGACACGGGCCGCGTTGAAATACACGGCACTTGGCGGGCGTCGTGTTACCGGCACGGCGACTTGGAAGTGCAGGGAAGGCGCACTCTAGGTCGAATGTTCATTGCTGGATGAGCCGGCACTTGACGCGGAAAGGGGCAAGTGGAATGTTTCCGTGTTCTTACTTGTCTACTAAAGAGAACGCAGAAGACGTGGAACGGTGAATGATTTTCTCAATGTCCTTAAAACAAGCGTTATATTACAACTTCTCCGTTTCCGACTGATCTATGGGAGGCCTGAAGAATTGAAGCGGTCTAAAGAATTGGAGGTTTAATGAATGCATAGTCTCGACGTAACGGTGCAGTCCTCTTATTTGAATGAGATGGGATCTGGCTTGGAAGGAGAGGTGTGGAATGTTGAAGTATTTCCATGTGCTCTCTTGATTTAATCTGTAGAGAAGTACAGTTGGAACTGAGTGTGATTACTCGTTCTATAAAACAAATACAATTTCTACTTAACAATTTCTACTTACAAATTTAGCGTCACTCTAAAGAAATATAGCACCAAAATTTACAGAATGAACAATTTTAAATGTCATTATGACAGTGCAGCGTAGTATTACTGTATCATTTCTCGATTTCGTTGGGAAAGGAAGTTCATTGCCAGTAAAATACATTGCTCTAAAGTTGTCAGAAACTAAACGTATTCATTTCTGACATTAAAGAGGACCATTCCACAGTATGTTCTGTCCTAAAGCTTAATAAAATTATTACATTACGATGTCTTTCATGGTGGCTTTGCACGGAATGATTTGTTTGATAAATTTAGATCAGGACTAACAAAAAGTCGTTCTACTTCAAAGTAATGCACATCGAATGGGTCGCAAAATTATAGTTCGGAATAAGATTTAAAATAATTAAATATTCATTCAAGTATTGTTAAATAATAAAATTGTAGTAAATTATATAAATTACAATTAAAATGCTGTCCAAATGTAATCCAATACAATAATTATTCTTTACCTAGATTGCAAAATAGGTTTATTAATCAAGATTTAAAACGTGTCGCGGAATCTAAATTAAATATTTTACAAAGAAATTAATTACATGTTTTTCGCAACTATCACAAGATTATTAATAGTAATGTACAGTAACTAAACTACATCCATACTACTTTAATTCTTTCCTGGACAAGCGGTCAAATACGAGAACTAAAGCAGAGCAGCACAAACCTGCAGTTCAATAATACACATATGCTCATCACATCACACCCAGTTCTACGTCACCAAATCGTTAAACTGTAACAGGCAATGCCAGCCTCAGCTATACATTTCAAACTTGCCCTAGAACTCGCATCCTCATCGTGTGATCAAGTTGCTGACTAGTGTTTCTGCTCAGGGTACGCTTGCAACTGAGTGGCGCGATGGACTTCGTCGCATTGCAACGGGCTAGTTAAACCCCTCTACAACTCTGATGACACCGCGCCTGCAACACACGCCAAACGTAATCGCGAACGTCAGGCAACGTGCTACTAACTAATTCGTGTCGCTTAACTTAATTAAAGTAATTACAAGCATAAGTCTACTGTCCGGTTAAACTACATTCATTAGCTGCTTTACAGCGGCAGCGTGCGGGAGAATATTTAACAGCGCGATATTTACAAACACTTGAACATTTCTGTTCGTGTTCAGGAGCACTAGCTTTTACGTTTTTCAACTATAAAATTATCAGATATAAACTCTTCTAAAGTACGAAGGTTTTTTAGTAAGAAGCTTAGTAACATTTTCACGAGATGCATATTTTAAAAGCAACATTTGTTATTGTTTATACACAACGATGATTAATTTAAGTATAATCGTAGGCATTCACAGAATACCTCACCAAAAAGCATCACATGTGTTGAGAAGTTTCCAAGTGTCTAAAAGCTATAGATTAAAATTAACAAATATAATTCATGCTGAAATGAATATTAATAGTTCCACAACCATTCTGAATAGTCAGACAGTTATTTGTTCATCGTTACTTGATATTATATTGAATGTTCCAAAGAACTCACGAAATTTTAAAAAAAATAGAAGGCTTCCTATTGAATAATAATAAACCTCTTCTGCTTCAGATTTCCTGATCAAAGTAGTTCATAAAGCGTTTATTACGTGTACATATACTTTGGGTAACATCGTCAGTCCAGCTCCAGTTTTTAATGCGTGCAGCGCGGCAGCTGCGTACGAGAAAAGGCGGAGTGGCGGCGCCAGGGAACGGGACAAAGGCGGGCGAAAAGGGCAACGAGGCCGGCGACATTCGGCGGGGCGGGGGCGGAGGCGACGAGAGGACGTGGGCGCCGGGGATTCTCTTTGCGAATGTGTAACTACTGCCCGCCTCTCTCCACCCCGCTCCGCTCCTCTAAGCCCCGCTCTGCCCCGCCCCGCCCCGCCCCGCAACGCCGCGCCCGCCCGCCACCACCCCGCGCCTCAAATATTCACGAGGGACGCCACGACCGCCCCGCGCTTCGCGACATTAAAATAATGACAATGTGTGCGTTGCATCCCGCATGCAACAAAAATTAGAAGGGAAGCGAAACCCCGGCGGCGCCGGCGGCGAGGCTGTGTTCGGGCGACAGGGACTCCGCTACTACCTCTGTGTTTGCGTGAGAGTATTCGTGAGTTTGTGTGCGTGTGTGTGCTCTGGCAGCTAGCGCAGGAATTGCGGGAGCTTTAATGGCCACAGGTGTCGACGCACAGATGGCCGGGCTGGCGACTGCAGTTGGGCCGAGAGGGCAGGTAAGGGCCGAAAGTGTCGAAAGCTGCGAGGGTGGGCTGTTCGTGACGCAGGTACAGGTGGATGAAGAAGCGGGGGAGGGGCGAGGATTTCGGATGTGGTGGCTGTGGAATCGGAGGAATGGTGGCAGCGGTCACTGTGGGCGATTAGTGTTAGAGATGGCTTGGTGGCGGTGGCTTTGACTTTAGATATGAATGTGACTGTGACTGCAGTTGTAAATGGGGCTGTAGCAGTGGCGGTGACGGCGATGGCGACGGCAGAGGTAATGTTGAAGCAATGGAGGGAGAGCTGGAAATTGCTGGTGGTCGACAAAGACGTGCGGGCAGATCTGAGTTCGAGGGGATTCCGAGGGGAAAAAATCGAAATGAGCCTGACGGCGCAGGTGTTTTCTCGTCAATGCGATTTGGAACAGAACGAAAAAATGAGAACACACTCGACAGGTATTCGATACACTTCAAAGGGATTCGAGTTCAACTAAAAAACAATCCAATAAAACTGAATGTCCCGTGGTTCTTCACCGGACTTTTAGGACTCTTCAACTCATCAGTAACCATGAACCAGACCAACAGTTTTCATCATTAATGGTTTATTTATGCCCCATTTTTAGTTCGATACGGCTTTCATCAAGACCAGAACCTTTTCTGGCAAAAAATCAATCCGAAGGAAGTCCACGACAAAATACTACGTGCACATTCGTGGCGTCTTTAAGAGAACCTCCACAAGAAATTGAACCTCTCGGGGGTTGAGCGACGTTACCGCATGGTAGAAACTCCTCCTTGCATATATTTTCAGTGCAGAGAAAATTGCGTGCAGTCTCTCCGCTCGATGTAAGACGACGGACGACCGATCAAGAAACGCTGGCCTACATGCATCAATCAACCAATATATTAGAAATACTAAATATTCTGCAGGGTTGTCATATTTATCGTACTAAAAACGAGAACATCGGAAATAACATATTTTTTTCAATAAACTTAACTAATAACTTAAGCTTTTCTTTCGCCATTTGTGGTCGGTTTTACGGGGACAATATAGAAACACAATGCGAGAGTCACGCTGAGTACTGAATAATGCCTTAACTTCCATTATACAAATGCGCTATAATATCTAGACAACCTATACAACCCCAAATGATACAACGGTCGACTACGCAATAAGTACATAACTTGTCACAAGTTCAACAACAAATCGCAAAGGATTCTCTGTTGAATTTTGTATCCAAAAAGTCTTCTTTGGTTCCATCGCTTGGAATCGATTTTTGTCGATGACAAAAAACAGGAACCGCACCCGCGAATCAGTCAAGCTAACATTCTTACGACCAGTACTTACGTAATTGATAATTGTCCCAAAAAAAATCCAAACATTTTTATTCTTAAAGAAATACTCTCAGACACAAATGTTAGAAACAAGTGGAGGACATGATCGGGATAAAGAAAAGGCATAGTTACCCTGTTAAACCCCATCTTTTTCCTGAAGTTTCGAAAATCGCACACACTTTTTTTTAATACATTTTTGCTTTAATATGTCTCACGACGAACTGCGGTAACAGAATCCTATGCGAACATTCGCCGCACGCTTAAAAGAACCTTCTCCAGAGGAGCAACCGCCCGGCAGCGCAGCCTCTTCGCAAATCCCTCCAGAGAGTTGTGAAGTTAGCGTTGAATCACTCCGCCCGCTGGAAGATAGGACGAAGGGCCTTCTGGGATGGTTAACGAGCCCAACATGTTGCCTCGATCATTAAAACTTTCGGCTCTTCGTACTAGGCGGCCGGGACGTTCCGCGCCTCTAGCAGCGGAGGCACGGCCGGAAAAGAAGAAATCTTCTTTCTCCAAAAACTAAATTTCCTTTTGCTGTAGTTCGCACCTTACTTTGTTCGCAGGAGAAGAAGAAGGAAGGGAAGGATTTTTCTGTTTGATCGTTGCACAAATCCAGGCGTCTTTGATAAGTAAGCGAAGGGAAAGAAAGTATAAAGTGCTGTATTAAAAGTATGCTCCTCTAAAAAGAGAAAATGTTTCCCTTTGAAAGACTCAATACTTGGTTTAAATCAACTCACTTTGTAGTATCCTGTGTTTATTTGCTGTAAAGGTGCATGGGTGTTTTGGCAGTGATAAATAACTCTTAATTAAAGTACGGTGGAAATTAAAACTTTCATGCCATGCTGTGCAAAGAGCTGGCGTTAGAAATGAACGTATTTGAGTTACAAGAATTTGTGGTAGTTTCCTCGGTATGGGTTTTGAACAATGAGAAAAAATGCTTATGATAATTAATTACAATAATTGTGATATAGAAGAATTCCAACATTCATATTGCATAATTATTAATATCATTTTCAAAGTAACCTCACTGTCATTCTAAAGACTGAGAATGTCGTCAACGTGAATGCGTCAACTTGTTTAGTAAAATATAAAAAATGTGCTGCATGACAAACACAAATCGATTCACGCTTTTGAAATATTACAATCAACAAGAGACAAAAAGGTAAATGTTTTGAGAAATACGAACTACATCACCGATCAACGTCTCTCATTGCAGAAGTAAAACGTGAACATTTTTCATATCAAATGATAACACTCTGCATTAAGAAAATCGAATCGTTCTGTCCTAGAGTGTATTTCATTAGAGGAAGGCGAGCGGAAACTAACAAGCCTCGTAGGTCGATTCATTGAAAAAAAAATCTATTCTGAGTTATTAATCTACCGACAAGAAACGGAGGATTTCGAAACGGTTCGGATGGACGTATCGACCCACGCGGATCGCTACCAACTGACGCACGAAGTGGAATGTCTGTGGCGGAGGAGGACAGACCTTGACCGGAAGTGCTAATTAGCCGATTGTGGAGAAGTCTCTGACGGGGCAGAGGGGTGTCACGACATTTGTGACTTCCCAAGCGCCTTCATTAACGAAAATGAGAGGGCATCATTTTGAGTTGATGTGCTCGGGTTAACGGTGATTAAACGATTCCAGGTTTTGTTTGAAAGTGTTGAGAAATATTTTTCATTTCTTCTTGAATGTGATATTTTTTTAAATTTTTTAATTGTTTCGCGTACAACTACACCGAAGAATTCTTGAGTTTTAAACAGTTTTCATAATAAATTGACATTTTAATAAAGAATATATAGAACATATTCTGATGTATTAATAAATTTAATAGCATTTCTAATAATATAATAATGTACATCTTATCACCCTTAAAATACGATTTGCACAATATTTACAATGTATGAAACAATTCTTAAATTTGCAAAGAAATAGATGGTACTTCTTGACCAATAATTATAACGCGAAATATTCGCGCGGAATAATCAAGAAAGAATCTGGTACAATGGGAAATGATACCGCGATCTAAGATGAAGACAAACTTCTTATATTGCTGAATTGCATTAATGGCAAGCTAATTTAAAATATTTCCCGTTATTTCAAGCTACACTAGGTTACCGAACAATACAATGAAAGCTATTGTTTATCGCTTAAATGCGTCGCAAGTCATGTGAACGCAAGTAAGCATAAAGTAACTGTCGCAAACAGCACGCTAATAACAACATTATAACGAGCAATCTCACCCAAATGCGGTGACGTTTAGTCGGTTCAGTAATTAAGAAAACACTCGATCGGGGAGAAGAGTGTCAGAAATATTTCCAAGTAGAGAAAGGGATCACTCCAACGTGACAAAGTCCCGCTTCCCGTATGGCCCCACGAGGTGAGCTTCGGTGAGTAATTAGCGGCTATCTCGTGACAGTAGCGACGGGGCCCCAAAACGGGCGGTTTCCCAGACGGCTGGGCGGGCGAATGGGCGCGTGGAAGGGGGTGGGACGGGCGATGGGCCCAGCTGTCGCGTCGCCGCGGACCGCACACTGCGCGCGCCCGCCGTGAAATATAGGTGTCCTGCATACGGTAATTACCGCGCCGGCCCGTCCTCTTCCTCGCGGCTTCGACAGAGGCACTATAATTTCGCCAAATTGCCTTACTTACCATCGCGCCCCGTCCCTTGCCTTGCCTTGGTGGGCGGTGGCGGTGGCGGTGGCGGTGGCGGTGGCGGTGGCGGTGGCGGTGGCGGCGCTGGCGGTGGCGGGCACGTGATGGAAACTAATGGACAAGTGACTCCCCCCCATCGCCTGCCCGCCGAGCGCCGCCTTCCTTAAAAATCCCTTCGCTCCCATTATCTAAACGCCCGCTCCGCCCGCCCCGTCCGCGGCCGGGGAGCGGCGCTATGGGTGGGAACGGGTGCACGGGAGGAACGGGGCACGGGATACCGGAGTCGGGTGGGTACGAGGGGAGGGGAATCGTATAGGGAAGAAGAGGCGAATGATAGTGACAAGAAGATGGGCGACGGTGTGGTAGACCGCAGTTGACAGAGACAGGGACAGGGGAATTGGGAGTTGGGGAGACGAGAAGACAGAGAAAGGGAGGAAATAAGTGATGGGAGGACGGAGGATGGGATGGTGGAACGGAGAGACGTAGGGCGCTGTTTAGGTTGGCGAAGGTGTAGAAAGGTAAGTGAGAAATTTAAAAAAGGGAGAAAATGGATTGGGACAAGAGGGAATGAGGATACATAGACTATAGGGACGAGAGAGGGGAGACAGAGGATGTATAAAATAGATGAAAGACTGCGAGACGAGGTGTCGAAACACGGGAGACGGCGAACCAAAGAGTCGAGGAAAAAAGCTTCGCTAGTATGAGGATCGTGGGGGCACGAGTCGAGGAAGGAAGACAAGACGGGAGATGGACCCCTCATTATCCTCAACAAGGCAAAATGATACGAATATTTATCCTGATAGTAAGTACCTTCATGACTATGCAAATAATGAATGATTTAACGAATGAACAATGAGTAAGGAATGTTTTAATATGACGATCATATATTTAGAATAAGGATGGAACATGGTAGCCTCAACTGCAGTGAAAACGGGAGAACCCGGAGAAAATCTGCACAACTGGCTTTGTCCACCAGAAACTGCACAAGGATCGGCCGAGATATGAACCCCAATACCCAGCGGTGGAAGTGTTCATCTAACCACAGAAATGAGGCAGGCGACATGGGTGGGACAGGGAAAATGGCGGCGTGTCATGGAACCCCTCACCCCGGAGGCAGATTGGTAGTCGGCGCCGATTACCGGGGGCTCGGGGCGGACATCCTGGCATTAGGCGAAGGAAGTGCGCTCCTTGACGATTTCATCCGCGGCCGCAATTGGCGCCCAGCGCCGGTATCGATCCTGCGCGCGCGAACGCCGCGACACCTGGCGGGCGGGCGGCGAGGTCCATCAAAGGGGAGATTCCCTCCGCCGCGCCGCGCAACGGATGCTCGCTCACGGCTCCGAATGGGTTATTGAAATTAAAGGGGAGGGTTTAATGCGAGGAGGGGGAAGGACGAAAACACCTAACCGCACGCCATTTGACCCTTCCTATAACGGAATTGTAATTTCGGAATTCCCATACAAAGGATACGTTGATTTAATAATGGTTTATAAAAGATTTTCTGACATTATTGAAATTGTTCTTTGTTTTGGTCAGAAACAATTTATTTTCTAAAATATGAAATTTGATATTACCAGAACTAATCAACGGATAAAATAAACAGTAACTTACTTCCGGTAGAAGAGAGTCCGAATGGTATTTATCTTAAAATTCTATTTTCAGAAAGATAGGCTACGCAACTAAATTAGTTTAAATTAAAATTAGAATTAAAGACAATGTGAAGTGTGTTATTTTTATTATTCATTTTCTTAAAATTCTAGATTTTATATTGACTTCTGATATCCATTAAAAATATAAGATTGATTCAAGAGAATAAACAGAAATGGAATAAAAATTGAAGAAAAGACTAGAAAGGAAGCACACAAGAAAAGTCCGCAAAAATCGATAATTCTCGTAAATTTTCTTGGAAGAAAACGGAAAATAATTTTTGACATATACAATGGTGAATTCTTCTTGGCCAAGTCGCAACTCACAGCAAGATTTGTAATGGCCTTAAAACGTTTAGCCTAGACGCACACTAGAACCTTCCCATGTAATCAATAAAAAAAATCCAATGGAAGAGAAAGTCAAAACACAAATGAATCCTTATTCGAAAATAAAACACATCTCACACTTTCATCCTCTAAGTTACGAGCTCTTGTAAGCCGCCGTCAACAAATTACCCCGCACCCACGCACGGCCCCGCACCTACGTTAACGAACGCAGCTAATTCCCAGACGTTAGCGGAACGCGCGAACGCTCGTTTCGGCGTGCGCCTCCAGACAGCGCTCCCAACTCGCCAGAGACACATCGCCGCGCGCTGTCAGTGGGCGCTGGTTCAGCTCCCATTCGGCGCCTCGGCCGTTATATACGCGGCGGTAACCGCGGCCGCCCTGGGACCCATTCGCAAGCTGCGTGTCGGAGGCCCTAACGCGCCTAAGGAAATTAAACGCGAAGGGCCGGCGGCGCGGGAGAGACCTTGAGGAGGAGGTGGTGTGGGCGGCGGAGGCAGAGGTGGAGGTGGAGGTGGAGGTGGAGGTGGAACTGGCTGGGAAATGCGGTGAGCGATGTGATGTATAAGGGTAATATGTAGATGTGTGAGATGCGGTCGTGGGGTAAATGAAAAGGTGGGAAGGCTGCGCAGTGTCTCTAGATGGCAGGGAGAGGACGGCGGAGAGAAGATTGTAGAATGTACCAGAGAATGTTGTCAGTGAGCGGACGAATTAAAAAAAAAAAAAAAAAAAATCAGGCGGATGGAGGGTTGCAAGGTTGAATGCCTGCAAAAGGATTAGTTGTGGTGGTGGCTGAAATGAGCCGGAGAGTGCCGAAGATAGAAGAGATAATGGGTGAGAAAACAGGTGAGCGAGTGATAGAATTGGTAATGGGGTGTGTATGTTCGAGGGTGGGTAAGCGAAGGAGCAGGTAGGTGTGAAGGTAAGTATTCAATGGGAAGAGTGAGAGATTGTGTGGGGGATAATGGGGTGGGTGAGTGATGGGGTGGGGGAGTGATGGAGTGATGGAGTGGGGGATGACTGAGGGAGTGAGAAGCGAATGAGTGCAGAATAGGTGGGCTGGCGAAATACGTAAACGAGTGGGATGGCGAGCGATTGGGGAAATGAACAAGTGGGAGAGCAAGCCAGCAAGTGAACGGGCGAACAAGCTGATGGGCAAACGGGGAGAGGGGCGGGCAAGCGGAGGGAGGAAGAGCGAGCAAGAGGGCGAGAGGGCGGCGGGCAGCAGTGCCAGCCGGCCAGCGGGTAATGAATTTCTTGAGGCAGGGTGTGGCAACAACGGCAGCCAAGCGGCGGCGGCGGAGGCAGTGGCGGCGGTGGTAGCGACCACCGGTGGTCGCCTCGCCATTGGCCAAGACTCCCCCAACTGCCCCGGGGCCGGCCGCGCATCGGAGAGAGCTGTTTTATGTAAATGCAAAGGGGGGAAGCAATTTTAATTGGCCCTGTTTTGGATATTAAGCGAACTACCCTCTGAGTTTTCGAAATACGACCCGGACTTGAGGTATTTAAATAATGAATGGAAGTCGTGTCGTGGCCACACCTTCATAAAACCTCACAAATTTAGTAATTTTCGACAGAATTTCGTTTCTGAACATAAAAAGTAAAACGAGAAAGACACTCTTACACGATACTTTACAAACTCTGAGGACATATTTTACACTTGCATTTTTAAGTAATAAAAAACGAAACAAAAAATATTCATGCTAACATGGAATGTAACGTAATTTATAAAATCTATGAAAATATCACGAATGATGCACGCCGTACGCGTGTAATACGTCTTCCATGAGATGTTTCAATCGTTGTTAATTCACGAGAACTAGAGGTTACGTATGATTTATTCAACTCGCTGCAAACACGATACAGAATGCATTGAATATCTTCGTCGCTTTTATTCCAAGCTACAAACGCACATTGATCTTCAGTCTCCTCAAGAATTTTTAAACACGTTACCGTCTCTTACGTATATTATATTCCCATCTCTATTCCTACAATACGACGTCCGAATACGAGGTTGCTAGATCGTGATCTGCATAGTATACATTACAATCGTTTCTAATTGTTCTATGCCATCCTCTAGGATTATCCATTTCTTCTACACGTCGTACGTTTTATCGAGACATCTAATTCTTGATTGGTTTTATTTTTTTACGCCCGTTTATAAGTGTGTCTATACTTTTATATTTATCGAACCAAAAAATGCTCTCTAGTCTCATATACACAAAACTCATATTTCAAATTTCATATTTCCTGATACCGAGAACGCATCAGCATACCGAACATATGAAAGAACACGGATTCCTTCACCTTGTGATAGACGCCTATGCACTCGGTCTTTGCGGCGCCATCTTGCAGCGGTCGCTGCGTCATATGCGAGCTGTAAACAGAACCCGCATAAAAGCGGCGGCGGATTCGTCAAATAAGCTTGCACTCATATCCAGCGAAGAGCTAATAAGGCAGCTGCTGGGGGCTCACTTTTGTTTAGTATATCCGGCACACAACGGTTGCAGAAATTTCGTCAGCGGAATCCTATCGCGACAGTTCTCTCTCCGTTTACGTATCTTTCCAAATCCATCATTTCGGAACAGAGAAACGATCGGACACATTTTCATCATGTTGCATTCAATATATTTTCAAATCCTTTTACGAAGAACGATTTTGCTTGAAAAACACTATTAGAGGTGAAGTATTTTTGGATTTATGAAGTTCCATCCAGCAAGAGTTCTCACGTCTTCTACCGTGTTTCCTCCAGTTAATAATGAAGATTATAATTTGATTTGAAAACCATTAAAATTATTCATGTAAATTGGTCTTGAATGTTTTAGAATACTATAATCAATTCACGTTCTGTGGTATGTGTTAGGTATAATTTTCTGGAAGGGACGCTTCCGTATTCACAGAATAATCTAGTTCTCTTCGATGCGTGATTGTCTACACTTCACAGCACCATTTACTGATTCGATGTGGACAATTGTGTTCAGCATTAAGTTGAATTATGGAGTTCTCGATAGATTAACGTCTTACTCGCCATCTTATGAGAATTTAAACTTTAGGCCTACTTATACGATTTTATATTGACTAATTTAAGGTAAAATAAGTATCACTTGTGTATATGTCCATCACAGCGTTCAGTATCTGAATATTTTTCTGGTCGAATATTTCAGATCAACAGCTTTTTCAATACAACCACTGCTTATTGTAATTGATTTTAATTATTTCGTATCCATATAATATTGTTCCCGCGTATAATATTTAACATGGATATCCCTTTTCTCGTGCGTTCTCAGCGCCAACCTAATACACATCGCGGGGAACTAGAGAATTCTAGGTTCCGCGTAATGCGGCTTCGCCTTAACCGACCTCACCTTTGACGTACCGAATTCTAAATGAAACATTTCGAACATGCAACGTCGCCCGCGCTGTCAGCATTGTCAGCAGCCGACCCAATACGCAGCTGCAAGCTCGCCTCCCACGGCTTCTTTCCGCGCCTCGTCCTCTGCTCATGAGTGCACCACGCGTGGTGCGCCGCTGTCGCTTCCCATCCACCGCCCAGACGCGACGCCTCAATTCCCCCTCCCCTCCCCTCCCTCTCCCTTCACGCCGCCGCGTGCGGCGCCGCTGCAGCCCCGCCCACCCACACGCGCTCGCAGGCGGCAGCCGCCAGCGACGCGAGCACGCCGCGTCACCGCAGGCAGACGCCTATGCGGGGGAGGGAGTGATATGGGGGCGGGGCGGGGGAGAGCGGTGGGATAGAGGAGAAGGTGATGACGGAGGCAGAAACGCGATTGAATGTGGGGTGGAGAGGAGACGGAGCGAGGACGGGGTAGACGTGGAAGGGAGACGGGGAGAGCTGGAGAGGGTGACATAGTCCTTGGTGGGGGTGGGAATGGGACAGTGTTACACTGCAAGTGGCGGGGGAGGGAGGGGCGGCAGCGGGGGTGGTGTTGGTGGAGGCGGAGCGAGAAGGTGGATAGGCAGCGGTGGCAGCAGTGGCGTTGATGGTGGCTGTGCCTGTGGTGGCGGCGGTGACTGTGAGGTGGTAGAGGCGGTTACGGAGGCGGAGGCGGTGGCAGCGGCAGCGCGACGATGGCGGCGGGGGCGGGGCGGGGGCGACGGTGGTGATGGCGATGGCAGCGGCGGTTGCGGTGGCGGCGATGGTGGAAATGGCGGTCGTGGCAGCGGCGATAGTGGCGGCAGCGGCGGCGGTGGCGGTGCCGGCGGCGATGGCGATGGCGGTGGCGGCGGTGGCGGTGGCAGCGACAGCAGGAGAGACGGCGGTGCGTTGGAGGCGGCAGCGCCGCCGCTCCCACCCCCGGCGCTGACGCAGCAGCGCCGCCACCGCCGCCGCCGCCGCGAGGACCAGCCCAGCATAACTTCAAACAACCCACAATATTAGGCAGCCGGTGCCAGACAAACCTCTACAGCCGCGCCGCTGTTATTGGGTCTCCGTCCGCGCCGAGCCGCGCCGCGCCGCGCGCCGCCAACACACAGTGGCTGGCGCCGGGAGAAAAAAGAAACAAATAACGACTTAACCGAGATATTCGAATCTGATTCCAAGATGTATTTGCAGAGTTGCGAATCCTCCGAAATTGTGAAATTATTTCAATTTGAATAACGTAACTAAGTTTCATTTAATGTAGCTGAACCATGCGGTAGACGAAATGTTACATTTATGGTTACATATTTTGTTAGAATTTTCATTTGAAATGTATGTAAGTTGTCGTCGTATTCAAAGTTGCTGAAATAATGAATTTAGTTCGTGTATCATTCTACTATTATTCGTGGCTGCTGAGCTACTTCTTTTTCGGTCTCAATAATGCTACTTTGAAAACCATGAAAAACACATTAAGTATTGAAATGCATTGCTACTTGACACTGTTGGATTATTAAAAACGAACTTCGATATCTTGACCTCTTTCAATAAGGCATTTCCGAAAGTTCAGGAATTCAACTCATCGAATATTAAAATGATACCAACCCACAGAAGTTTTTTTATAACGATTTTCGTTTATTCTGATCCACTGTGCGTCTCGCAAACCCGTGCGTGATCGGTGCCTCACTTTTTTTTTCCCGTCCTTTTCGCTTCTCTTCCTCCGCAGCTCCGTTGCGCAATTTACGCAACGCAGCGGGAGACGTGACCCACCCCGCTCCGCCTTCACCCTGCCGCGGCCTCGCCCACATCACCGCGTCCTCCCCTGTACAAGATGACTCCGCCTCCACGGCGTTCCTCCGCCATCAGTTCACCTCCTCGTCGGTTCTACCCCTCCTCCGCCCACGCACAGAGCCCCCCCCCCCCGCGCTCGCAGTTCTGCCGCCGGCGTTCGCGGTGTTGCCGCCGGTGAAGGAAAACCTGGTTTCCCGTGCGAAGCGCAGCGACCTTTGCGGTGGCGGATCGAAGCACCTCCAACGATTCGGCGAAACGCGCGCTGTGGAAATGTTCGACGCGGCGGCGGCGGCGGCGGCAAGGCGGGAATCGTGGAGTGGTATCGGTGGCGGAAGCGGGGGCGTGGGCGGTGGCGGGGAAGGGGAGGGGGCCTTGTGGACTGTCAGGCGGGGGCGGCAGCTACGGCAGCGAGCAAGAAGGAAAGTGAGTGACTATTCCGGAAACGTCCACTAGCGAATTGTTACTGCTTTAATGTAGTGCGTGTTATATCTAGGATTCGAGAGTGAAATGGTGTTTATGCGTTGGAACGAAATATCCGGTAAAAATTTACACGTAAATTTGCAGAATTTCCCTCAAGGTATTTCCCCAAGCAGGGTACCGTCCCAGCGGACAAGCTCGAAGAGCCGGCCTTTCTCGACATCTTGCGTTATGTACTTGTGGGCGTTCAGTGAGTGCGTAAAGGGAGAGGAGAGGGCAAGAATGAGATGACGAAGGAAGTATCGTGTGTAGACTGTAGTCCTTGGCTTTGCTACGGTATTGTTTCAGGTATTCGCCTAGAATTGATCAGAGAAACCGTGGAAAACTTAAGCCCCGATTTGGGAAGCCGGACGCTTAAAATTCCCCTCCAGACAGTGGTTCAATTCAACCCGGTTATCTAGCTAGAGTGGAAAATCCGCCACCTTTGCGGCGAGAGCGCAGGCCGCGGCGCACAGTGGTTGATTTCCTGAATCCAGCGGTATTTAAATCAAAAATACATATGCTCGAAACGAATTAAAAAACCTAATCCTTATCAAGACTCGAGGGCAACGAATTTATTATTATATTTCGTTCCCACGTTACAAAATAATGGAAAAAGGCACAAGGAATAATTCTGACCATTTTCAACAGCGTCGGCTTTACCGTTCTCTTGATAATATTTTAATACCGCTAGATGAAGGAAATCAACCACTGTGCGGCAGCGGAGGCGGAGGGGCGGCTTCCGCGCGGGAGAGGCGGAGCGCGTGTGGCGATGAACCGCGACAGACCGCGATCTACGGCGCGCGCAACTTCGCGTAGAGAAGCACTCGCGAGGGTCGAGGGCCTCGGAGGAAGAAGTGCAATTGGAATGGAACGCTCGTGGGGTTGCTGGGGAGTGTTTTATGATTTTCCGCGGAGGAAAGTTCTTGAAAATGTCTAATGACTCGTCGACGAATGTCAATACTTCTCTAAAAAAATGTACGAGTAGCGGATATCCACCATTATTCAGGTTCTCAAAATTGCTGTAATATTCATGACTGAATATTGGGCTAGTGTTAATTTTTATACTAATAAATAATAAATATTAATTTTGAAGACAGTTGTTTTATGTTATTTAAGATGCAGCACTTAAAACGTATTTTCATTCTTTCACTTGAAGAGATATGCAAAATGAGCGTTTCCAAATAAGCATCACGCAACAGATGAATCGTGCGACACAAACCTGGAATTCGTTCCAATTTAGAAACAAAATAAACGAACTTCCAATGCCACGAACGGATAGTGTGCTCTGCGAGACGTTCTTCAGTTCCGAGTAGGGCTGGAGATTTATTGCAAAAGGCTTCTTCATCCTGTACTGACGTAATGCTTCTTCACCTTTCACGACTAACGGGCATTCTCTATGAAGATGAGCAAGAAAACTTTCGTTGGTTCAGTTCCCCACCATGACGGTTTTCACATGAGAAGCGGAACTCAACCTCCCTGAATCGATGTCAGACATATCACAAATAAATCTTCGGATCTACATTTTCGACCCTTTTGGTTTAGATTACGATCAGATTCCGTATGAATGCGGGATGGAAAACATTCAAAATCTTTACCGGAAGTAGAAGCTATTACTGTCTCCTCACGCAGCTATTGGACGATGGGCGACACTCGAACGGGGGAAGCAAAATTGTTCGATAATGATCAATGCACACAAAAAACTTCCCTTCGTGTCAATGTGATTGTAACTCTAATAGAGAGGTGGTCCCTCAACATGACTTTCCGTGACCAAAAGGCGTTTCAACGGAGCGTTTACACTGTTTCGGACTGGTAAGACTAGATCCGTGGCATAGTGTTTTATCACGTTCCGACGTTGAAGCAGCAGTGTGTTTGAAGTACAGTCTCGTCATAGTTGAAATAAATTCATTGCAACATTTCACGTACATTGCATGCAGACAGCGTACGTGATTTATGTGGTTAACTGCACTGCGAATGAAGAATTGTACATAACTTTTGACGTACGTCGGAGCCTAATGAGATATTCGGACTAGTTCCAGTTCTTCAGTCCCATAATTTCATCGTGGCCTTTCTGAATAAAAAGACATCATCGAAGATAAATTTCATTGACTTATGTGAGGCAGCTCATAAACGAAGTGATAAATTACAAGAATGGATACGATTTAGATGTTGAACCAGATCAATATAATTCATGAAAGACGTGTTCCACGTCGAAGCCGAACGAAAGCCTTTTGAGTGATGTCTACTCTTTGGACAACCTTGGCATAAGTTCCGGTTTACTGAAAGTATAAAGGATACGCGTTAGGATGCATATGGCGAGTTTACAACTCGAAGCTACACGAGTACATTTTATAAAGTGATTGTAATTAAATTATTTCAATGTTATGACAACAATTTGGTTAAGTGCCGGTTTAGAGCAAGATAAGACTATAGGGTTCATGTTCCACATTTCCTCCACTGTCTCCTTTTCAACAATTTCTGCGTGTTCACTATCTTTGTGTTACGAAATATATAATGTAGGGAGATTTCAGAAGTTCATGCGTAATTTTCACCTAAGCTAAAATGAGAGACAATCTGGCATTAAAAAAAATAAACTTTACACACAATTTCAAAGAAGGATAAAGTTTTCACGCATCATTAAAATGGGAGACAACGAAATTGAATTCCCTCACTTCAAGCATTCTGCGAAACATGTCACTAAAAATATAAATTACAGCGATCAAATATCAGAAAGTATTTATTAATATTTTTTACCCTCCTGAACATTACTATAAAATGAACATTGAGAGGCTTACGAAGAACTAAGAGAGAAAATGAACTTAAAAATATAATCGTAAGTAGCCGGATACTGCAGAAATATGTGCCTGTATACGTTAATTTGCTTTTACTTTTTATATTGATGCTTTGTTGCAAACACTGCATTGCTACGAAGCCATCTCTCTGCATTTCGCGCTGCATTCCCACTGCACCAACTCAGCACGCTGTCCACTGATCCCTCGCCGGGTTCGAACCGCATCCCGCAGCGCCGGTGGCGCAGCCAGGCGGGCGGCGCGCCCATTAAGCTGCCTCCTCACGTCCTCACATTCCACCCTCCCTCCCCCTCACATCCCCACCACAGCAACCAACACCACCACCGCCACCTCCTCAACAGCATCTCCAGACCCGACCCCCGGCCCCCGGCCCCCGGCCCCGACTCGAAGGGGCCTTTACAACGTAATCGGGCGAAAACGCCCGGGGTATTAGTACAGTTTTATCTGCAATTATGATTTCTTAATTGAGCCCACATAATTCGACCCGGGCCAAAGGCTACGGCTTTATACATATGATTATCGTACTGGGCCTAGTATTAATTTCCCCACGGCCGCGTCTATTATCTACGAAAATCCCACCCCGCGCCTTCTTTTAATATTTACAGCCCAGCGTTTTTGCAGTGACAGTAATACGAGAAATATGTTAACAGGGGGCGGTGGCCCGTTTGCGGTCGGGGCCAGCAGGGAGGCGCGCTCACGTAATACGCAGGTTCGCGCATCCGTCCGAACGGCCGGCAGGTCGTCCGCCCGTCCAGTCGGCCGTCCAACGGCCCCGCGGCAGCGGATATAGGCACTACGGTCGGCTTGCGGCGCGTGGAGGCGGTCGGGACGGGATTGGCCGACGGCGTGTCAGGGTCCCGGGTGTTTGCTCGTCCCTGTCCCCTCGCCCCTCGTCGTCGTCGTCGTCATCGCCTCCCCCCTCCCCACCCTCTTTCCGACGACGACGGCGCCGCCGCCGCCGCCGCCGCCGCCAGGTTTTAAAACCGGCCGCCATTATCATGGTAATGGGTAACGAGCTCACCAACTATTAGCACAGCAGGCGCGCTCCCAACTCGTCAACTAAATCTTTCCGACTCATTTTGCATACAGAGTTGTCGCGCCCGAGAGCGGAGGTGGAACGGAGCTCTACACGGGCCGCCTCAAGTCACGGAGCGTCGCCCCCCCCCCCCCGGCGCCGTCGTCCCCCGAGGGCCACAAAGGTCTGGGAACGCTGCTCTTCTCTCTAACACGACAATATTGGAGAAATGAAAGGAAGCAAAGTCGCCAATACTATCACAGTCGCCGCCCAGGGACATTTGAAGTATTAGTAGGTATTCGATGTTTTATCGAGGCGTGTTATTATCGAACCTAGAAACATAACAACACCGTATCATATCTTCACCAACAAAATCTTCAAATTATTTACCATTACTAATAAATACGATGGAATTAAATAATTGGGGTTCGAGGCCAACGCCGAATCGATAACTATTTTTTCGTTGATTTCGTATTACAAATATTACAAGATTTTAAGATGTAAGTATGTGCACTTTTCATCCAAAAACAAAATATCCACCACTTCAAAACATCCAACTTATAACATCTTTGTAAAAAAAACATCAACTTCAAAAAACCAATGTTAAGTACATCAATGATTTTATAAATACAATACGATGTTTTGAAAACATTGACATCGATGTTTTGAAAACATTGACGACGATGTTTTGAAAACATTGACGACGATGTTTTGAAAACATTGACGACGATGTTTTGAAAACATTGACGACGATGTTTTGAAAATATTAACATTGATGTTTTGAAAACATTGACATCGATGTTTTGAAAACATTGACATCGATGTTTTGAAAACATTGACGTCACTGTCGCATCCCTAGTCTGCGGTGGCGCCCCAGGTAGAGCTGCTACTTCTGCGAAGGCGGCGGAGGCAATGAACGTGGAGAGGGGCCATGGAGGGGAGGGAGAGAGGGGACGGAGAGAGAGGTGGGCGTTCGAGAGCTTGCGTCTCGCTGGTTCAAGTTTACGAACGAGCGAAATGCGCGCCCTCGCGTCTCTACTTGAAGTTTCGCAAACGGGCAAAATGTTCCGGGAACCGAGCAAGCGTGAGGAGGAGGTATTAGCTGCGCGAAGCCAAAGGAAAGCCACATCATGCATGTGCCAGCGGTATTAAATATTCTTTCAGTCGTTCTCCAGCGAATTATACAGCAGTGTTTACGCACACGGAGTGAACAGAGAATGCTGAACCTGAAGAAAGCAAGGGAAAAACTACGGATTTCAACATGTTAAAATTATGTTATGAAACTGAAATTTTGAAAGAAATGTAGTCATACAATTATTTAAAATGGGTCGTCTTCAACATCTAAAACACTTTATTTTGCTCAAAAACGTTTTCGAATTAATACCATAGGTGACCCGTAGGATATAATCTAAATATATCCTTTCAGAATTTTCCAACAGCTCCTTTCCTTTGTAATCATTGAGGGTGGAAAAACATTTTTTTAATTCTCCTATTCGAAATTTTATGAATGTGAATATATGACAACGCGAATCGCACAATGGTTCGTCTCTAGTAACGGAATTAAACTTTCCTGTGACGTTCGATGTGAAAAAAAAATCCTGCCTAACACGCGTGTCAAATTTTCATTCGGAGAGCAAAGAACGCCATTAGAACGCACATTTCATTTTTTGACGTAAAACCTCTTACAGAAAGACGAGAAATATTGAAATTTCTCGACATGCCTTTTCCCACTTTCCTCGCTTCGGCGAAGTCTCGTGTTTCATTCTTGACTTCGTCTCGGAAGCCATCTAAGGTTCCCCTCCCCCTTGCTCCAGCTACTCCCGGATTTCGCAGGACCGTTATTCACATTGAAGTCTTCGCTTTCGGTGCAGAACTTGCTTGGACGTTCGGTGGCTGCGGACCGTTCACGATCCAGGCAGACTGGTTCCCGGAATATATATTTACACACGAATATTATGTGAGATATTGATGTTCTGATTGAATATTTATGCCGTAATTAAGCTATTCAATTTTATGGCCACACTTATAACACTTAACGCTCTGCCCGAACCCCTTCTTCGGTCCTTAAACTCATTAACATTCCTGCGTGACCCAAATCTCAATAATGTCAACCATTACGCCGTAAGTGTTTTCGGCCGACAGGGATCTTGAATGGAGCGAACGATATTTCATGCCTATAGTTCGAGCTGGACCGACGCACCAGCGCGGTGGCCTGGTAATATATACCGAGAGCCAGGATATGGAAATATTTAACATTGAACAAATGTGCAATTTCCGTCGTTTCGTTTGAAATCGTATTTACTCTTTGGGGCGAAATCGACGTTCGGATGTCCACGCCGGAAAAACAGATTCGCTGTCGTCATTTCCGGGCAAACGGATTGGGGCTGTAAACGGTGCGCGCGCCGCTGCAGCCTGTGGATTGGGGAGACGTGTGGAGCGGAGCTCCGATGGCCGTGTTCAGCGCGCGCTACAGCGATGTGCGTTGTTCAGCTGGCGTTGTATGGCGTTCTAGAATGGGGTCGTTTGAAGTTTTCGTATGTTTAAACGAATCATAAAATTCTAAGTTACGATGTGCAATATTTGCCAATGTCATATAAAAGAAGATCCGATCACGAACAACAGAGGTATTCATTTCGATTATTTTATACCATAAATAACTATTTGACAAAGTAACAAATAATTATATTTTTTCCCCGACAATATCATCATATACATTGAAGCTGAAAAGAGAACGATTTTGAAGTCCCTCCTCTTCGGCTCCCAGTGAACGGTTTTAAACAAATGAGGTAAAAAAAAGTAGAGGTCACTGCGAATTGAATACGTAACAGCATTTCTACGAAATTTGTTGTTAGAAATGCGTGGCTAGAATGGAAACGGGAAGATGGCGTCACGTGCAACTTGGCAAGTTCGCGGGAAATGGAAAAGCAGTAACTGATTTGACGATTTTGACGGTGAGATGGTGTAGTAGTTGTAAATGCGTAGACGATTTTGACGGTGTGATAGTTTAGTAGACTATGTTAGCGAGGTCGATTTTGACGGTGCGGTCGTGTAGTATACGTATGTCCGCGGGGACGATTTTGACGGTGCGGTGGTGAATTAGATACAGTACCGCGAGAACGATTTAGACGGTGCGGTGCTAAAGTAGATACAGAACCGCGAGAACGATTTAGACGGTGCGGTGGTGCAGTAGATGTAGATCCGCTGGCACGGTTTTGACGGTGCAGCTGCACAGCAGACGTTCACCGGCACCGCGGCTGCCGGCGCGCCCTGTGTCAGCGTGTGGGCCGCGCTGTAACTCGCGCTCCGCGGCCGCTCGCGATTAGTCGCGCCGCTCTGATATAGGAGCGAAAGCCCGCATTAGCTATGAGCCCCATGTTTAGCCCCCTCCCCACCCCTCCCCGCTCCCCTCTGCTACCCCCACTGCCTCTTTCGGGAACCCAGCGGCCGCAGACGCCGCCAACATGCTCTCGGTGGGAAACGGGTCCGCGTCGGCGGCCTTGTGGTACTCCATTCCAACACGTCATATTGCAATTAAACGTGGGTAATATAACGCATGATAGCACAGACGAAATGTTTTGGATGCGAAAGTATTTGCATTCCATAGATGGTATTAAGTAAACGTATCGCGTTGCGTTGTTTTTGTTTTTTTCATCGGTTCCGTATTACAAAGAGAAATAAATATTTTTAAAAAATGTGTATTCCAACCTTTAGATTATGAACTTAAATGGCATATCACCAAAATATGTGTGCAATGTAAAACGAATATTGAATGGTACCACATTAGGAATAAATATTATTCTAAATATACAACTCAATTATGGAGTGATCATGATAAAGGTCTTGAAATTGTCATTCTTAATGTCACAGAAATTTTAAAAAAAATCTATACATATTAAATTATACTTAAACGATTGTTTATCAACAAATGTAATTTCTCATTTTTATTAGCAAAGATATTAAAGAAATCTTACTTTGTTATAAAAATGCATTTGATCCAGAAGATTCTATACATTAAGAGTTTAAATTATTAAATTAATTAAATCGTGTAACGTAACATTCATTAAATCTCTGTCCTTAAATAAAATAATACAATTTTTTACGTAAGGAGCTGTAAAATACTTTTTCAACGTAATGAATTTTTTTTTCCGAAGTCGAACCGAACGTTAGCATACAAGTCAACGTCATAGGCCTATTCAAATACGTAAGAATAACTACCAAATTATCACAGCAATGCTTTCGTCCATCCCACTGCGCCATATTTTAGGCCTCATTTTTCACACAACTAGTACTCTGACCGCCCTAAGAGGTATTTGTTCATTTCAGAGGTATGTGTTCAGTTATTCTTTTCAAAACCTCAAAATATTGGGAACCACTATGCACTTCGTCGTTCTTATACAATACAATGGTTCGCATTAGAGTTTCAGGATTGTGAATAAAGAAAATCAAGAAACCAGAGATTTCAGTCCAAAGTAACTTCTATTAAAGCTAAATCTGACAAAATCCGTACATAACTAAATTACCTTCCTTTCTGTTTTGAAAGGAGTAAAAGTTTGCCAGCATGTTTTCCCATGGAGGCTACCGTCTTGCCGAAAGGCAGACGTCAGTGTGACTACTCACACCCGGGGTAGATTAACCCTAAGAAGTTAAAGCACGGCCTCCGAGGCCATAGCGTTTATTTCGCTTGTTACTCTACACAGCTGCATTTCTGACAGCTTGCCCTACGTGTAATATTTCTTAAGTATTTCTACTTTCCTTTAGTTACTGGCAAAGGAAAAATTCTCAAACGTTATATAGGTAGGCCCTAAAAATTAATTCTATTACTTAAATGCGTCAGCAGGGCTTTTAGGGCCCTATAATAATTATTTATAACTATTAATAAACAATAATTTGATTAACATTGATTTGACATTTGACTGAAATTATGAAGAAATAGAGTTATTAATACTATAAAACAATTTGATGTGTATTTTTGAAAAGTATTGTGCAGGGTCTCAGAGGCCCTGCACATGCATTCATGTTGTTTCCTGGGTCCTAGGGTTACATGTCGAAGCGAAGTACCCAAGAAGTACTCCCTGAGACACGTTGGGCGGAAGGCGTCGCGACGCCGCGCGTCGGCGGCGGCGACCACGCGTGCTCTGCGTCGAGACGCCTCAGTCACCGCCGCCGCCGCCACCTCCGCGACGTCGGGTGCAGACCCTAATAGCTTTCCGCAGGCGGTTAGTCGTGGGGGCGTGGTCAACAAACGGATGATAAAAATCTCCCCCAAGCCGGGTCATTTGTTTGAGGGACGGCCGGACGATTTTTCTTGGGAGGTTTTTTCCCGCGTTGGTAGACGCCGCGACGGCCGTTTTACGCAGCATTCCGACGTATGGCAGCTCTTCAGAGGGAGATGCGGAATTCGCGTTTTTGTCCGGTTTTTGAGTGAATTTTATTCGCGTAATAGTGATTCATATTCACTCCTACGTTAAACGTTATCTGTTATCGTATATTTGTTTCTAGTAGTCCAATACAGTTGAAAACATCTATCTGTGCACTCTAAATTATGTACCAAAATAGTAAATATTTAAAATATACGAGTAATATCATCAATAATTAGTTTCGTTAAATTTTCGCAAGACGTGAAAAACATTATACAAAAATAATTTTTAAAATTTACTGTTACCTCAATTTTAGGTGGCAGCTGTAATAATTTTTGAAAGGATTTCAGTGACATGTGTGAAACGGTCTTTAAACCCTCTGTGAAGCAAATTAAAATTGGTTTGACATACGACAGCAAACTGCTGCAAGAGCAAGAGCGCTCATTATAAAAATAAATGCTCTTTTTGATACCGACTTTTATGTTGATGATTACATGCGTCGATATACATTGGTACTGTAAGCATCGAAAGCACTGTATCCGAATCACAACAGCTGTCATAGCAGGACATTTATTGTTCATAAATATCTTGAATCACGACGAGTAATATTTTCTTGCGTTAGAAATATATTCTTACACAATAATTCGAATTCCATCACTTCTGATAATGTCCTCGCTCAGAACGTGGGCTGTCAATATAGTACTGAAGTTTTCGAAGACTAATTTCATCGTGGCACAAAAACTAGAATCTAGAATGAAATTCCCACGACTCCAAATTTCGTAATGCGAGAGTGTCGAAGGCTGTCGACCCGACTGGCGTTCGATCTGTCGCGAGAGAAAGCGATCTGCTGCAGGAGACTGCGTGAGAACGGACCACGTGCCCAATCGGTTACCTTTGTCCCACTCCCACCCCCTCCATCTACACCCCTACTTCGCCCTGCCTCACCCCGTCTTTTCCCGCCTCGCCCTGCCTCGCACCGCCCTGCCCCGCCTCGCCATGCCTTGCCCCACCTCGCCGCACTCCGCCTCGCCCCA
This sequence comes from Gryllus longicercus, assembly GCA_038098605.1. Lineage (NCBI taxonomy): Eukaryota > Metazoa > Arthropoda > Insecta > Orthoptera > Gryllidae > Gryllus > Gryllus longicercus. The sequence goes on along the minus strand of JAZDUA010000171.1, from coordinate 1,962,363 downwards.
CCCCGCCTCCCTCTCGTCGTCCACTTACACCCACAACTCCAGCCCCCCTCCACCTCGTTCGCCGCCCTCCGCTTCGATCGAAACGGCGTTTCTTCGCAATCGATGCTTGCGCAAGATAACTGCGCGCGGTTTCATGTCCGCGGCGATGAATGGAGAGGACCTTTTCCAGACGCTGATGTATTGGGCGGAGCGCGGAAAAGTGTGGCAACTGACATTCTGGAGACCTTCCCACACCCACGCCCGTCAGAGAGTAATGGTTTCATGCTCCGAAGACTATCGGTAAATGGACGTGAATGTCGAAAGCACTGCCCACACCTGCACATAACCCATGTGCAGTGAACTACAACTTCAATTCGTAAGTAGAATAGTGTTACAGAACATCCCCATCCTTTTACATTTGAATTTTGGAAAAAGCTAAATACCATGTACCGTTTCTTTCGACTGCTGCTGAACGCAGCGAACTTTGTGGGCGTTTTCTATATAGTACCAAATTCGATAGTTAAGGAAATGACTGGTTATAATAAATGTTTGACAGTATGTATTAGTAACATGAAATTAACCTCGCATATCATTCTCATTGCATTCTTACGGGTTTATAAAACATGTTACAAATTTAAAATGAGATATCACAAAATCAAGTTTAATTCAAGTTCAACGAGAATGAATGGAATACTTGTTTGACTAGTACATGCCGTTCAGTTTTCTATTTTTTTTATCTTCTTTATGAGCTAAGCGACCGTTATACGTACTACTGGAAACCTTTATGAAGAATGTACTAGATTATCAAGGAAAAGTACTAGTTTATTAAGGAAATGAAGGCTATTAAGAATAAATTCAAAAAAAAACAAATGATACTGAAATAAATTGAAGGGATTTTTAGAATTGTTTTCTAAAAGTACACGACTGTTTAACGAAAGAAATTTTCAGTTTTTCACCATTAGGAAGATGTTTCCCGTTACCATAAATAGTAAACGATTCAGTGAACTTACATGGTTGAAAATCCGAACGCTCGCGTTTCAACAGTCAGTAATGAAATGTCTATTACCTATCCTTCGCATTCTATTTACACAAAACTCTTTATAATAGTTTGTCCTGTTGACAATAGAAATTTTCTTATCCCAAAATCTTCGAATGCACCAGCAACGAAATACTTAGTTTAACCATTCTTTTATTTTTTGTGTACAGAACAACACATGTGTTTTAATAAAAACCTTCAAACTTATCCGCCTGAGGGCTTTAATACAACTTACATTTGTAGATAAACGTCCTTCAAAGCAGTCGATTTTTTGTGTCTACAAAAACATTAATCTTAGTACTCAAGAGCCAACACGTTTCTACTTGAATTAACTGTAATTATCATAATGGATGGCGGGAATACTCAAAGATATTTTAAGCATGAAACAACATGCATTCATCTATATGTAGCATTGTTTACTTCAAATACTAACTGTGCAATTGCGTTTAAGAGAGAGTGTTCCTATATATCATCGCTAGCTTATTGTTATTTTAAATTTCGTGAAAATCGTTTAAAAAGAATAGTTTCTCAATAAAAAGACATTAGTATGGGTTTAAAACATTTGAGAACTCGAGTTTTCAGTTCTGTTAATCTTAACGTCGTGTATTTTAAACGTGCCGATGCATAATCTGTACAAGTTTTATTGTTTTTTGAAGGTAAATAAATAAATCCACACGTTAGTCAAATTGGAGACCGTGCGCGATGAGGGCATTACCCTGTGCGCGGTGGGGTGCCCACACCTTGGGGCAGAAGCCGGGAATTGCCCTTAGGCCAGCTATCGTCGCACTCTTTCCGCTTCTCCCATACAGTGGTTTCGAACATCTCTTAAAGTGATCAAAAATAAGTTTTTTCAAAACACACGATTCAAACGCGTATGAATAGAAAGGTATCTAATGGTCCAGTGCCGTACTTTCTCGTCATCCTTTATTGTTCACTATTGCGTAGAAGGCCAGCGGCGGCGGGGACATTTTAAAAATACGACAAATCATGAAATAATTCGATTTCGAGATTCACATTGCACAATAACTTAATGATATGAAATTAATTATTCTCTTGTGGGTTTCCAATAATATTTCATACAGCACATTTAATACTTTAATTTTTGTTGAAAATCTTTTCAGTCAAATCTGCTATAAACTCTTATTTTTTTACATAAAAATGTACACAATAGTTTATCATTGATTTTGTAAGTCAGAATAGAAACTAGAAAACCCAATCCAGGGAAGAGATTCGAAATATTATCCTGCCAACTCTGTACTTTCAAATTCAATTATAATGCTCCACTAAAAATGAAGACGAAAACAATACAATTCCGGCATCCACCTGTAATTAATAAGAATAAACCAAAAAATGACCAATGAGCCTCTAGAATTCTCGTCCAGAAAGTGATCAGTTTGGAGCACGTGGTTTATTCGTAAAAGCGTTGAAACGTTCGCCATTTCCAAGACGCGAACCCACCACCTTCCACGACAGCTAGCTAGGAATTTCATTTTAACAACCGATTCTATTTGTGTCCGATTTTTCCTCAATCCGAACCATCGTGAGTCGTCGTCGTCGTCGTCACCGACGCCGCCATCACCGCCACCGCCGCCACCGCCGACTGCCGGCAGCAATTGAAGGCTCGTCAAACCACTCCCCGCTTCCTCAGCGCTCGGCGACCGGGCTGAGCGGTAATTGCGGCAAAAACGCCTCCGGCCGCGCCCGCAGAGGCGGCTCTCGACCCGCGAGGCAACCGAAATAGACGCCTGGGCAGACGCGTTTATCTCCAGGCGTTCCACGAGTGGGGTGGTGTGGTGGCGGCGGCCGTATCAAACCCCGGGCGGCGGGCGCCGGCCAGCCCAGCCTAATGGAACACGCTCGCCACGAGAAGAAAGTCACAGATCGGTGAGCGTTTAAATATTTACGACCACCGCAGATTGTCGATGTCTGTCTGTCTGCTCGCCCGTCAGTCCGACCCGGAACGTAAACACGCGGCCCCGGCTGTGTCGTTACGCGAAGCGTTCTGGGCGTCTCGTTACCGTATCGAAATAATAATTAGCAATAATTACAGCATTACGTGGCGCGAACGAGCACGCAGCGAAAGCGGGGCGTGGCGACGGGGGTGGCAGTGGGTGGAGGGGTTGTTTATATGAAGGGAGAGGTGAGAGAGGCGGAGGTGACGGAGGCAGCTGCGGTAGCGGGGCGGAGCAGGCGAACATGGAAGGTTCGTGGTGAGGGAGGCATGGAGAAGGCAAGGAGGCGGGATCGATGTGGTGGTGGAAATGAAGGGAGGGATGGAGACAGCTGGGGTCGGGAGGACGGAAGTGGGAAGTGGCGGGGATGGAAGCGGTTGCGGACTTCAATACAGCAGATGAGTGTAGGAATGTCGAGAGGACTCAAGAGGAGGTGAGGTGGGTTCACAAGTATGGTGGAAATGGTGGTTGGAGGCGGGGACAGGAAGGACGAGAACGGCACGGTGGCGGCAGATACACTAAGGAACGGTGCACGGTGGCGGCAGAAGCAGCGGGGACGGCAGAGACAACGGGGACAGCAGAGGTAGCGGGGATGGTAGAGGCGGCGGAGAAGGCACAGGAGGCAGGGAATGACAGAGGCGGCGAGGACATAGGTAGCGGGGAATGGCAGAGGCGGCGAGGACATAGGTAGCGGGCACGGCACAGATAGAAGGGACGGACGGGACGAGAACGCCAGAAGTGTCGGGGACGCAAAAGGGTGGCGGGGACGATGAATGGGTACGAGGCAACGGGAACGGTAAGGGTGGCGGGGCGACAGGGGGCAAGGGGGCGGGGTGAGCGAAGGTTGAAGGCGGGGGCAGGAGAGGGAACGGGTGCAGGGCAGGTGGAGGCGCCGTTACCACCGGGGGCGGATGGCGCGGGAGGGGCGATGGGATGGGTGAGGGCGTCGCGGTGGGGGGCGTGGCCGCGACGGGGGCGGGGCAGCGGCGAACAGGCGGGGGCGGCGCATGGGGCAGATCGATGTGGTGGCAATTACAAGGCCGGACGCGTCGCGACGAAATATGGAGGCGACGCGTGGGCGGGCGCTCGTGTCGGGCAGGCGGCGCGCACGCCCGGGATGTGGAATACTGGGGCACGTCGCGCCTGCGAGCGTGTTCATACGCGTCATCGAAACGGCGCCTTGGTATCTTTAATTTTCACCGCCTCACGCCGGTATAGTTTGTAGTTGAATCAAAATCAGGGCAAAATGGATACCAGATTTTCTAATGTTGTTTTTAATGAATATTCTAGGAATATTTTTTTTTATTATTGAATGTTATACTTTACGGATTATAATATACTTAAATACTACATAAAGCATTCCACAAAACTGAACTTTCGAAACAAAAAACAATCAAAGTGTATAAATGTTTTGTGAGTATATGTAATGTTAATCATCATTATGTTTCAATTACCAATATTCATTATTATCACATTTTCAAGATTTGCAACATCATTACGGATGATTCAGAGAAAAACTCTTCGTTATTTCCTTGTTGTTACTAAATAATATGGAATCCTGCATGCTAAAAGTTTATTCCAACGTGAGAGAATTTTGAATCTGCATCATGGCTAAAATTAATATAACACTCCATATTTTCTGGACTAATAGAATGGAGCTAAGTCCTGTCAGATGTTTTGAGCTTCACAGGCACTCGTGAAACTTCGAACTGTCTCGAAATTTAAACTTCACCGATTCCCGTGTAAACATTTCTAACGACAGAAACCTTTAGATGTGCGGATACGTTCCGCGTACGTTTGCATTTCTGTGTAACATCGCTCGCCTCCCTTCATCAAACAGCTCCAGAGCGAAGTCGCGCGATGACCGCAGCGCGCTCTCGCGCCGGAAAAAGAAAAAAAAAGCGCGCACCCCAAGCCCTCGGCCGAGCAAGAAGTGCACGTCGAGCGAAGAGCTGCTCTCGCCGGAGGCTACAAAGAAAGACGGGCCGCCGCCGCCGCTGCCCGCGCCCCGCCCCCGCCCCGACGCCTCCTACACATCGGCCTCCGCCGCCTTCGCGCCGATCTGAGACGTCACCGTCCCCTCCAACGTTACTTCGCCTTAGTTACGGTCCGTCCTGCCCCAATGCCATTGTTGCCTCCATCGTCGCCGCTGTTGCTGACGTCGTCACCGTCCCTGCTTCCCTTCCTACCATCTTCTCTATGTTGTCTCCGCCTCTACTGCCCACTAACGTCGCCCCCGTTCGTACCTGCCATGTCATTTCAGTTTTCGCTTTCGCAATCGTCCCTAGCTCATTGTGCCTCACCACCGTCAACGACACTCTCCGCCATCTTTTCCGTCACCGCCTGCGCTGCCAACGCGCTGGCCCAAACGCCTCCTATGTATCTGCGCCGGCCGTCACCGTCCTCTCCAATTTTGCATCACCTCCAATACTGTCGGTCTCGTCTCTCCCAGCCTGCCCCAATGCCATGGCTGCCTCCGTTGCTGCCATCGCCACCGTCACCGCTTCTAACCGTCTGCGTCTCATCCCATCATCTTCGCCATCACTGCTTTCGTTGCCCACTTCTCAACGTCTCTGCTACCGTCGTCGACGCCGCTTCCTTCATCGTTCTGTCTTGATACGTCACCGTCCTCTCGAAATTTGCATCGCCTCGCGTATGCCCACAAGGCGTAGGGCTTGGAAGGGTATACAAAGAGGTAGCGACAGGTGGCATCACGTAAGCCCTATGGGTGCATTGAATGGTTGATTCCTAGTGATTCCGGGTGCGGCAACTAACAGGGCCAAGAGTCCCGTAAGCGTAGTGCATGTTTTGGTCGGGAGATGGCGGTGATCTTCCCTCGCTGTATGCAAAAATCCGCCGCCGACCTACCGTCGGCTAGCGAGGTTTTTCCTTACCAGGTATCTCCCATCAGCGAGGCACCGTCCCAAACCGGACAAACTACGCTCCCGACCTCTCTCCCAGTAAGTGTGGTAGCGTAATCGTTGTTTGTGCGTGTACAGTGTGAGGATAGGGCAAGGAAAAGAACGGAAAGATCGCGGGCGGTCCGTGGCCCATTTGTTAGGATACTGCTCCGGCATTCGCCTGGAGTGGGTGCAATGAAGAGAGTGACGGCGGCGCCCGGTATGACGGCAGCGACGGACCCGGGAGCGTCGGTGCCGTCCCCTCCCCTTGGCCGCTTTTGCCGTAAATACCCGCGTGCGTGGCGCAGCGGAGCGGCGGGCGAGGCGGCGGCGGCGAGTGCCAGTGGGAGCTCGCAGCCGGACACGTCCCACCCCCGCACCGCCTTCCGCTCCGGGGCGTCGCGACCGAGATGTTCGCGCGCAGGTACGTGCGGAGCGCGCGCGCGTGTGTGTATGTAGCAGTGGTTGAAATGTTGCTAACAGCGGGAACAGGTGGAACCGTGGCGAATTCGTTGTTGAGACGTTATTTGGAGTCTCGATTGCTTGTTGAGATTTTGATTGATAATTCATCGCGACTCGAGAGTTGTTGACAAGTGACAGATTGTTGAGACGAGGTACATGGATGAGAAGTGACTGCTTGTTGACTGGTTGTTGATTGGTTGTTGCAACGTGTTTGGCTGTTGAGTGGCGACTATTTTTTGAAACATGACTGGCTATTCAAATGTTAATATTTAATAAAACACATTGCAATTGCTCATGAGGTTTTTTGTGCTGGTATCTTGCATTACTAAGACGCACAAATCCTTCATTCATGTAATGAAGTTAGCACAGTGTCAATAAAATATTTGCGTTCTATTCCCACATACTTGCATAAGAGTTTGAGGAGAAGTTTCATAAGACCGCCGTTATCAAAATATTAAATTCATAATTTATTTAAGCGCCGCAACGATATTTAGCACTTCCGAAACTTTGATGGATCAAAATTAACGGTTGAGTGTCCGGAATATCCCAAACAATGATATATTACATTTATAAATTAGATTACACTGATTTATGATATGACATATTCGATTCAGTGATTAATTCTCACGTTGTTCGTGACAACTTGCTTATTTTCTTAATCATATAACCAATTCTATTTCAGCAATGATTGGACAGTTTAAAGTGGGAATGTGTAAACTCACTTCACTCAATTGTGATTCATTCACTACTATTAATAGTTAAAGTTTTCCTTCCACAAGTATTGTAAAATAAACAGTATATGTGACCGCGTTGTGTTTTACTCATTTTCTTCTTATTCCGAATAGAATCACTCTCGTATAATTTTTCCACACTATAAAAAGAAACAATTCTCAAACAATAACAATAAAAAAATTCAAGGTTTGTATTTTCAAATTTATTATCACACGTAAAATATGAATTTGACAGTATTCGAAAAGTTGTTTCAAAATGATTCACGTCCGTGAATACAAAGCTATTTTTTCTGCTCAATACATTTTCCTGCGACGTCTTTGACATAAGATCCTGTTGGAGTCACCGCCTCTGCTGAAAGGAAGTCGGGCACAGAAAGGATAATCCCAATATTGTTTCGAAAACAAAACGAACGCCCAAAGCGAAAGGCTGTAGGTTCCCGGAAAGATCTCCAGTTCTCAGAACATTCTCTTGCGAAGAATATCTCCGGGATGTTCATGCCTCCAACCATCTGCCTACAAATTCAAGAGAGCTAATACAAATTCCAAATCCTCTCCGAGCCCACATACTCGGCATTTCACATTGTACTTTGCAAGGCACTACTGTATCGTATTATGCTTTTTATGCGGAATCTCCTCCAACTACACGTTCACCGTTACTTCGTTAATATCCGTCTTTCTATTTTACTAAAAAAATATTTCTTCTTCTGTAGAGACGTTAGGTCAAGAACGAGGAAATGAATGATTTATGAGGGATTTGTAATGGCATTCACTGCAGTCATGCAGAAATCAATTTATTCAAGACGCATGATGAATTACAATTCTCTTTGAGAGGTATTGATGGTGAAGAGGGTAATTTCGTTCTGTAAAGCTAGTGCTATCCATTAGGGTCAATAAGATGAAGATTAAATCTCTTTGAAACAAATTGATTAAAGTTTGTGTATTTGACTGGCGTCTATGAAATGCTGAATTTACTGTGCAAAGGGCAACAAAATATCGCTCTTCATAGACTGACTCTCCATCACTTAGTCACAAAGTGAAATTACGTATTAATGTAATGTTTCGTGCATCCAATAATATTTCTTACATATACATCTTGTGAATAGTTTAAATGTTTGGCTTTAGAAATAATAAAAATACGATTGGCGGGTTTAGGCAATCGTGGTCTAAGACCGTCAACTCTCACTGATATGTGCACACACGTAACGTCGACCGTGGGAGGGTAAGTCAGTAGATAGTTATGGAGCGGTCACAGCAGTCAACCAAAAATTCCGCGTATGCGTAATTTACGATATTTTTCTGCGCGGGTGAGCTATACCCCCCCTGCCTGCCCTTCCACCCCATATCACCCTCCGGCCTCCCTCCGTCGGTGCCCTGGTAGCATGCGGACTCTCGCATTCCCCATGTCCCCTCCCCATCCCATTCCGGTCCCCGCCCTCACGTACCCTTCTCCTCCCCTCCCCTCCGTGGAGCCCGACCTCGCTGCGTCATGCGACGCGCGTCTCGCCTTCCGACGTCGCCGTCGACACGAAATTAACATTCTTCACATCTAAGGAAAGTTTTTATACATAATACAAGTCTGGAAATTCAATTTCACAACATTCTGCGTCCGGTATAAGAAGATTTTAAAAATACAAGACTTCACTCACAGCGGGCGGAGAGGGGCGGGGCGGGGCGGGGCGGGGCGGGGCGGGAAGGAGCAGGGGGCGGGTTCAGGAGCTTCTTAAGCGCGCTGCAGCATCCCGACGGCGGCAGTGGTGGGGGAGGTGGTGAAGGTAACGTTGGTGGTGGTGGTGGTGGTGGTGGTTGTGGTGGTGGTCGTGGTTGTGGTGGTGGTCGTGGTTGTGGTGGTGGTGGTGGTGGTGGTGGTGGTCGTGGTGGTGGTGGTGGTGGTGGTGGTGGTGGTGGTCGTGGTGGTGGTGGTCGTGGTGGTGATGGTCGTGGTGGTGGGCGTGGTGGTGGACGTGGTGTTGGGCGTGGTGTTGGGCGTGGCGGTGGCGGTGGTGGCGGCGGCGGCAGCGGAGGCGGTGGCGGTGGCGGTGGCGGCGAGGGCGGCGGCAGTGGCGGTGGCGGTGGCGGTGGCGATAGCGCTAGGACGATGGATGTTAGAAGAAGGGTGTGGAAGTGACGCTGCTGATGGCGATTACAGAGGCGGTGGTGATGACGGCGGTGCCGGCGATGGCGGCAGCGGTGGAGGTAGCATTAGCGGTGGCGGCAGAGCATTTTTATGGCCCAGCTTTGCATTGGCTGCCGACGGAGAGCTCTGAAATGAGCCGCCTGCGCTCTAGGCATCCAGGACCTGACGTAAGGCATTGAGAGCATTGCTGAGAACGTTATTAATGTTACTAGAGTCCACAGATCAAGAGGAATATGCAATACCATCAGCATACAATAATCCCAAGTACTGTCGAAGACAATTTAAACGAAAAAAGTTATTTTGAGTGAAAGATTCACACAACGACTGACGTTAGGAATTGAACGAAAGTATTGCAATCGATGTGTGTCCGCTTGTTTGAATACTGCTCCTGTAGTCTTTGAAAAATCAGTGAAAATCATTCAGAGACTGATGTTTGTAGTGTTTTTCACAGAATACAAGTACTTTATCGATCGATGATTTTATTGACGGGATTCGAACTCAAGGAATCTAATGTCGTCGATTACAAAATACGTTGAAATACGTACTGAACTCGGTACCACAAAAGATTTGTATCACACGAAATGATAGTAATGATAGTGATTGAATAATGTCTCTGTTACTATACTTGTGTACTTTGGTAGGGTTGGAAATCAATTAAGACTTGTCTGTGGTACCGAATGATATTAGAATGATTTGTACCGAATTCAATGCGGCAGTTAGTTGTCACGGGCGTTCCTATTATTGATCACGATAATAAATTGCAGACAATCATTTGTGGTTCCAAGCAGATGTCATTTTGACAATAAATTTTGGAGACCAGTCGAACGTTTGTACTTACAGATTGACATAAAAATATCCAAATACAAGTCAACAAACTACAAGTAATGATTTATGGAAATCTTTATTGTAGAACCAATTGGATATCTGTCAGTCACAGAAATAACGATTTTTTCAGATACCGCTTCAATAACACATATTATTTCAATAGTTGGCAATCCTAATATTACTAAAAATGAAACCCAATACTAGAACAAAGTAGTTACTAGGTCAGATAAAACCGATCACTTACATTTATAAGTCTTATTCAAATATAAAACGCAAGAAGATGTAAAATTAACCGACGAAGCATTACTAGATACTGCAAGACATTTAGCCATGCTAGAATACATCATTAATACAAGTATGCAATAGTCGCCAATACACAGTAGGCTGATGTTCCAGTAGCAATCCGTTCGGTCACTTTAATATACAGAATTTAACACTTCAAACGAGCATGCAATTAGCAAATATTCCGGATTCCCGGTACCAATTCGCGGCCGAAGCCACACTCGCAAGTTTATTCCAGCGATCGAAACTATTTCGCCCGCAACCTATTTGTACCGACCCTGTTATAGGCAATTTACGTTCATTAAAGGTTCATTTTCACTCGAAAACGTCAATTTCCTCAGACCAACGCATTTCGATCGACAGGATTGGTGTTGGTACGCGGTCAGGTCACACACTGAACGGAAACTGTAGTGCATTAGCAGACCGCTCGACCGGCTCACAACCCGACATTCCGACGCTAAGTGCCGGTGTCAGTCCAAGTCGGGAAAAAGGTTTTTCCAATAGAAACGTCAATTAGTGCCACCACTCTGTTTGGTCCACAGTCTCTACGACGCAGCTGGGGCTGCCATCTCTCCGATTTTCAAGCGGACACTCAGCTTAAGAAAACAACCGGGAATCTCATATTACAAACCTGACCGCGACCCTTAACATTTTTAATGAGAATGTACTATATGTTTTTTTAAATTTAATGTCATTGGTATTCTTTGGGGAATATACACTTTCGTGGCATTATTATTACTGGCAATACGAGGTTAGTGTAATGTAATAAATACAATATGGCTCTTCGTTTGTCGCCTGAATTTTTTTTTTTTTTTTTTTTTTCGTTGATCGGCCAACTAGGACCACGCAGGCAAGCACTCTGCCTTTACCGTGGCCCAGTTTTTATTCATTCTCACGGAGGCAGGTGCTTGCGACAATTCTTTGGGGGGACCAGCATTTAAGCTGGATCCGGTTTTTAACCCCAAGGTTGTTAGCCCTGGGGGTATGGGAGATGAAATTATGATATGATGATAATGGGGGTGAAAGGACAACACATATAGACATACACAAACACACAAATACATCCATGCCCGAGGCGGGATTCGAACCCGCGATCTTCTGGTCCGAGACCACTCCGGCACTACTGCCTTAGCGATCTCGGCCATCTGATCGGCTTGTCGCCTGAATTATTTTTAAAAAAAAACTTACTTTCTACTTATTTAACTTAGTAAAATAAATTTGTTGACGGAAAATATATGTGATTGACTCCATTGTAAAATTAATTTAGTGAATTATATTGGCCAAACAAAAAGAAGAGTCAAACAGAGAATAAAAGAATGAAATTAATTTACTATATTTTGAGATGTGTTTGAATGCGAAGTAAAATTTATATATTTTTTTATTCGAACCGTAAAGAGATACCAATAGATATTGCAAACTTTTGTTGTTGATAACACAATAAATAATCGTATCGATTCAAGAAAGGTAACCTCCGCACCCACGAAACCACACGCGAAGCAACTCAAGGGACGTGTGTTATTTCACCCAGGCACTCCCAAACCAGCCGCAAAGAATCCTCATTTTAATACACCGTAGTAATTAAGTCATAAATCCACGATGAAATATGGTAACGTAAATACACGGCGAGGGAATAGCGCATTAGCTAGAAGTTACGCAAAAAAAAAAACAAAAAAAAACAAACAAAAAAAAAAAAAAAACAAACAACAACATCGAAGCGAACGAACGTTCGTAGGAAAACTTCACGGCGCTCTTTCTAGTAATTCGAAATTTCACGCGGGGAGGTTCCATACATCACGACAAAAGAGGTCGGTTTCATTAGCGACGCGGTGTTGTTCAACTGTCACACGCGCGTCTCTGCGAGCGCTTTCGAGCGTCGCGCTGCATCACCCGTCGCTGGAGCGTCGCGGCGCTGTCCCGCGCGAGTACACTGTTTGTATTTACTCTGTGGATTACGCGACTTGACGTTCACTTGTTCATAAATCATCGTGACGCGCGGCGCCGCGCCGCCTTCGCGGGGGAAGGTGCGCCGGGGACGGCGTGGCAGGTACGAGACAGCGCGGGATGGCTGGAGTTGATGGTGGGGGTGGGTGAGATGGGATGTTAGGGTGGACGAGATGTACTGGGAGATTTAGATGAGGAATATGGGGGTGGTTAAGGAGACGGAGATGGTGGCTGCGGAGAGGATGATTTGATAAGCTGTGTGAGTGGTGACGGGAGATGTGGCTCGGGTGGAGTCGAGGTGATGATTATTTAGGGTGGTGGTTGAGGTGATGTGATAACGGACACATCGACGACGCTCGGTTAGTTGAGGCAGGGTGGTGAGTTTGCTGCTGTGAGTGAAAAGTGACGACGACTGGGCGGTGACGATGGGTGAAGACGGGACGGTAAGAACTCGGTGATGACAGCGGAGGCTAACAAGAAACACGTCATTGAGGGCGGGAAAGTCTTTGATCAGGTGACGACGGAGTCATTGTAACACGATGAAGGGACTTGAAAGATGGTGGCATAAGGTGGGATGATGGGGGTAGGATGGTGATCGTGGGTGAAATAGTGATAGCTGTAGTAATGTGGGGGTGATGGTGGCAGGATGAAGAGACTTAAAAGGGTGGTGACATGAGGCGGGACGGAAGGTTGGTAACGGTGTGTAGGGTATTGATGGTGAGTTGGTGATAGCAAGAGTCATGGAGAAACGGCGGTGATGGGGGATGATGGTAGAGCAGGGATGGTACCAGGGCAAAGAAAGGGATGACAAAGCATTGATTGCAAGACGGTTACAACGGAGCGACGACGGCAGGGCGGTGACGCCCAACAAGCTGAAGAATCGGGGCGGGGGTGGGCGGAGGCAGCAGGAGCGGAGCCGATATTGCGGCGTCGGCAGAACCTTCATCCCCAACGGCTGCAGCGGCGACACGGGCGGCGCGGCGCGGCGGGCGCGGGGATCGAAGGAAACGCATGTGACGCCCTTGTCCAGATTTATGACGGCACGGAGGGGGCGGCCCGCGACGCGCCCTGCGGCACCGGGAGGCAGGGGTGGGGGAGGGAGGGCCGTGACGAGGCACAGCGTCGGCGGCTTACGGCGTCGGCGGTCGCCGTCCCACACGACGGCCCGAGGCGACGCTGCGATAACACGGGAACTCGAGGTTTACCCCAACCTTGCGGCATTCTGGGAAGTACCCCCCTGCAGCTTGATTCTTGTTAGACATTTATTCGGTTACAATTCAACTTTGTGTTTCAGAATTTACTCGTTGTTTCGGTTTTAATGGCGCACACATTTCTGCTTGGCTTATCTCAACTTCAACGTGAGATTTATGTGTCGCATGTATATGATATGGCAAAGGATCCCGGTGAATAACAAACTTTTAAACTGTGTCTCATTTTTGAAACGTGTGGACAATTAGCGTGGCATGAAAAATCTCTTTGCAAATGAAATATGAAAAAGTTGGAGAAACATTTTGTTTCAGGGTAATTGGTTATAATTTAATAACTTCGACTGCCTATCAAGCACAAAATAGTATGTTTGGCGTGCATAACTTCTTTTACCGTTACTACTTTGATTAAATATAATATCAATAGTGAAAATCAGAAAACACACCATTTTCTTTCTTCTGGTCACTAAATATGAAATCCGAGAGATTCGCAATTGCAATAATTTTACATTCATTGCAGGATTCTTTATCGAACACAAAATCTATTATGTTCTTCCTTTTTTCTTCGCGTAATTTAGACCACCTGATGACCAAGTAATTAAGAAATAGTGCAAGAAATGTCGTCTGAAAACATTGCGTTTTTAGAAAACCAAAACGGTTATCTAGATTGATTGATTTGTTTGTATTTGCGCCACTGTTACGTTGATTAGTTCCGTAAGTGCATGATAGCGGGAGGTGGCGGTGTTACACCTCATCATGAACATTAGATCTAGCGCCGACCCAAATGTGGGGTTGCGGGAGTTTCCCACTCCAGCCATCGCCGACAGCGAGTCATGGCCCCAGTCGTGACAATATCAAAGCTACCGACATTCGTATATGGTAGTGTGATGCATGTAAGTATGAGTATGTGTAAGGGAAGTTGATGGGACAAATGGAATGAGAAAGCAAAGATCACGCATTGCTTGTGGCCCGTTTATTAGGGTACCGATCCGGCATTCGCCTTGTAATAATCAGGGAAACAACGGAAATCTACCAATCAGAGCAGCCAGCCGCTAAACGTCTCCTCTATCCAACGCCTAAACTCGAATTAGCTACTTAGCTGGTGCCGACAATCCGCCACCGTCGGTATTCGAACCCAGTCAGTCAGTTGCCCTGTCAGTTGCTGCAGCGGCAACAGATATTGCTTTGAGTCAACTCAACCGGTGATTGACTAGAATCCTCTTGTGCCAGGGCCTCAAAGCGACCTCATTTATTCCATCCTTTGACGACCGTTGCCACGCCAACAACGGGGCGTAGCACTCGCCAGGTTTGCATGCGGGAGTGATTGTACGGACGATGTGTCTCCACGTCTCTCACATAGTCGTTGTCGTCGGCGGCGGCGGTGGCAATGACGGCGGCGGGTCACGACGCCCGAGGCAGCAGCGAAGTGACACCAGCGCCGACGCCGACGCGCCCGTGTCGCCGGCGTAGCCCCGCGCCGTCTGCGTTCTGGGAAGGGAACTACATCGCGCCGATGAGCTAATTTGGTGTTGTGTTCCGCGGGATTCTCCGTATGCTGGCTGCGACGAATAAATAAACACTATTCACGCTTTATGCCTTCGTGGAAGTGCGCGACTTCAAAGCTACAGCTCTCGGTGCGTGGTAAAAATGTGGTCAGAAGCACAGTTCATTGGTGGCCACAAGCTGATGCAGTCAGCGGTAATTATGCTGTTTACCTGTTAGCGGCTAATAACACGCAGCAGGACTTGTGTGAAGAAAACTACCATTTGTTATTCAGTCGCGTATTTATTTAATTTAGCACATTAAAAATTGGGATTTGTACAGAAATTTCCTTGAAAAAAACCCTGAAGATTATTATATTTATTTTGGCCTAGGTTTACCTTCTTTTAACTCAGAATTAATATATATGGAGCTCGAAAAGAAAAACAACCATTGCATGAAAAGCAAATCATTTCTCTAAAATTTGATGTATTTATTAAATCCAATTTAAATTTAAGATTTTTTTATGAAATTCGCTTTCAATTGAAACAAGATTAATTTTGATTATTTCACCAAATATATCTAATTATAATTTTCAAATGTTCATTTTTTATGTTTATGCTTGTAAATGAAGCAAATAATTCCTTTAATACTCATAATTTCTAAACGCACCATAAGATAGTACTGATCTAAAAATATTGCGTAATTGTATTTGGTAAACCTTCGTTATCTTAAATTCTAAACTGCGTCTTCCAATATTACACCTGTAATTGACGTCAAGACGTCAACAAATAATTAATTTCATTGTGAGTTTTATTAGAATCTGGAGCAATATTGATAAAACTGGGCATTGAGTACACACATTCGTCAATAAACCATTCAATTACGAACGCGATAGAGTGAAAAAGGCAGAATAAGGTTTACTGCGTTATAATAATTATTTGGTTTGAACTGTTACTTACTAGTACACGTAGGAGTCCCCCAATTTCGACCAAATAAATACCATCAGCACACTCCTTATATCTCCTTCCGACACGAAGCCCAGATCTCTCGACCGCGAGTCATGTAAGCTCCTGCCCCATCCGCCGCCATCCGCGGAGCAGAAAAACAAACAGCGCGGGAGCGGCTATTAAAGAAGATGGCGCCTGCGAGGAACACAACGCACGCACGCACGCGCATGCGGCCCACGCGCCACAGGAGTCGCGCTCGCTCCGCGCAATCCTCCTGAGGCACAGCCCACACGCTGCTGTACAATCAGTTCATTTGCCACCGGTCACGTAGGGCTAGGAATGTAGAATTTTAATGTTCACAATAAATAACATACAGCACAAAATCGCACTTTCGTAATCCTCACTCTCCCACCCGCCCCAGATCCGCACTCCCACGCGCTCACTTCCGGTTCGCGCCGCCAGGTGGGCGGGGCGCGGGCGGGCCCGCGGTCAGCGATGAAAGTGAAAGGACGGGCAGCTCTCGCCCACTCATTTTCATCGGCACAATAACACCTCCGCCTCGCCCCGCCTCGCCCCACCCCGCCCCGGCCCGGCCCGCCTGACACTGGAACACCCTGCGCGTTGGCCGGTTCGCGCGCCGAGCGAGAAAAGTCAGCAAAGACACGTGCACGCTGCACCTGTCCCACGTCTCCCACCCTCACCTTCGACGCGCACGGGGTGGGCCATCCTCCATCCCTACTTCCCCGCCAACACTGTATCCGGCCTACTCATCGCCTCCCTGCCTATCCACGCACCTCCCTCTCTCGATCCCGCCGATCATTTTCCAGCCCGCCCACCCTCCCGGCCCGTTCACCACCCGTCAGCCCAGCGCCTGTCCATCACTCCATCACCCACCCTCGCTTCCCCAAGCCCTACTCCCACACTCGTCCACGAGTCCACTCGTCAGCTCCCTCTTTACCTTCAGCCATCCATTTTTCGACCTTTCTACCGCTGCCTCTCAGCCCATCTGCCCGCCATTACGTCCGTAACCTGCAGGCCTGACCTTTCACTCTTTCCAGCACCCACAAATACATTCACAATTTCTTCTCTCCAATCAGCCACAGTTCGATTGTTTCCGGGTAGGCGAGGCTGTTGGCATTAGTCCCGTACGTTTAGTGAAAGTTTTATCCCAGCATGTGGCTGTGTTCCACCTCTGATGAATATTGAGATCCCGCGCCGACCTAAAATATGGCATCTGGCGGATTTTCCCATCCAGGTAACTCCCTCTGGTCGGAAAAAGCTGTTTCCAACTGGTCTCCCACCATTGTGGTAGTGCAATATACGTGTAAGTACGTGTAAGGGGAAACAATAGGTCATGGAAGAAGAAGGAATGATCGCGCGCGGTTCGTGGGCCGTTTGTTAGGACACTTGTTCACCATTCACAGTTCGGCCCTGCTCGACGCCGCTCACCTCTTTATTCCCCGTCCGCCCGCACCATCCCCTCAGCCACCCGCACCTTGCCCAATAATCATGTACCTTTCACCCAATCATCGCCCATCCTCCATCCGCCGCCAGCCACTTTTCGCCCCTCCCACCCTCCGCCACCTACAGACCTTCCACAACCCCACCTCCCGGCCGCTCACCGCCCGCGCCGCTAATGTATGCAGGGCCGCTGATCGATTTTTCCTTTTTTACACCCTTCCTCCCCCTCCCCGAGCTCTCTCTCTCCGTAAATGTTTGGATTTTGAGTAAACTTTTGCGGAATCGGCGTCGCACGATTGATTCCGCGAGAGAGGTAGTAGGGCGCGTGTTGCGGCGAATGAGAGAGAAAGAGAGAGAGGCAGAGAAAAAAAGAAAGAGAGAGAAAGAGGGCGGGCGGAGCTGGTTGCGGTAATATTTCGAGATTCGGGAAAACGCTGGCCGATAACGCCGTTGATTTCGACGTGCGGTTTGGGAGAGTGGTTGCTAGGCTGAAGTGTTTTCACGCGACGGGAGACTATATTGGACGGTATACCTGCAAGCCACGTAGTTTCACGTACTTTCGGTAAATGTACGACGAAGCCGGTTAGTAGAAAAATAAAAGTAATAATGCAGCTAAAGTAAAGTTAGAATAGTAAAAAATTATTCCATACAGCCGATAATGCAGACATATCACAGATATATTTGTGCAGAAATATCATTGGTATATCGTAATAATGGCTAGAACTAGAAAATATTTTGTGTTGTTAATTGAAATGAATAAACAACTTTTTTCGGTTCATTTTATGAATTGAAGTAAAATCAGCAATCTAACAGTTAGGTTAGTATCATGAGATACATAAGCTCAGAAAATTATCCAAACGTGAGAAAAAAGGCACATTTGGTCAAAACAAATCCTAAAAAGGTTTTACTCCTCATCAAATTAAGGTGGGGAGTTGGATTAACAAAATAAAGACTTGCGAGAGCACGAGCTACATTGTTTTAATTGTAGTCGACTATAGAAAAACGATTCGAATAGAAAAACATTCGTCGGATAATTAATATTTAGAGCAAGTTCGTTTTTATACGCGAAAGAGCGAGGGTACATACATCACATATACTACTACTTTATTATATCCACATAACATAACTACGAAAAGAAGATACCATTTCTGGAATTCCATCCACAAAACATTAATTTTACGCTTAATAATAAATAATATGCGACCCACAATAATAATACATGGATAATTTACACACTCTAATATTACCGTGCACCTAACTGTAACCAAACCAAAATGAATTGAGCACTTTCCGCAGCCAAATAGTTCAACTCGCAACAAAAGTTACGTTCTTCCCCCCACATCACACACAAACGCAAACGCACCAGGTACGAGTTCGCTTTCCCCAACTCCACCGGACAGCAACGCTTGCCCGGATTTTAACTAATTGTTAATTAAGGTGATGTTCTACGTTTTGTCGCCCGATTTGGTCGCAACACACGAAACACGGCGAACGCGAGGGCTCCTGTATTAATTAAAATCATTCCGCCCGAGCGTGTAGGACGGGCGCTCGGCTTCGGTCGCGTTCACGCGCCGCGTGTTTGACACGCGCGAACGATTCACGCCCCAGTGGCGGTGGCGGTGCGGCTCAGTTCGACAGTTCTGTGTCGTACGGAGCGCGTTCGTCAGCTGCGATGGGGGAAAAAAGCCTACTGGTACACGCGTGTTGTTAGGTACAGTGAAATGGAAATCTTTGATTTAATCGTGTTTCTTTAAACTGTGAGTTACGAAGGAAATCTCCTTCCACTCATACGCACATAATAATGTGTGTGTATGTGTGTGTGTGTGTGTGTGTGTGTGTGTGTGTGTGTGTGTGTGCGCGCGCGCGCTAATACCATTAGTGTACAACTAGGAGCTGCAGATAGTTAAATCGAAAGAACGATGTAGAGTATCTGGAGACGTGGAGCGAGATAACTAACGTCTTTCTCGTCATAAACGTATGCCACCTACTAACAGCAGACACATTTCGATCTCTTGGGCTAAATAATACGAAAATTATTGTTAGCTTTGAAGATCTCATTGAATAATCTTTGAATACTATATTTTCCCCCATAAAAGTCGTGTTTTGATAGCCAATCGAATTTCATTGTTTTAAGCCGTCATCCATGTTTGAACTCCCAAGAAAAATATTATTATTATTATTATTATTATTATTATTATTATTATTATTGTTATTATTACTGTCCATTCAATCCTTTGCGGGCAAAGACCTCATTAAGATTCAGTGAGCTGTGGAGCACGCATCAGATGTGTCATTAGTGAGCTAGGATTTGGTAACATTTCATTAAATCCTTGATCACAGTTTACACACATCTAAACTTATATCCTTGACGTTTTCATAAATTTTTTGACGTATCACGGTTTTTCATCTATTTCTGGCTGTTACAGTTATTCTATGTTTCTTAACCTAACATATCAAAATACTAGTACGTTCTTTTAATTAATATTCTTAGCTTGTTTTGTTTCTGGACATAAATGTAACTTCAAATTAACTTCTCCCCATAGCATGTCATACACAGTTTTTAACTGGTTGTGACGTAAATAAATAAATAAATAATTAAATAAATAAAAGCTTCTGAGATAACACTGAATACCCATTCGATTATAAGAGAATATTCTTTGTTCCAACAAATTTCGTGTTTCCACGTTGGTATTTTTGATTGGAGCTGTACCCCCCTGTCGGATATGCTATTCACGTACCGGGCTGAGGAACTTACGCGATAAAGGAACCGAGAGTCCGCCCGCTACGAGTGAAGCATTATAAACACGGAAATTTTGAAGAACTTTCGGCGAGAGACTTCTCTCGCAGTTCTCGCGAACTGTCAGAAACACTGCCAGCGACGCCCGAGACGACTGCGAAACTGGGTGTTCCGAAGGACGCGAACAATAAAGAGAAGCGAAAAGTTGCCTAGAGGGCGAAATGATCAAGCCGTCACTTCATCGTCCATGTCCAGCACGTGAGCGCTCAATTAAAGCACTAATAGGGTCACATCGACGTGCGTGTTCACGTATATGAACGCGACCGCATTGGAAGCTTTCCGGCCAGATCGATAGAAAAAGAGATTGTACAAATGCTACGTTTTCAACGAGGAACTAGTCTGTGAAGCCATTATGTGAAGCACTGCACGCGTCATGATGACAGATGACAAACGATTTGGAATGGAATAGGAAACGCGGTAGATGGCGCGTAATTCAAGGAACTCGATAGAGTTCGG
This sequence comes from Gryllus longicercus, assembly GCA_038098605.1. Taxonomy (NCBI): domain Eukaryota; kingdom Metazoa; phylum Arthropoda; class Insecta; order Orthoptera; family Gryllidae; genus Gryllus; species Gryllus longicercus. Next base: position 1,941,773 of record JAZDUA010000171.1, on the reverse strand, counting down.
TCTCTGATTACTGCGTAGTATTCAATATTGCGGGCACGCTGGTTATAAATAGACAATATCTATGTATGGAATTTAGTAGTGAGTGAACACTACTAAAGTGGATTGTGGTTTGATGTTTTCCTGGTCGTTAATTACGTTAAAGAGAAGCGCTGCAAATAGCAGGAAAACCTATTTAAAGTATTTTCAGTAATTTAATATTTTGAATTAATCTGAGTTAACAAAACATTCTGAAATATTGTAGTCAAAATACTGTAAATATTTTACAATGTAATAGTCAAATTCACTAGAAATCTCAAAGTTATTTTGAAAACTGAACAGAGAAATAAGGAATGGTATATGAAAGGTATTAAAATATTAATTATTCACTATGTCATTGCTACGACAACTACATTTATAATTTATTTAAACCAATAATTCATGCTCAATTTCCAACAAAAAAAGAAGAAAGTGTATCTCTCATAGTACTGCTCTCATATTAAACATTCATACAAACACTCAACTCATCCTCATTTTTGCGACATTAGTCATATCCACGATTTTGATATTAAAGTAAATGTATATTTCTCTATAATTAATATACACCTTAAGTACGCATATTTCCTATATATGGGCTGACTTTCATCAAAACTATTCACCATGAAGAGAAGATAAACTCGTATAATCAATTATGCATCTTACGTAAGATCAGCACAAACACGAATAAATGGGAGAAAATATGATCACCTTTAATAATAGCAGTAACGTGATCATTCGTATCATCTGCAATAAGAAGTACTTCGATGTTTCGAAGATCTAATATTCGTTGCTACGATTAACTGCACGTAACCAAATTCAACGAATGTGTTTCCTCTTCTGCGAATGCACAAAAAGCACCCGCAGCACGGAATTCACACAAAACCTCTCGCAGCGAACCGCGTCCTCGCGTACTGACGAGCACCGACCGGGGCGCGCTTGGCACCTACTAATTCCACTCCGACTCGACGCAAGAACGCGCTCGCCTCCGAATGCGTCGGCCGACGGCCTGGACGGCGTGCGCTGGACGGCGAAAGGGGCACCGGACAGGAACGTGAACGGGAACGTGGGCGGGGTCTGGGTAAGGGATCTGGAATGGGGGATAGGAATGGGGGATGGGGGACGAGGGACGGATGGGAGACGGAGGATGGGGGATGGAGGATGGGGGATTGAGGATGGGGGATTGAGGATGGGGGACGGAGGATAGGGAACGGAGGATGGGGGAAGGAGGACGGATGACGGGGGACGGGGGATGCGATGGGGGTTGGGGATGGGGACGAGGAACTGGGAACGGGGGACAGAGATAAGATAGATTGAAGATCTAGAAATGACACAATCTGGGACAGTGAATCAGAGATTCAGAATGGGAAACAAACTGGAAAAGGAAGACTAAACCCAAAGTGAGCAGATAATGCTAGAGGTAACACTTATATTAATATTCTGAACTATAATATGAAGATTTTACGTATTCCAAATTTGCAGTCCGAAAACTATATTAGAACCACTCTGCCTTATTGCATCCACGAAGAAAATTCTGGCTACCAGGGCAGTTATTTGCACAACGTGACAAAGAAGAACAAAATTCAGTGTATAAATTTAGTAATAATACAAATTTTAGTTTTTCTTCACAAATGACCCAAACATATGAGGACGAAATCGAGAAGACGAAACAGACAAAACCTGAGACAGCCGTCCTGGAGATGGAGGGTAGGAGATAGGAAACCTAGGGAAATGGGATTGGAGACAAATGAAGGGATGACACGGGGACATAAGAGAAAATTATTTCGCGATCGAGGACAAGGGGACGGGTGACATAGGGACATGACGGACATTTCCCCTACGGGGGGGACATAAGACACGAACGAAGGCGGCCGAATCGGGAGCGGGCGGAGGTCGGAGTACGGGACCGCGGGAGGCGCGTATCCAGAGCAGCGCAGCTCGGCGGCAAGGGAAGCCGTTAGTCGGCGGCGGCGCGCAGCGATTACGCGCAGCCAGGCATCTGCGCCGCGCGGCGCCTCGTGGACAGCCTGCGAGCGGCGGCGGCGTCCGGAGCTACGCGGCGCGCAGAGCGGACAGGCAGGCGGGTGTCGCGATGCCGCCACCGCCGCCACTGCCCGCACGCGCCGCCGCTCGCCGCCCGTTACCTCCCGCTCGCCCGCCCGCCGACTAACGGACCTCGCGCGCTGCTGGGGCGCCCTCTCCTGGCCGGAGGCTGGCACTCCACTGCCACGCCGAGCGTAGCATACGGGCGCTTCCCACGTTAAACGATCATTTCAAATGGCTCTCATTCCAAATTTGACGACGCATTACTATATTATTACGAACAACGTTTGACATTTTTATTGTCTTTCGAGTATTTTGTACGTCTACTTCCCACACGGGCACACTGAGTGTAGTGTAGGGCGCTTCTCGCATTAAACGAGCAACATTTCAAACTGTCACCATTTTGAATTTGGCGAAGAAGTACTGATAATGACGTTTGACAATCTTATCATATTTAGAGTAGTGTGTTTGGTTTGAAAATATTGTGGAGTTGCGGCAGAGGCTGCCACTACGTCTCGCACGCGCACACCGAGTGTACGTATGGACGCTTCTCGCATTAAACGAGCAACAGTTCAAATGCATCTTGAATTTGGCGAAGCACTCCCGATAATTACGTTTAATATCTTTATCGTGTTAGATTTGTTTGATAAGAAAATATTGTGATGCGATAGAGTATTTTCTACGGTTTCTATGATTGCTTTAAAAGAGCAACACGTCTTTCTAAATTTGGCGAAAACGGATAATGAAGTTTGACATTTTTATCGTATTTAGAACCCTTCGTAAGAAAATATCGTGGAGCTACCGCAGATTATACTCTGCTTCTCGGACGCGCACACCAAGTGTAGTTCAAGGGTGCTTCTCGCATTAAACGAGGAACATTTCAAAGGCTTCTCACTCTGAATATGGCGGAGCAGTACTGATAACGAAGTTTGACATTCTTATCGTTTTCAGATTTGCTTAGTAAGAAAATATTGTGGAGCTGCGGTAGAGTTTTCTCTACGGCGGCAGCTGCTACTGCGTGCGCCTTGCGTGCGGGGAACGATCTACATTTAAGTTTGCAATAGAACAGAATACGACACGAATCGTGGACACTTTAATTTATGTGCGTTCCTACCCACTGCGGGTGCTTCTGGCGTTAAACGAGAAAATTTCAACGGTTCTCATTCTAAATTTGGCGAAGTATAACTGAAGTATTATATTTTTATTACATTTGACATTCTTATCGTCATAGGCGAGAAATGACACTTTAATTTACTCATACTCTACTTCTTGTTCGCGAAACAAGAAAATACAACCGCGTTTCTTCTCTATTCTACTGTGAATAGCAACATAAAATACAGATATAAAAGAAATATTGATGTGATTGTAGATTTACGAATATTACGATTTATTCACTTTATTTTCTAAAAAGTGAAATGAAATAGAAACCCACATCTGATTTAGCTCTTAGCATCTACTGCGAGAAACGTCTGATAGCTTCATATAAAATTCAGAAAAAGTGGTTATCGAGAAACTTCTGATTGGATTAGATTGAAACGTTTATTCATACTTATTAATTAATCTAATTCATTGAAATATTACTGTTACTTTTAATAAATATTATACTTCATCTATAATTAGTCATTATTTGTGAATAGACAATAAATATTACATATTCAAGCCGACCGACGTGCCGAAGTATTCTCTGCAACGACACCTTCTCCGTTTCTCACATCTCACAGGCAGACAAATTGGAAGCATGTACCATTATCTGTTTAATATTTAGCTAAGTATTGTGGGTTGGGTAAGTATTTTTATCGTAAGTCATACAAGATCACGATTTTAATGAATCGTGTATTTTAATTTTCTAACAAAAAACACCGAACGACTATCAGAATATTCTTAGTGTTAATGACAGGAGCAACGAATTCTACTAGCTCAACTCACAGAAATAGAATAATAAGTTTCTTGAAAATCAAATGTTCCGTTTAACGCAGAAACACAAGGATGTGGTTTAAGCTGTGATTCGCATTATTAATACTGATGAGTCACGTGCATTGTTTGCTAATATATACATCGAGTAACACCATCCTGAACATAGCAACGAATTATTCATCGGCACAACGCATGTTTGTTAAAGCATGGACTTCAGCACTTAGCTATAAACTTTTCTTGGACGTTTTGGAAAATAATTTGACATATTTCCATATTCTACTAATATGTAGTTCAGAACAAGTATCGTAATTTCATTTTATTTTCATACAAAAGAAGTATTCTCGTTAGACCTAAAGTCAATAACATTCATCTTAACAAAATTCACACATTAACAATCTTATTGAAATTTAATTAAATATATGACCAATTGCATCATCTTACTTTATCATATTGCGTCGTATATTTTTTTCAACGTATCTCAAAACCCTCGGTGATATAATGAATAATGTATTATTACATCTTTAACAGTAATGTAAGTTTTTCTCTTTTCTGATTAATTCTCAGAACTGCATTTACAGGCTGTAAATTACAGCATAAATCCGAGGATTATTGACAAGATTCTTTAAGAGATCCGTAAAAACCTACTCACACATCGTGGAAGCGTATATCTCTTACTTGTAATCATTATGCCATGAAATGTACTAAAACGACAGGATCGTTCACACTTTCCATATTTTGTGACTTCACAAGATTAATTGGGTGATTAAAGCTACATTTCGATTCTTAACATAATGATTATAACTGATACTGAACATTTATATCTAATCTACCTTTCTCAATCAACATTTCTTAAGAATAAGCAGATTTGGGAACATTTGCTTTCGGCACATTTTGAGATTCCCACAAGAAATTAATTTCGTTATTTTTTGTCATTTTTATTTTAAAAAACGGGCTTCCTCAACTGCTATTCACAACTCCTTGCACATATATAATAAATATTGGCCTCAGTAAGTAGTGATGGAAACATGTATGTACGTTAGGTTTGCTGACTACTTTCCGCGATTCACGATTCACGAACAAAACGTTTCTACAGAATATACATCGTTTGAAACACACATGTGCACTCTATTTTTATACTTCAATTCATTTCCGAGGAAAAATAATCGTTCTCATACTTAACAACCTAAACATAAGGAATAGGCACTAAGTGTATGAAATACTCTCAATGCTTTTGAGATATATCATTATGTCTCTACATTGCTCCAGCATAATTTCGACATTTCATGAAAAACGTCTCACGGGAGTAAATTGCTAATGTTGGGTCTAAAATATATATCTCTTATTGGCAATCACAAGTCATTACACGTAATCAACTCTACATTTCTGCAAAACATTCATCGACAGAATCATGTACACTCGTAAGATTTTCACACTCCTTCACGACATTTTTAAAAAGATATCCCTAACCGTCTGGCGCCTCCGAGATGCTCCGTCCCTCTGCAGAATTTTGACATTTCATAAAGAACTACGCAGGATTATTTTCTGATTCTGAGTCTTCAAAATGTGCCACTAATTGGCAATTACTACTTTTTAGATGTAATCTCCGTACAGGGCACTATATTTACTCGCAATAATAAGCCACAAAAACACGAACACTCACCAGATTTTCACTTCGTTACGAGATTGTTAAAAAAGTAATACATATAACAGCTAGGTGTATTTTTACGAGATTATGACCCTGACACCTTAGAGAGGTCCGCGCAGCGCGTAGCTCAACTCACCTCTGAGAGTGGGGGCGCGGGCTCACACGAGGTAGGCCTGCACGCCGCCGGGGTCCATGCACGCCCCCGAGCGCCACGCCTGCGCTTGCTGCTGCTGCTGCTGCTGCTGCATCTGCTGCGCGTGGTGGTGCCGCTGCTGCGCCTGGGCCTGCGCGTGGTGCTGTTGCTGCGCGCTGCGCATCGCGAAGGAGCCCTCCCGCTCCAGCGTGGAGTAGTCCGAGTCGATGGAGGAGTAGATGTGCTCGGAGGCGGGCCTCGAACCCGGGACCGCCGCCCCCGCCGCCGCCGCTCCCGCCGCCGCCGCGGCCGCCGCCGCCGCCATCGCCGCCGGGTCCACCACCAGCGCGTTGTGGTCCACCCCGCCGCCGCCGCCGCCGGGCCCGTCCACCGGCGCGCCGTGGTGGTAGTTGTGCCTGTGGTGCGGGCGCGGCGACGGGGTGGCGGTGGTGGCGGAGGAGTAGTTGGCTTCGTCGTCGTGGGCGCGCGGCGGGGCCGCCGCCGCCGCCGCCGTCGCCGCGTCGGGGTGGTGGTGATGGTGGTGGTGGTGGTTGGCGGCGTGGTGGTTGTTCTGCTTGACCGGCGTGCGGGGCAGCGTGGGCGCGCTGGAGTACGAAGGAGGCGGCGCCACGTTGTTGGGCACGGCGTCGTTGGTGGTGGCGGCGGCCGCCTTGAACAGCGGGTGGCTGTTGATGTGCATGTGCAAATTGGGCGACGCCGGGTGCGGCTGCTTGTTCTTCTCCACGTACGAGTGGTGGTGGCTGCCGTTGCCGACCACGCCCGAGTCCAGCGTGTAGTTGTTGATGTTCCGCCGGTACATCTTGTGGTCGCGGCCGCGGCTGGGCATCGCGTAGCGCAGCCGCTCCCAGAAGCGCTTCTCCCCCCAGCGCACGCGCGCGCCGGTCTTGAGGTAGGGCCGCAGGTCCGGGTCGAGCTCCGCCTCGGGCAGCGAACCGCCGTCCTCCACCAGCACCAACTTGAACACGCGGCCCTTGAGGGCCTCGTGCAGCGCGGACCGGAACTCGAAGCGCGACCACTCCGTCTGCAGGAAGTTGCGCGACAAGACTAGGATCACTCGGCGACTAGCGTCCGCCGCCTCCACCACCACGGGCGAGCTGCTGTGCTGCAGGAAGGCGTGGTGCGGCAGGTCGCGGTAGTGCAGGCACAGCTGGAACGACGGGTTGCCGTGCTCGAGTTCCGCCACGATCGACTGCAGGACGAACTCCTCGTCTTTCGGGCTGTAGCACACGTAGCCGTCGTACAGTTTCTCGCGGTCCTCCGCTAGGTGCTTCGATGCCCCGCCTTTGAACTCGAACAGGCGAATGCCGTACCGGCTATACACCCACACCCGCATAGGCTCGCGGAAAACGAACAGTAACACAGTGAGGATAAGCACGAGCACGATGGCTGATAACGTAATCACCACCATAGGTAGGTAATCGGACACTATGATACTCTGAATAACAGACCCGCCGGAATAGTAATCGCTACACGCGGTATTATTCAAATCCACCTCCCGCCGCTGCGCCGGTTTCGTCTCGTTGTTGTAGCAGTAGATGTCCTCGCTGTCAATCACCTTCCGCGCATTGTCCGCCACCCACATCTGCAGCTCCTGCAGGAACTTGCAGCGGCACGACCACAGATTGTTCCCCAACGATATCTCCTCGAGGGCTTGGTTCAGCGTCAGTTGCCACACCGGGAAAGTGACCAGTCGGTTCCCGTCTAATCGCAGGATCTCCAGCGAGTGCAGCGGCAAAAGAGTCACGTTGCCGATGAACGAAATCAGATTGTTCTGAAGATACAACTCCCGCAGATGCGACAGGTGATCGAATTCAAACCCTTTAAGCTCGCGTATTCGGTTATCTTCCAGGTGCAGGATCTGCAGGGCGTTTAGGCCGTTAAAGGTGCGGTTTTGAATCGTTTCGATGCGGCTCGCGTTCACGAAGAGGATCCGTAAATTTTTGCGTCCGATGAAAACGTGATTCTGCAGCTCGCCGAAGTCGTTGCCGTCCAGGTACAGCTCCGTCGCGTCCATGGGAATCCGACGCGGGATCTGGCTCGTGGCGAGCCCCGAGCAGTCGACCACGTTCGTGGTCCACGTCTGGTCGTGATAGCACGAGCAGTTGTTCGGGCACGTCATCTCGCAGTCGCACGCGTCGAAGTCGCAGCAGTGGCAGAGCGCGAAGCAATGCGTCTCGTACGTGCACAGGAAGTTGGAGGGCTTCGCGTCGATCGCCGGCATAGTAGTGAGGCCCCGCGAGTACGTCATGGCGCACATGATGTTCGCCAAGTCCATGATGCGCGGGTGGATTCGTAGTTGCGTGCGGTTGTTGATCATTTGCAGCCACTCCATGCCGCAGTCGCAGTGGAACGGGTTGCCGCCGATGTAAAACTCGGGCAGAGGCTTCTGCGGCGGCACGTCCGTCAGGCGCAGCGCGTTCAGGTCCAGCGAAACGAGCGAATTCGCGTACATGTCGACGCGCACCAGGTCGGTCTTCTCGATGAACGTGCCGGCCGCCACCGAGGTAATGAAGTTGTTATTGATGAACAACAACTCGACGCTGTTCGGGATGGACATTGCGTTTAGTTCCGTGATGCGGTTGTGACTAGCGTCTAGAGTCTTGATGTGCAAGCTATCCTGCCTGTTGTAATAGTTGCCTAGCAGTTCTATGAAGTTATCGTGAATATCTAACCACTGCAAATTCACTGGCACAAACGCGTAGTCGAACCACACTAAATGGTTGTTTGACAAGTTCAACCACAACAGACTAGATATTTTTGAAAAAACGCCGTCGATATCCGTTAGAAAGTTACCGTCGAGTCGGATAGCTTCTATTCGCTCGTTATGTTCAAACGTACCCCGTTCGATCTGCTGAATCTTGTTCTTCGCCAGATTAAGCACTTGTAAACTTGTGAGGTCCCAGAACATATCACTCGTGAGATTGCCTATATTGTTACCGATCAGTCTTAGCCCGTTCAACTGCTGCAAGTTGCGGAAGGAACCGTTACGCACAGTGGAAATGTTATTCTCACCTAAGTCGAGAGTTTTTAGGAACGTGAGCTCGTGCAGGGCGTCTGGCACGTCCTGCAACGAGTTCGAACTGAGATCCAGCTCCTTCAGATCGGAGCAGTTACGAAACGCGCGCCCGTCTATGCTAATGAGAAGATTATTGCTAATCGTTAACTTATTCAACACAAACAACCCGTTAAACATCAACGGCCCTATTTCGTGCAGTCTGTTCTCGGAGAGATGCAACGTGTGCAGATTGTACAGCGGGTGGAAGGCGTTGTCCTCGATGTAGCCGATGGAGTTCTGCCGCAGGTCCAGGATCTGCAGGAAGAAGAGGTCCTTGAAGGTGCGCGCGTCCACGCGCGTCAGCGAGTTGTGCGCCAGGTTGAGCACAATCAGCCGAATTAGGCCGACGAAGGTGCCGTCGTCGATCTGGCCGCTGCTCAGCTGGTTGTAGGACAGATCGAGCACGAGGAGCTGCTCCAGGCGGTGGAAGAGGCCGCGGCCCAGCTCGTACAGCGAATTGTTGTGCAGGTCGATCTCCCGCAGCTCCCTGCACGACGCGAACAGCCCCTCGGGCAGCACGTCGAGGCGGTTGTGCGACATGTTGAGCGTGCGCAGGGAGGCGAGCCCGGCGAACGCCTCGCCGCCGATGTCCGTCATCTCGTTGTGCTGCAGGTGCAGCGCCTGCAGGCGCCGCAGGCGCGAGATGCTCGACTCGGAGGGCAGCGCCTGCAGCTGGTTGTGCGAGAGGTCGAGCGAGCGCATGTCGGCGCCGCCGGCGCACTCGTCCGCCGCGGGGCCGGCGGTGGGCGAGGGCGCGGCCGGCCGCACGGGGAAGCCGAGCGCGCGCGCGTCCCGCAGGCGGTTGCGGCTCGCGTTGAGCGCCTGCAGGTTGGCCAGCGGGCAGAAGGCGGCGTCGGGCAGCGCGCGCAGGTTGTTGTCGGTGAGGTCGAGCGCCTGCAGCTCCCGCAGGCCGCGGAAGGTGCCCGGCGCCAGCTCCAGCGCCTTGCCCGACCCCCACTCGGCGTTGCGCGTGTTGAGCGCGAGCCGCTTGAGGTCCCGCAGCCCGTCGAAGATGTCGGCCGGCAGGTGCAGCAGCTTGCAGTCCTCGATGGCGAGCTCCTCGAGCTGGCTGAGGCGCTCGAACGCGCGGGGCGGCACGGCGCTCTCGAACAGCAGCACCTGGCTGCACTGCACGCGGAGGCGCGTCGTGCCCTCGGCCTGCAGCGCGCTCAGCCCGGCGCCGTCGCCGCCCAGCGTGCGCACGCGGCACGTCACCGACACGCGCGTGCCGCCCGACGCCGCCACCGCCACCGCCGTGTCGTTCGCGTCCACGCCCCAGCTGCACTGGTCCGGCGAGTCGAACTTGAAGGCGGCCGCCGAGGCCGGGCCGGGGCCCGCGCCCGCCCCCGCCGCCGCAGCCGCCGCCGCCGACACCGCCGCGCACAGCCACAGGAGCAGCAGCGGCGGCGGCGGTGGCGGCGCCGGCCCGGGGCGCCGCGACGGGCCCTGGCGGACCTCCGCGACCCTAGACGCCATCCCGCACGAACGCACTGTGACGGGCTGTTCACGCACTCATAGCACTCGCGGCGGAAACAAAAAAAAATATCGCGTCAGGTCCTCTCTCGCACTGTCGCCGTTAGCTGCGGCACATAACACTCGGACGACTACAACGCGCTACTATATATTTTTTGATCACGTCACGCACACCAGTATCCCGCTCTACACGGGCCGCCCGGCCGGCCGCGAACCACGCACGCGCCTGCCCGGTGCAGACATGACTAGTCTCGAGCGACCGTCGTCGCGTCGCAGGACGCGAAGGAGGCACTGTGTAGCAAGGGAAGGGGGGAAGTCGCTCGGGCGAGCGGGCGGGCGACACGTCCCGACGGCACAGCTCTCTCCAGCCACGACCGGGCCACGACTGAACTCGCGGCCGAGCGGCGCGCGGTACTATATACCGCTAGGTCGCGCGCCGGCCGCCAGGCGGCAGCAGCGGCCGCGCGCGCCGTGCGCCGTCGCGGCGGGGCCCATTGAGGCAGCGCGGGCGGCCGGACGCAGCCGAGCGCCGTTCGGCTCGCCGCCCCCGCCCCCGCCCGGCCGGGGGTGCGCCGCCCCCGATGCGCCCCCGATACGCTGACAAATCGGCGACTCCTGACCGTCGCCGTCTGCCGACTTCTCAGCCCCCGCGCTGTCGCCGCGCGACGGTGGAGGTGCGCGGAAAACGAAGCCCTGCCGCAGAAACACTTTTTCTTCTTTCTTTTTTTGTCATTTACGCAATTAAAGTTAGTGATGGCACATTTATTAAAATACCGGTAACTATTTACCTGTCAATTCAGTGCTGACATCTACGCTATGTGTTATTATATTCAACTCCCTGAAAAATTGCAATGCAATTGAACAGGTAACAAATAAATGTTTTATTCAGAGAGATCATTTGATTATTTGAGGTCGCATCAACCATTTAACTTATTACAAACGTAATTTTCAATACATACACAAGCACTTCATCCGTACATTACAATATTGGTTTTAGTTGGTGCATTACATTAATCACAGGTTGAACTCAGTTCATGATTATATCAGTAGAATTTTACTCTAAACTCTATTTTAGTATTACTTTATATTTTGCTGAACATATTGATTTTTTTCAGGAATTCAACATACTTGTTACACAACAAATCTTTCAGCACTACAGCTGATGAGTTCAACTTGTATTTTAGTCAGCTTGTGTTTTATTCAGTCCATAAAGTGCATCGCGTTTTGCGGCTAAGGATATCTCCAGCTTAGTTTTGTTCTAAGGGTTTAAATAAATTTCGCTTGGAAATAATTAACGTGTGCTCGATGTGCAAAGTTATTTCGGCATTATATGATTTAAACACACAAACCCAACGAGGGACACCGTCTTTGGTGGTTTTGTATACTGTACATCTAAAAAAATCGTGGGTTTATATTTGTCAATGTGAATTTATTCTTTCAATAAATCGCATTATTTCGTTTTCATAGTCGTGTGTTCGGAGGGAGAAGAACGCAGGTAAGCATTGTGTAGCATTTTAAGCAGTTCAGGAGCGCCAGTTGGAATATTCGATGGCAAACCTATCATCGTGGTATTTAATTATCATCTACGCAAAATTAATTCCGTCATATATCTGTTAAGTGTAATCCAATGTGATCTGTACATTAAAAAAGCTGGGATGTTTTTTTTCTTATATTAATTTTAAGGGATAAAGTATAATAAAATGATAAATATGCATGGAAGTTTGCTTTCTCGTGTATTTCTCAAAATGTGTTTAGTATTTAAGACGAATCTCGCACTACTTCTTACTTGCACGTACTCATCTGTATAACTTACTTTATTACACTGCATTCTCTTGTGCTCAAGGTTTGGAATATTGTATACTGGATTGTTGCAGTAAATTACAGTGAATTGTTTTTTTTACGTGTTATTTATGATTTAATAGAAATTTTAAGAGATATCTTAAAAGAAACGAATTATTAAATACCTTTACTAGTTTTATATGAAGTAAATTTTATCTAGATCCTATAAAGCTATATACTCTTCAGGTTCCACCGCTATATTTTGCTTACAAAAGTAATAATCCATGAATAACGTAAGCGTTGTTGTCGTATAACATGTGAATTTCTCAACATATCTACACACTTAAACATATGGACAAAATTATTTACTGCGTTTATATGCATATACTATATTTTATTACTGCGTTAAAATTAGCACTGCGTTTTCATATTTGATGTTTTTTTCAGAATACGTGTATATTTCACTCATATTATAATAACGTACTCTTCCTGTTTTCAAAAACCTCCGATTAAGTTTCACTCCTGATAACATATATTTCGATTCTCTTAATGATTAAGTTTTCAGATAACAAGTAAACGTGCTCGACAAAATGTTAAACTGAGAAGTCCCTATTTTTAAATTGAGACGTTGAAAGTAACCATAAAAATAATTTTAGGCCTAAAAGTCACTTGTAGCGTACCCAAGGTTATAGAATGCTATTAATGAGGAAAACATTTATAGGACCTGGCACAGTAGGTCAAATTAAATATTAATGTCGCCTGGATCGACCTATTTTAGCTTTTTGTATACTTACACATCGTTGAGTAATTTTCATTTAACTTAGTTTCCACCAAAAATACGCCATTTTATGGATGACAGTGTCTTTAACAGAGATAATTCTGAGAAATGTAATGATTATCGGAACATTTCAGAAGAAATAGTTATTCTAATTCAAAATTCTCGATGTTCCTCGATTTCCGAATGGTCCGCAATAAGTCGCAAACAAAGGAAATGGATGGATAAAAATGGATGGAACATGTCACCAATCAAATCAAAATATTTGCAAAATCGTCCGCTTGGAGAATGAATAAATTGTCCAGAGGCATTATTTTTTATTCATAAGTCCACAGGGCACAAATTGGTCTGCGCGCCCAATTTAACTTCTAATAACAAGCCCTGATAAATGAATCGTGGTATTGACATTAAATTTAATAACATTTTTAGAGGCACATAAAAATTCGAATTTTCGTTTCAGACTGATGCCAATACAGCTATTTTTGATGGTAGTTCATGACTTTATTATGACAACAAAAGAAAGACTGGAATATGATTGTGTGCTGTCCTGAAATTTTGCACTCTGTTTTCTCGGATTACTCGATGCATTAATATTGTTTCCGTAAAATGAAGTGTGATATTGTATGACCAAAACGAATTATGTCAATCAACAAAAAGTCGTTTGTTGTATTTTCACTACGCTGACATAATAGGTAAAAGTAGTGATTTTAGCATTTTGAGGTACTGCTTCGTAATAGATTCGTTTGAAAAGAAGGATGTAGTTTGTATTACATTAAGAAAATGAAAACCGGACATTATTGAATTTTTACGACAGTCATACAGTCATACTTCCGTCATTAAAAACGTAAAACCTAATCTCTACGAATTACGATAGTTGTACAAGGGCAATTATTTCTCTATCTAAAGTGTTTACACTTCTGTTTTTCAAGACAACATACTTGTTACTATAGTTTTGTATCCTGAAAGTTTTGCTATGAAAACGTAAAATTTTCAACAATAAAAGGAACTACAAAAACATGATTTAAAACTTTTAATGGGAATATTCACTTTTATTAAAGTAAAGGATTTTTTGATAATTACGAAAATAGTGAATGTTTATCAGATTAAAAAAAACTAAAAGTGTTTCAAAGGAATTTCATGCATAGAATTACATCTTGTGTTGTATGTTCCTCTAAATCAAAAGAAACTTGCGTTTTCGTCTATTGAAGCGGGGGCGGCGCGGGGGCGGGCTGCGCGGGGGTGGCGTGCGGGCGGTGGCAGGGGCGTCTTTACACGCGCGCGGTTGCTTAATCTTGAATTACGGCCATAAAGCGGCGTGAGGGGCGAGGAGAGGTGAGGAAGGGGGGGAGGGGCGGTGGCCGCCAGCCCTTGCTTTCGCAAATCTCTCGGCGGCGGGCGGCAAAAGCAAGCAAGCACACCGTGAGGGGATTCACTGACTTGGCGCGGGGGAAGACTCCGCGGCCACCATTCTTTCCTTCTACTTTCCCGAGAGCTTTCATTCGCGATTCTTTCAACACAACCCTCCAATCAAATTATGAACCTGCCTATTCTAAATTAAGTTAATTTATGTTGTTGCTACTACAACACACTGAGCTTATTCAGTAACATTCTTACTTGCATTCATTGCTACAATTTTTTTGGAAAAAAATGAAACCATTCAGTTGCAAATAATGGAAATGACATTTTGTGATTTCGAGTGTTGCAATGTAACACCACGATTTTACACGAAGCGAGTGGCACGAGTCATAACATACCAGCAAATATTCGCTGCAGTTTGCTGTCCGTCCTTTAAACTTCTTCACACAAAATGCATGCAAAACTTCTCTCTCTCAGTTGTAAAAGCCAAATGAAATTTGCAGTAATCAAAATTTAAAAGAATAATGTAAATCGTTAGAGCATTCAAACAATAATCTTCAATGATGTTTTAATATCAATTATTCCCGCGTGTTATGAACGTGCCAATGTGCGACATGAGCCGATTAAAACGTTCCAGGAATTCTTCCTGGCAGACCTTTCTCAAGTTTCCATCCCCCGCAATATCTTACTTCCTAAAAGGCGCGTGGGCGGGCGATCGTGCATGTTGGCGTGCGTGCGTATTGGCACAGAGCGTTGCGCGCGAGCCACGCGGAAGGAGGGGGCGGTGACGTATTGATTCGACGCCGCCGCCGCCGCCGTCGCTGCCGCCTCGCTGCGTCCTCAAAGACGCTCTTCCGCCGGGGCGGTGCGCAGGGCGGCGCGGCGGCGGCGGCGGCGGCGGCGGGAGCGGAGAACCACTGGGCGGGAAACCTGCGATCGAAAGACGCCGAAGCGGTGCGGCGATCGCTTCTGCAAACGGGCCCCACTGGTGCTCTCGGTCGATCTATGGGGAATTCGGAGTGCACAGAGAGGGTTCGCGGAAGGTGTACCTCAGGGTCCTGTTTCGCATTCTACTATCACTTTTTCCCATTATTCAAATATCATCATTATCACTCTTTCATAGAAAATATTTATTTCAGTTTTGGTCGAAAAGATTAGTGCAGAGGAACATATAAAATAATACGGGTTCTGCTAAACACAAGCAAGTGGATGTAACGAAGTAATATTGGCAATGTAATAAAATAACAGAGTCAATAAATTTAGTAATTATGCAAAATATAAGTAGATTAAGTGTCCACGTTAGGAGCAAACCTTTAGAAGTGACATCTTCGTCACAGCCAGCGGCATATCAGTGTGCTACCTCTCCTTGTAAAGCATGTTTCTTTCGAATATTATACTGTGTCAATTTTTTGTGTACGGAGAGGTCGAATATTAGTTTTAGAATAGAAACACAGATTACTCAAATATCAATTTTCTTATCACTGAATATTTTCACGTAATATTTTTCATCTCCCAATAGAATTAGATGAAAATGACATTGTGGGACATTGTACGTACTGATATCCGAGTACGTAAATAACTTAAACATAATCGTCTACAAGAAAAATATTTTGCAAAATTTGAACAAAAAAAAATATCAAATTGGCATCATGTTGCATTGAACAATCTTCTAACAATGTTCAACATATAACGCTAATAATGCATAAAATAAATTTTATATTTTCATCACATAACAAATGAAATTTTCATATACCAAATGATTCTCAAGTAATTCATTCTTCAGCGCGTTCACCCACTCACAATCACGCACGCTTTCCTTCCAAGGAGAACACCCAGCGGTACATTTTCTGGTGAACCGTTTCGACGCAGCAGAAATATCCCTTCCGCCGGCAATTCCCGCAACGCAGGTTCTCATAAAGAGGGAAACGAATGGGCGGCGCCATCCGCGCGCGCGCCGCCGAACACGCGCGACCGCTCGCCGCCCGCCGCCCGCCGCCCGCCGCCGCCTTCCGCTCGGGAACGAGTCGGTCTGCCGGGCGGCCGGGCCCTGCGGCCGGGTCGTCCATTCGCCCGCACTCCCACCGCGGCCCGAGGAGGCCGCCGCCGCCGCGCGCGTGTCACAGGACGCGGCCCGCTCGCGCCCGCGGCGGTGGACGGAGGGTGGAGATGGAGGAGGAGAAGAAGGCGGAGTAGGTGGAGGTGGAGGTGGACGGGGTGGAGGTGGAGGGGGTGGAGGTGGAGGATGTGGAGGTGGAGGAGGTGGAGGGGTTGGAGGTGGAAGTGGAAGAAGTGGAGGAGGAGGAGGAAGAAGAAGAGGAAGAGGAGGAGGATGTGGAGGAGGTGGAGGTGGAGAAGGAGAAGGAGGAGGTGAAGGAGCAGGAGGTGGAGGTGGAGGGGTTGAAAATGGAAGAAAGGAAAGAGTGGAGGTGATAGTTGTGGTGTGATGGAGGTGGAAGAAGAGGAGGCGGAGGAAGTGGAGATGCAGGGAACGAAAGGTTAGAGTTGGTGGTGATGGCTGTGAAATATGAACATTGAATACGACTATAGATGATAGATGAATTAATAATTTTCTTCCTCCTTTTTGTTGAAAAGGTTAGCTCTACAAGTTGACATTATGTTATATTGATGTCAGTAGAAACATTCTTTTACTTCTAGGCTGTCCGGGTGACGCCGCGTCGTTGGCAGATAGTCCGACGTTTCGCCTGTCATGTCGCAGGCTTCTTCAGGGTAGTGACTAGGTAGTTTGGTCACTACCCTGAAGAAGCCTGCGACATGACAGGCGAAACGTCGGACTATCTGCCAACGACGCGGCGTCACCCGGACAGCCTAGAAGTAATGGACTCGAGCCGCGGAAGCCTACGTGTACAGTAGAAACATTCTGTTAAATTGTACATTAACGCTTACCATTTTTCTGCATGCTCGTCGATCTCGGAAAATATGCAGATATATTCGACGCAAATAAACCTCAGTATTCCAAAAGTATTTTATCTTAAAGCATATATGAATAAGAAATAATAAAATATCACACAAATTCTAATTCAATACAGAATGTGAAAGTGTTCAGTACGTGTCAGTAAGTGCAGGTGCACAATACGAATATTATAATAGCGGGATCGAAATTATTATTGCGTTTAAACACGACAATGTGTAAATTAGATATCATTGCACATTCATAATAGGCATTAAATGATGTAAAGTAATAAAACATGTCAAGTAATTTCTGAAATTGTAAATTAACATGAGGCGACCTATTACCTAACGAGTTGGTGCATCCTAAAATAAAGCTTCCATATATCTCCTTGCAATGTCTACAGCACCACGCGACTCCCCGAGTCCACTGACTGGCGCGAGGGCCACGTAGAAGCAGGCGCAGTGCGCGAGGCGCCAATGGC
Organism: Gryllus longicercus; assembly: GCA_038098605.1. Lineage (NCBI taxonomy): Eukaryota > Metazoa > Arthropoda > Insecta > Orthoptera > Gryllidae > Gryllus > Gryllus longicercus. The sequence goes on along the minus strand of JAZDUA010000171.1, from coordinate 1,924,175 downwards.
AGGCGGCGGTGTTGGAGTCGGTGACGGTGACGGGGGCAGTCGGACCGGTCGGTCGCTTCCGGTGCAGCGGCCGCCAGGGGACAGCGCCGGAGCAGGAGCCGGAGCCGGCCCGGCCGGCGAAGCAGGTCCCGGCGGAGGACGCGGCCGAGGACGCGGCGGAGGACGCGGCGGCCAGTGGCGATTCAGCTGGCGCCTTCGCCCGGCGGCCGGCGACCGGTCCGCGCGCCGCGCCGCCTCGCTCGCCTGCCACGCGCGCGACACCGCACGCGCACGCCCACGCGCATTCCCACGCGCACGCAAACGCCCACGCACACGCGCACGCAAACGCTCACGCCCACGCTCACGCCCACGCTCACGCTCACGCCCACACGCACGCCCACGCTCACGCCCACGCCCATGCGCTACAGAGCCCCCAGGCCTAACAAGAGAGAGGCCTGGCGATACCCAGGGGTGCGTGAACACAGGCACTCCTATGGTTGTTAATTGTTTAAGTGTCGGTTTGTTTAGGAAGCCCAACATCGTGGATACTTTACACGATAAACGACATTTTCTTTGTGAAATGGCAACATTTAATTTTATTTATGAACTGGACAACGATGAAGTCCTGATTTGGACCTCTATTAGAGCTGTATTCAGCAAACGGGCTTGTTTGTAAAAGCAAATAATGACAAAAAAACACCTTGGACAAGATCATTAATATTGTTTTTTTGTGCTTTCTGTATATAATAGACCGAAATTTTTCACAAATGTTTATGAATGTGTGAACAATTTAATCGTTTGTAGCTCTGGGTAAAAAAAAATGAACAAATCACTGGAAGCATTTGTGGTATTTCAAGACTGAGAATGGCATAGCGGAAGATGGCCGGGACTGGCCGGCCTGGGCGACGGGTATGGCGGGTGCCGGCCCCGGAGGACGCGGCGGAGTACGATACGCGCGAGAGGCGACGCGGTGCGCGCTCCCGATGCTCATTCCGCGGGCGCCGGAGACGACGACGCCCGGCGACCGGTCTGCCCTCCGCCCACCGCCTCGCTCGTGCCGCACGCGCGACTCAGCAGGCCGGGCACAAGGAGGAGAAGCTTTACAAACAAATCATCTCACTGGGCGCCATCTCCCTGAGGTTAGAAAAATTGTAATACAGAACTGGCCTTGAATCGTCAGGAGGCCTTTGTTCGTAAGGGACGGTAATAATACCAACATAATAGCAATAATAATAATAATAATAATAAATAATTTCTCTCAGACTCTTTTTCGCAGTCTTTCAGGTAAACCAAATTTCAGACTTGTTTTCGCATTACTGGTTACTGGATAATATACGAGAGAGGATTAATGTTTCCGGTGAATATAGGTTATCTCTTGGATTCGTTTTCTGTATTTTCAGAATATTTCAAATAAGATTCAGGAGCAAGAATACACATGATTCTATGAAATGCATTAGGGAACTCTTAATTTTTTTTCTCGATAATGCGCATTGAACGTTACAATCTACTCAATTTTCTTCTGCTACAAACATTTTCTTTCTCTCAAAATGCAGAAAGTTTTACCTGTAAATTATGAACATTACATTCATATTTTAGGCCTAAATATAAAAGAGACAAACATCTTAAGAAATCATCATATTTAAATGAAATGACATTCACAAAGAAAATAAAATCAAGAATATTATCCGATTCCCGAATTCAAAACAAAACAATATCCCTCATATTATTAGATCTGATACTTCTTTCTTCAGTTGAAAACCCCCAAGCATATAATATTTCGCTGAAGAAACGACTTTATTCAACCCAATCCGCGGCTGAAAACAAAACATGCGCCCCGAAGCAAAAACGGAAAAACATTTAAAGACCATAACTAACGCAAGGAAACCCTCTTACCTCGGGTTTAAGCTGGAAATCGGCGCTAATTCATTTGGAGTCCGCCGCCGCCGCGCTCAAAGACAAGAGCCGGCGCAGGTGGGGCATGATAATCTATTCCTCGTCTGGAATTGAATTAAAAGACGTCGTGCGGTAGGGGAGGACGCTATGTGCTTTATGTGGCGGAAGCAGTCCGCGTGCCTGAACGCGGGGAACGCCGGTGGGGGGTGGGGGTGGCGGAGGGGATGGCAGGGTGGGCCCGGAGGGGAGGGTGTGTTGGGAATGGCGAGGTTCAAGGGGTAGCGGTTCAACTCTGCGAAGAAAACTTGGCGAGAATTCGCTTCGGAGCGAGAATGCGCTTGCTCGAAATTGCTAGAACGCGTATCGCATGTTTGGTCATTTTGTGTAGGTTTTTGAAAACATTCGCAATAATTCATTAGATTGCATGTTCAACATTGGGAAGAACCATCATAAAAACAACAACAAAAAAACTTATGATTCCTAAACTATGAATAATTTAAAATATTTTAAACCTACATTTATTTATTAGTAGGCCACTTATCTGTTATTATGTGACTCGGATTAAGGTCATTAAACCCATACCTAAATTATGTTTAAGGAATAGTGGGTCTTGTGACGAATGGAACGGTGCGTTGGGACTAGTGGCGCAAAATTAGAGGTGTGACTCTCACACCAGAAAAAAATACCAATATTTGCAACGATGAGTGAAAGAGATGAAACTAGCTTATGAGAAAGCCGTTACTCACAAGGATATTGTTGGCTGAAAACATTGGCTGCCATGATAGCGTGCAATAGTAATAATATGAATAGCGAACCCAATTCAGGGCGATCAAATTTTAGTGAGCGTGACTCACGCACTGTGGATAAATTTAAAATTCATCATTAGTATCACAAGCAGTATTTAAAATGTAACGAAGATATTTATTATGATTCAACGACAGGTGAATTACGTCATTGTAGAGTGTTATATTATTCAATGCAAATCGCAATATTGAAAAATTGTACTCCATTAATATTTTGTACCTCGCTTTATGAAAATGTTAAATATTTAGTAATAAATTTAGTGGACTGACGATTTATTTTCGACCGAATGAGCAACATTATTAGTGATGTTAATGCGAATTCATAATTACGTCCCATATCTAATAATTTCTCCATGAATCAACGTGTGAAATATTCTGAAAATTGTGTTCAAACGAAAGTAATGAAAAGGGAGAAAAACTTCGCATTTGTATGAAGCTGTTCCTAAAAGACAGTCTTGACAAAGTGTAAGAACAAAGAAAATTGTATCATCGGTGTCGAGAATCCATTTGAAATCAAGAACAAATTCGATCGAGGGCCGGAGATGCTCCAGTAGTCTCCCAGAGTCTACCAGAGTCTGCCTTGGTGTGGGAGGGAGCTGCATTGCTGCCTCGTCGACCTAGCGTTGAAGCAAGCGGCCGCCTGCTGCAGCGTGGTTGGCGCGTGTACGCCAGGACGACGGGAGGGGGAATAGTACGTCTTGCGCTCACCAGGGGGCACTAGCTGTCGGACTCCACCGCGCTCAGCGACGACACACGCGGGACGAAACACTGTTTTCGCGAGAAATAATCAATAAGTAACCAAATCAGCGCTTATTGTTATAATAATAAAAATAATAAATAAACGTTCATTTTATCATAATATCGATGAAAAGGAAAGACAAAAAAATTACCACATAATCACCTCTGGCCCGCATAAACAAGAAATATATCGTTTTACTTCAATTGAAATAAATCACGGTTTCTGTATCGGCAGCACTTGATAATCTTAATAAAACCTCTAAGAAAAATGTATAGCAATTACAGTTTCACTTCCATAAACTAAATCTCAAAGCAGAAAAGTTTGTCATTGTGGAGTCATGTCCAATAGTCCACAACATGCAGAATGCAAAATGAGCTGTAATTATTGTGTATATCCACCCTTTTCTATGGCACTTTCAGAAAATATTTAAGAAGGGGTATTTAAATAAAATTAACCATTATTACAAAAAACTGAATTTCTTTGTGAAAAAAGTAATTAAAGTTTACGATACTTTCAATTTACCTTTTTAAAATGTATGTATAATTTTAATATGAAATTTGTATATGTGTTTTTTGTAAATAGTTGTATTAATATAAATTTATTTTATTACAGAATCCAAACTAAGCTACAACCTTTAATATTTTAATCAATTAAAAAAATACATTATTTATTATATTCGCTGTTTTAATAAGCCTAGCTAATGAATAAATAAAGTATACAAATAATGATTATTTTAAACTTTTGAACCCCTAGTGGAAAGAGTTACGTATTAATTGTAAATAACTAATAAGTAATTTTAATAAAATGAGTTGACTTCCAAAAAATGGTTTTGGGGAGGGAGGGCGACATCCCTGCTCCCCTGGCGCGGCAACCATCTGGGTCATTCGTCCCGTAAGTGTAGTGCACGGTTTTGCTAGGGAGGTGGCGGTGGTCTTTCCCCCGATGTATGGCGAGATTCGGCGCCGACCAACCGTCAACTAGCGGGGGGGGGGATCCCCAATCAGATATCTCCCACCAGAGGGGCACCGCTCCAGTTGGGACAAATTATCAGCTTCCAATCGGTCTCCGAGCATGTGTGTTTGTATAGTGCGTGTTAGTGCAGGTGTGAGGGGAGAAGACAGGACAATGAAGAGGTAGGAAAGATCGGGTGCGGTCCGTAGTCCGTTTGTTAGGGTACTCGTTCTGCTTCGGCATTCACCTGGTGTTGATCGGAGAAACGACGGATAACTACCTATCAGAGCAGCCAGCCACTAGAATTCTCCTCCAGACCGCGACTGAATTCGACGGGTGTACTACGAGAAAAATAAGTAGTTGCTTAGGGTCTTCCCAACCCCCCACCCCCCCAAAAAATCAAAAAAGTGCCATAAAGTGTTTATATTTGCAAAATAATTGTTAATCAATTAGCTTACTGCACCGACAACATTGAAATTAAACATTAATTTTAATTTCTCGTAAATTCTAGAGGATTCTGGTAAATCTGGAGGATTTTTTTTTCCTGGAGGGGGCAGGGGCAACGCGATTTGGTTTCTCTGAACCTAACCGTGCGCGTTGCTCGTGTGCACTTCTCTCCGCCGGGCCCGCGCAGTCGCTGTCGGCTCAAAGCAGCTGCCTGGCGCGGCGCGGCGCGTGCACGCCGAACGAGCCGTGGGAGGGGGCCGTAGTGCGTCGGTTGCTCACCAGGGGGCACTAGCGGTCGGACCCCACCGCGCACTCCCGCCTCCAACCGTTCAGCTCACGCACAGCCTGCATCTTTTAGGTTCAAAACTACGTGAGTGAAAAACGTAGATACGTAAAATTCGCTGTTTAAAACGTTGGATTTTCAAAATGAGAAGAAGGACATCACCTACAAAAAACTTTATACTGCAACAGTGAAGATCGTATGATTTGATTTTTCAAAGAGCACTGAGTCGGAAAACGAAATGCTGGAATCGCTCGAAATTTAAGTTTTAATTTTAAGTTCGAATGTTTCTACTAGTTTTGTAAATAGGTACGTTTTATTCATATTGTAATTTCGCTCTTTAAATTGCTTGCTCGATTTAAAGAGTTGATGAATATTGTGTAATATTAACATAATAATGGTGGAGTTTAAAAAATCTTTTATATAGTTTTATTTTTGATAAGTTTGATGTTAGATAATCAGATGTTATAATGGCTTAAAATGTGTGTGTTGTGTATTAAACTGACCTTTCAAAAATGTTTTCACTCGTGATATCAAGTTATGTTTCAATAACGTCTAATAAATTACAAAATTATTAAATTGGGCAGGGTGAAAATGTCCAAAGACATATTGGTGTTTAAATTGATCCCAACTTTATTAAACTGGACACTTTTGAAATTCTGCAAAACAGTAAGAATTTTTTAGACTTATGACAATCACTATACTACAAGGATCGTGAGTTTATTTTGTTACATATCCAGCAGCATTGTGTAATAGTAACAAGATTTTCGACTTGTAGACAGTGTCTTGTCGTTTAAAATCTTTTTAAAGACGGTTCAAGACTTCTAATGATTTGCTGTCTTTATTGAAACAAAAAAGGCGTTTTTTTGAATTAGAATTAGTCAGCGACTTACAAATACTTGGATGGCAAAGACAAATTGAATAAGCACGAGGCAAATTGGATTGGCTCCAGACAAATTAAAAAGCATTTGCGGTGAGAAAATAATCTTAAAAATAATTGTCGGCTAAAGAGGAGTTTAAAAAGGCATCAATAGTCATTTCAGGACACGTGAAGGTACAGCATGATGTATTAAATGTTTTCTGTAATATTGAATTTTAATTTTTCGAAAATACATGTAAGTACCCTATCATTCCCCGAAACTAAATTTGCATTTTTCATAAATTCGAAAGTCCCCCGACAGTTTCAGATTGTCGATGGTTTATTTATAGGGCGAAGCTAGGATGATGTGATGTTGTGAACCCTTCCCGTAATGAACAAGAACAAATGGCTCACCTGGTCCGAGAAAAGAGAGAGTATCAGTGCTCGAATCCCCGAACTATAGGGCGTATTAGATACGTACAAAATTATACAATAAGCACAAGTCTACACTGTCAGAAATGTCAATTTAATGTATATTAATGTACATGAAACTTAATGTAACATTGAATATTAAAAAGAGCTTTATATATTTGTACACTAAATTTAATGCACGATTTAAAATCAGTGTAGATTTAATGTAGAGGTTCTCCCGTTTTCGCCTGGCTCTCATCATTCATCTCATGTTTTCGTAATCACCAATCCATCAAGATCATTCATTCGTTCCTTCCAGATATGACCATAAACCTTTGAATTATGCATCCTAATGTACATGTGTACATTGAATTTAATGTACGTTCATGATAAATACTTTAATGTAATTTACATTGAAGTAATGCGTACATTTCTGACAGAGTAACTTGAAACGTATTTTAAGCCAAAGTACTTAACGGGTCAACCAGACGCTTCACTTTATACTATTTTCAAGATGGTGGCGATGCTCAGCGCTTCAGGATTTACATAAAAATCACCTTAAATCTGCTGAACGCGTAATTTTAAAAGCATTTGACACTGAAACACTTTGTTACCGAAGAGTTTAACACCTTTGAAACTGGAAACCGCCAATATTCAAAACACGCAACGTATTACCTTCGTTTGTTCGTTCCCATTTCCATTCGCAGATTTGTTCGTTGAGGTTGTTAAAGGATTAGACCCAACGCGTTTTCTATTATTATTTTTAGCATTGTATTTTGTATTTTGAAACATATGCTGAAAAATACGGCAATCTATTCAGAACAAGTTATGAGCCTCTTGATATGGAACCATTCAAGATGATTATTCAAAACGAACACGAAAATGTATTATCATTGTAGACTACGATATAAAAATATAATATTAAAATAATAAAAGGAACTATACAGATAAGAGGTAATTTCAATTTTTTTTAAATGCATTACCTAAAAAATATTTTCGGGTAAGGGTAAACAATATTTTCAATAAAATCGTTAAAATATTTTTACATATTTTTAAACTTATATAAATAATTCTTTCCCAAATTATCAAGACTCTAATCCAGCGTGGTCTCTAAACTCTTGCTTAGTCTGTTTACGCAGAAAGTCACTCCTGAACCTCTGCATTTCTCGGGCTGCGGCGCCGGGTTCTCCAAAACTCTCACTCACTCAGCACAGGCCGCTCGCCCACCGCACCGCGGCCGCGCGCAGACTGTGGAGGGGGGGGGGAGTAGTGCGTGATTCGCTCGCCAGGGGGCACTAGCAACCGGACCGCGCTCCCCTCTCTCCTTCAAACGGTCGCGTGCTTGTGAAGAGTGGCGCCTGACGGGATTTGCCTTTCCAAACGGCGTTCGGAGCTTTGTTTGCATTCTTATATCCTTTTACGTACGCTTAATGTAACGTTTATGGCCGTTTCACGCTTAACGAAGGGTTTGTAAATAAAATTTCCTGTAGAGGTCGCTAGGGGATTAATATTTGCTTCAGAGATTGTAATGCGGTGTTGGGAGATTGAGGGAAAAATAATGGATTCTCTACGCTGTTTTATTTCCCGGGATTAAAAGTCGTTCTGAATGACACAGTGATATCTAATTTCAGTAATGAATATTCGAATTCATTATCGTTTATGGTGCAATTATTGAAATAAATGCCAATCCATTCACCATACGCCACTTTATTCTTACAAAAACGAACCGATGCAAGTTTGAAAATTAAAGATTCTACGGAATGCGCAAATAGAATAACTTCATTAAATAGAATACACTTTCATTACTTTCTTTTGCCAGTAAAACAATTAAAATGATTTGAAGACATCACAACAGTACACCTTAATACTTTTAATAAGTAACACGAATCCCACCCAAGAAATTGATTACTGTTAACAAGGAAGAATAATAATTCAATTAATTTTATTATAAATCAAATTTGCATAATACATTGTTAACTTGTCAAATAAGAATAGAGAAAATGAACTTTAATACGAATTAACTAATATATGAGCACACAACCAAATCCAGATCTACCGATTCCCGAATAATATTCACTAGATTGTACCTTACATGAAAATGAATGAATATTTCTGACTTCCGACCAAGATGTTCTTGATCACCGAGTGAATTACTCTCATTCTAAAACATCCAGTTTTCGCAAAATGAATGATTACATCTTTTGAATATTTTTACAAAACCATTTTGTGTGTTTCAAAGGAAATACCACAAGTGACGTGGATAATTTATACGTATTTATTCAAACTTTTCAACATATAAAAATAATAAATGAAGTATAACTCGATTTAAATTACTTGTGCTTAAGTTGCTACCTATTTGTCATAAGCAATTCAAAAAGTTCGTTCGCTTTTAGGGGAGAAGGGATTCTGAAAACCGTGACGAAAACAAACAGGGAGGAGAGCGGAGAAATATAAACATTTTTATGATATCGGTATTATTTTAATTTCTAGCTTTCTAATAATTCTGAGTGGTGAAAGATTTGAAAAGTTGGCAACTTATATTAACATCATCTATTACATTTTTTTAGAGAGTCTGAGCCTTATTAGGCTACTTTTACGGCTCTGATTTGTACACACACTCAAAATTGGCTTTAACTTGCATATCGGCAATATAAGAGTGTGGTATATATTACATATTTAACAGTCTTTTGTTCATTTTATTAAATAGTCCATGAATAATATATCAACATTAAACAGCTCTTAACAGTAGAGGAAAGTGTACACAAAAACTGGATATTTTGGGATATGACATTAAACGCAGTTTTCTTTCTTTGCTAATCAAACGCATTCGTGCCAAGTTTCCAATTAACTCACTTTGGCGGCAGACTCGTTATTTAGGCATGGGCAAATATATTACTGTACATCTTATGAGAATTTTCGAGACGCGTCGCAGCGATTCAATTTTTCTGTGAATCTCAGAATTTCGAATGGTAAGAAGACTATTTCAGGAACAAAGTGAGCTCCTAACAATAAAATATTATGCAAGGATAGAGTTAATTAGCTAAATGTTATCAAATTGGTGAATCACGTGTCGAAGTCACTGCTGCACGATTAGATATTTCAGTGAAGTTTTGTGATGTTCTGAGAAGAAATACAACACGACAAAATTATAATAACAAAGAACGGTTTTTTATTACTGAGACTGATTAAAATAATGTGTTATATCGCCTGTTTACAAATGACAATATAATAAGGCAATTCCTAAAACTTCCATGGATTACAACAGTGATTGGGTCACCTCGATACGATACGATTCTGAACATCATTTCTCGTAATCCTCGGATGAATTAGGCGTACGTATGGTTTATGTCGACGTCCGTGCTTTTTCTTCGTAACACGAAAACGCCATTTTCTAGACGCGCAAAGTCCAACCGCTGCTTGGCCCCGCACTCGTAGCTCAAGCGCTCAGCGCCGATTAGCTTGCCAAGGCAGCTGGCGGCAGACTGCCGGCTCAGCCCGCACCTCACAGCGCGCCTCGGCTCCAGCCCCAGCCGAGGTGTAGTGTGTGCGCACATCACCAGAGGGCAGCACTTGTCAGGTCGCCCGACGGTTACGTCACGGACCGTGCCGCTTGCACGCCACGGAAAGCGTTGAGAATCGAAAACTGAACGGTCGAATTTTGAATCGATCGAAAATTTAACTAAACTAAAAGGATTTTCTTAAAAATATGTAATTTTTATTAACGTTAGACAGATTGACAATACGAAAAATGCAGTAGTAGTAGACAGTTTCGAAACTTATTCTGCATACAAATGGACATAATGCTAAAATAAATTAAACTTGTAGAATTTTCGATTTTATTCCAAGGTTTTAATGAAAATCCGAGCTGCGCCTTGTTTATTGGCGTATATTGCTCAAATTGGGTAAGATATTTAATAAAAATTAGAGGTGCTAAAACGGCACGTACTTTTTCGCCCGTAATTTCATGCAAAATTATGCGAAAATCACTTACATTTTCGAAAAATTGTATATTAGCTTCTATCAAAATATATATTTAAGGAACAGATTTTTTTAAAGGAAAAAATCTCCTCTCCATTATTATAGATTTAAAAAGATTTAAAAAGAAGACGAAAAGGTTGAATTTTTGCACTTTTCGAAAAATAAGATTTTTTCAACGAAAATGAGAGCTGTACCATTCTCTTAAATGTCCTCCACACTATCCAGAAACAAAATTTAATAAAAAAAGATGGAGGCGTTTTTTGAAAATTTTGAAAATGTCTTCTTTATGTAAAGTACACCCCAAAATTAAAATATTGGCTTCAAATTTAAGAGGCCCTCATATCAGCCAGATCGATTGGGGAACATGAACAAGACAATACGCTTATGAATAAGAGAAGTGATATTGGGTCTCCCTGTTGAACTCTTCGGTTTTTGTTTGAAATTGTCTCACTTTCTTTGTGTTCTAACAGAATTTCTTTCTGTTCTCTAAAAATTAAAATACCGCTTTCAAATTCAGGGAACTGCGATATCAGTCTTATTGAGGAATATCAATTTTGGAAAAAAAAATCGAACGGTTTAGCCGCTAGCGGGGTTCATAGACGGACGGACGGACGGACGGACGGACGGACGGACGGACGGACGGACGGACGGACGGACGGACGGACAGACGGATGGACAGACGGACGGACGGACGGACGGACAGACAGAAAGACAGACAGACAGACGTTTTTGCCGTCAAACAATTTTTCGGAATCAGGGATCCACAAAACATGAAATCTGGCTACACTAAATGTTAGAGGATTTTTGTTCTAAATTTAGTAACAGAATTTATCCACTTTTCGTTACCAGGGCCCTGTAATAACAGTTTTTCTGCCGAAAATTCACTGGTTTTTCGCGCGGCGTTACATAACTTTCTCTCCACTGCGTGAGAGGTAGTAAATAAAAAATGGGAGGTATTTTGACAAAGGTTTGAATATAGAGAGATGCTTCATGAACTGCACCATCATAAATTAAAATATTGGTTTCAATATCGGAGATCAATTTCGATGAAAATCGTACGTATGGTTTGTTCACATTAAGAAAAACATGTTGACAAACAATTCCGAAATCAACTTTTTCGGTATAAGGACTCACAAAACGTGAATTCTGGCAACATTGCATATTTGAGAATGTTATTTACTACATGTCGGAGCAAGAAAAATCCACTTCGTCATAATCAGAAACGACACAGAATTTTCTGTCAAAAATCGGCACATCTCTCTGCAGCTTAACAAAATGTTTTCTCTTAATACCTAGAAGTATTAATGATCATATTAATGTGCACATATCTCAGTGAATAACATTTTCTAAATTATTTCACTAACTGGGAAATGGTTTGGTTGGTCTTATAAAAATGGCAGCAATATTATTTCCATTCTTAACATGTGCAAATATAGGGCTCAGATTACTTAATTGTTCTCTACAGAAAGCTATCTTACATGAAGATTTTTGTTTCCATTTTATTTCTTTAGTCTAAATATTTCATTGGAATGTTTAAAATATCGCTTTAGTTGAATAGCTTACACTAATACATGCCTCTAGTTTCTACTACTCTGCATTCTGACGTCATGTAAGTCAGTTTTAGGGGGTCGGAAACGTAGTAAAGTGCGTGAGGAATATAATGTTCGAAATCGAATGTACTAAAATGTAACTACAATTCTCTATCATCGTTGGTAATCGCTGAATATTCACAATTTCTACGAAAAGAGTTTCAATATAAATTAGCATCTCTATTTAAAAATTAGTTTATGTTCTCATATTCCTTTTATAAATGAATATTTATAAAAACTACACGCCCGCAGTGCGTTTCAGTTCCACTTTTCGTATTACTAATTATATGATTCCATAGGGCACAGAGAACATATCATGTATAAAACAAAACACGAATTGAAAACTACTCTGTTATTAAAAGTTTTAAATATTCATGGATTTCATAGTATCTGTTGCATACGCTATTAGGAGAGAATTTCATTTCTTGGGTTTGTCCAATGTTGCCACCGTATCTTCACTTGTATGGGACACTTATTTATTTTATGGCCAAAAATATTAAATAGAATAGACGTTAGCAACGATCGTTATCAACGATCGGTAATTTTCTCGCATTTTACTTATGTAGTATAGAGAACGTTATGGAATACTGCAGGAAAATTTTTTTTGGTAGAAAGTGTTAATGTAGGTCTCAGAGACTGAAAAAGTAATTCGTGTCCCTATACGGAGTAAATTCTTCTTTTCATGCGTTACATAGTCACAATTTGTGTTTTGTGATTCCTTGATGCGCCAAAATGTGTCTGCCCGTCTGCTGCCTGTCTGTCTGTGTGTCTGTATGTCTGTCTGCATTCCTCTTTGTTTGTTTGTTTGTGAACAACGCTAGCGGCTAAATTCTAAGGTTTCCTCCAAAATCGATATTCCATGAACGATCTGGCTGATGTCGCGGACCCTCGAATGAAAAAGGGATATTTTAATTTTTACCGGCCTACTTGAAGCTAGAAGAACATTTTCTTAAAAATAGCTACAAATTTTTGGATTACTTTTTTTTATCGGATAGAGGAAAATATGCGTATAAAAATGGCGCCAGATCGGTTTCCACTGAAATCTTTGAACTTTCAAAAAATTCATGAGTTTAAATATTTTCACCGTCCTCCTTCAAGTACAATATTAAAGGAAGATATTTTTCTTCTGAATACAATTTGTTCTTAAGCCTTAGATCTTCAAGTAAGGATACATACAATTTTTTTGAAAATTGTTTTCGCGTAATGTTACGTGAAATACAGTCAATTTGAAAACTTTTTCACAAAGAAGCTCCAAATTTTTCTTTAACGTATTTGCACGGCCAAATGCACCAAATAATATGACATACGTCTAAAGACAATTTTGAGGCAAAATTATACAAATATAATTTTTCATGTACGTGGTGTGATAAAATAATTTTTCTGGTCATCTCATTTGCAAATTATCTGTTAAAATGTTTTGCACGGACCCGTAAGAGATGTGATGTTCTTCGGTAAGCTCTCGAATAGTTATTTGTCTGTTTGAACGAACAAAGTTTGAAACTTTTTCTACGTTTTCATCTGTTTTTGAGATCGAAGGACGTTTTGAAGGTTACTCGTTTTCAACCGAACATTTCCACTTTTAAATCACTCATGCAACTTGTAAATAGTATTCAGAGCTACCACAATATCGCTATACATTTTATGAGCTTCTTTGACACTTTTTTGCTGCTTGAAATATTTAATTATATCTAATATCAGAAACGCTACAAAGAATTTATCGGCTCTAGGATCACACAAATAATCAAGAAACTTTAATATGACTAATACTGCAGGCATACGTGCAAATTGTTCGGGGAAATCGGGGAAAATCCAAAATCAAAAAAACACTTTTGATTTCTACTGAAAATTAAAAATATTTTTTGTATTATTCCGCCTTTTCTCACACTGTCCGTGTCGAATGCATTCTCATACTCAGTATGTAACTGCTTACGACCCAGCTACGTCATGGATAGCAAGCCTCCAAGGAAGAGTTCGTCCGCCATTAAACATTTGCTATTAAAGGGTTACGTTTTAAAACAGCAAATTAGTTGATATTCTCAGTATGTAAAAAAGTGTGACACTATGCATTTGTACATACTAAACTACTTAATGCAGTATTCCTGGAGATTGCTTATGTTAAAATATTTAATTTTTTGCAGCGTTATACAAGAGTATTATATCGATTTTTGAGCAGTGTCCATGTTACTTTTTGGAGAACTGTTTTGTGTGGTTTTGTTCGGCAACACTTTTGCGGCTGCAAGCCACTATTTTTTAATTATTAAAGTACAGTTGTTTTATAACTTTTCGACCTTTGGGTCTTTTTATTACCCCGACGTAGGTAAAAAGAACATATTGTGGAGAATATAGAACATTCACATTTTATACGCAGTACAATATACTGAAATTATATCAATTTCAGCTAAAACACTTTACGTTTCATTAGGACAACAGCTTCACCTTGCCCTGGGGAAATGACAAGTCCAAGCGGAGAAGTACGGCATTCTATTCTCTGTTGTCGTACCCTTTTCCTCCTTTCTCCGGTATCCTGAATTTTAAAGAGAATCCACTTTCCCTCATGTTTAAATGCAAAAGAATGAAATAAAAAAAATATACAAAGCTTACCTTGCTAACATTACATAACAATTTCCTTTTATCCACGTGTCTTTTTCCTCCTTCCTCGCGGAGCACTTAAGTTAATTATTAATCTTTGTAATTCCCTGGGCCCCAGCCGTCGACCCTCTTCCCAAGACGCAGACGGGGAGGGGGCGGGGGTGTGGGCGGAGACGGAAGCGGAGGGCACAGCTGCTGTTTTTCAGCAGGTACAGCACGGAGCCCCCACGGATCCGGGGAGAGGGAAGGTTACGGGGACACAGATGCGATGTCGATTATGAGAATGGCTGGTAGTTTTTTGTTCATATTTCGGATATTGATATCTCGATTAATCGCACTGTTTAGTAGAAATGATAGATCAATCAACAAATATATTAACCCCCATCCTTAGTAATAATACAAGTACGAATATTTTTTTACGAAAGTAAATTTAGTGTTGATTGAAAATTTATGATATTGAAGAACACAAAAAATATCAAGTACCTATTCAAATCTAAATCTGAAACTTAAAGACAAAAAAATGAAAAACGAAATAATTTTACCAATACAAAGAAAGTTGAAATATGCATATCATTATTAGAAAAACTAAGGGGGCTACAACAACAATATTTTATTACATTATAGTTATCGATTACACTAAGGTAATATTACTAGGTAATATAACGTATTAGGTAATATTAAATAACATTATGTAATATTATTAGATAACCGAGATCAACCTTAACACTTTAGTCACCACTAGGGAAACGGATACAATGTAAGTGTCTATTAAATGAGTTAAAGACGTAATACGGAAATATAGGTCGGATAAGGAAAGAAATCTTCAGCACCATAATTGAAAGTTCTAATTGAATCTAACACGATCGAAAAACATTTAAACAGACATCAATTAATATGTCCAATAACAATTAATTTATTGAATGGCGTCATAATTCAAATTTTTGTATTTTAATAGCAGTTTGATTTATTATCACAAATTAGTTTACAATATCAAAAAAAAATATATTATTCGATTAAATATACTTATAAAATTGTTTGAAATCTATATCTTTAAAGCACTGAGTCTTTTCATTCAGAAGAAAATTTGAGCTTTCTGCTCATGATAATTTTGTGATTTGTACTTCAAACTAAAACTTGGACCCTAAACGACAACTCAAAACCTTTCAGTGAAAATTTGCTCGAAATTGAGCATTTTCAAAAACGCTCATATGACATTTTCTCCAAACAGGCACCAAATTTTTCAATGGAAATTTGCATATATGATAATCTTTTGCTTTTCTATAAAATTATAAAAGTCGTATTTCAATTCTACTATTAGGAAACGGAAAAATTGAGAAAATGTGAAAAAAATGTATTTTAGGTGTCGACAGATACCCCGTGGTAAGATGATGGGCAAAAGCGAATAGCTAGCCCAGATTAAAGGTATTGGGAAACTTAAGAATAGAAGCTAGTTCCAGATTGATAAATTGATTGTTAGTGATTCCGAGCGCGTCAACTGCTAAGATCATTAGTCCCGGAAGCATAGTGCGTGTTTTTTCCTTGAGAGATGGCGGTGATCTTCCCAACCTGGATGGTGAGATCCGGTGCCGACCTACAGTCGGCTAGCGGGGGTTTCCGTAACCAGGTATCTCCTACCAGCGGGGCACCGCCCCAGCCGGGACAAGCTCTTGGCTCCGGACCGGTCTGTGTGGTAGGGCAGTTCATGTGAGTGTGTGTGTAAGTAAGGGGTGAGGATAAGACAAGAAAGAGGAAGGAAAGATCGTCCGCGGCCCGTGGCCCGTTTGTTAGGGAACTACACTGGCATTCGCTTGGTGTTGATCGGAGGGACCACTCACCCTACCGATCAGAGCAGCCGACCACTGGAATTCTCTTCCAGACAACGACTGAATGCGACCATTCTGATAAGCTAGCACCTCCCGGTGCAATGACATGAATTGATTCCCTGAGCCACCTCTCCCGTTGCTAGTTGCAGAAATGAACCGTACAGCGTGGAGACACAATGAAGCCGGCTTGCCTACAGAGGCCAGTGAAATCAGTGGCGGCGGATTTTATTTCTGTCAAATAAAGGAGGGAAGGGAGGAGTCGGGGAGGAGGTGGAGTTGACGTGCAACAGCTGCACATTTTGAAAGCAGATCTCGTGTCTGATGTCCCTATGCAAGGATTTCGTTTCACCAGCATATTCGGTCAAGCCCTAAAGAGGCTCAGTTGTATTTTCACGTACGAACACGAATTGCAGTAAGATTTGTGTACATGAAAGTTGGTGATAAAACCTATCTTCGACTCCTGACGATGACGATTTTGGATACAACCGGCTGAGATGACAAGAACACTGCATTATCATTTATAGAGGGATTCTTGGGTTAAAGATCCGTCGGAGGCAAATTTTCGACACTGGCTCAATAGCTGTGTCGTATTTTAGCCGCTGACTGCGATATTCTATGGCTTCTCTGATCGGTAATTCCGTACCTTGGGCCACATACAGCGCTTTCTAATTCTTCTGCTCCCCTGAGACCCTGCCACTTACCCTTGCATGTACTATATTAGCACACAGGTGGGAAGAACAGTTGGGAGTTTAGAACCTTTGTTTCGGCTAAGGCAATGGCCCCTGGCGGAGATATCCCCGAACATCTTCCGGAAGCCGCATTTCGCTAGATGCGAGAGAAGTGAGGCATTTGTTTATTTTGATGGTGGGACTATTACATCGAAAGCCCACGTCTGTAACTCATTGTTTGATGCGAAATTATTTCTATTACACGGGGCGAAAATTGACGGTTATCAGATTTTGTCAACAACATTCACTGATACAATTCATACTTATTTGAAGTTAAGTTGTCAAAAAGTGGGGGAAGGGGTTCAAAGCTGGGTTTGCGAGTATAATTCCAGAATGGGTATACCCCCTAAGCCGCTATACACGTCAGCGCCGTAACTTCCGTACCAGCGAGCGATGAACAATACTATATCGAAGGATACACTTACAGGTCTAGTAACCAAGTTTGTTGACACGTGACCGCGAAAAAAATAATCAATCAATATTTTTTCAACACCAGATAAATAGTGGAGGTCTGGTACGGCCAGTCGGGAGAACTCAAGAGACGGGCTGCTTTGATCAGTCGTTTCGATGATTGATGAATTGATAGAATTGATTGGTTAATGTTTCTCAGCAGGTCAACGACGTTCTTTAAGCTGGGCGGTGGGTTGTCTTACCATTCTGGCATGGCCGAAGCCGTATGATCTCGAAATACTGCGGATTACTGTGAATATGCGTAGAGAGATTGACGCCATTAGAAGAACGAAGTCATGAAATGAAATATCATTCAATATATTTTCCAGAACTATAAAACAAGTCTTCACACATCCAAATGACTTATTTTCTTCAAAATGTGTTATAAACATATTAATAAATAATCAATGAAATTAATTAATTATTCATTTTCTACATTAAGATATAATAGATTAATATTGAGATATACGCAGAAAATGATACTCACCCATTTTCTTAAATAATGTTGGTAAATAGTATATCTAAATCCATTCTTTCATATACACATATACCAACTTATCTAGCCTATGAATATACATGTCTATTCTACTTTTACCAAGAAATAGTACCTTCCAAACTAACAGAACAAATTGAAAAAGAATACACTAAATTTCGTAACTTTTTTAATGATAATCTTTCCTGATGGCGAATGCATGAATAATTTCCTTTAAGTAAAAATTTGTTTCAATACTTTTGAACCTCTTAAAATAACAAAATATTAAAGTTTATATCAAATTTCTAGTCGGATAGTTAAATTAATTGTGTACGTGATTAAAAGAGCGCAATAAAGAACATGCCTTTAATCTCTAATCTATCCACACACGTCACCGCCGCGTTGGTACACCTCCACCCAAAACATCACCCGAAAAACCCGTCCGCCTGCAAATGAGAGATGGGATTTTAAATCTTAAAATGCAGGAAACACGACCAGCCCGCGATGAGGTTATTACGTTGTAATCGACTTGCATTTGAAACTCTGTTCCTGTCCATCGTGCGTTGCCAACCAATCCGGCGGTGACCGCAGTTTTGAACGATTACAGGCAGAGCGTGTAGTTCTAATTTCTAGCCGGCGCGCATTTACAAATTCCAACAACGATTGGAGGCAAATCGGCGGAAATATGCGCTCGACGCTTCTATATTGACACTAGTGCGCGGGCGGGGCGGCCGTGAAACAGAGCGGGCCTTCGTATTTACCATTCGGGCATCGCCGGGGGCATAAATATTCATCCCGCGGGGCAGTTAGCGCGAGCAAGACGCATTAGGCCGGGCGGGGGAGGGAGGGAGGGAGGGAGGGAGGGAGGGGGGGGGGGGCGAAGCGGGTCAACGGCAGGCGGCGGCTGCTGCCGGGCGCAACTGTGGATTCCATTTGTCTTAGCGACGTGGAGGTGGCGGTGTTGTCGGGGCACCAAGGCGTTGTCGGGGCGGGGGCGGGGGTGGGGGTGGGAACGACGGCGGATTTGGTGGAGATGGGAATGAGGCGATGGAGTGAAGGCGGGGGGTGATGGGGATGACAATGACGACGGTGGTTGCGGATATGGGAATAAAGGCGGGGAAATATTGGGGAATGATTTTGCGGATGATGGCAAATAGTGACAGATATAGGAATGGTGGCGGAGATGGAAACGATTAATTGATTAGTGTTTCCGAGCGCAACAACTGCTAATGTCATTGGTCTCGTAAGCGTAGTGTACGTTTTTATTGCGGGAAGTGAAATTTCCGCGCTGGATGAAGAGATGCGGCGCGGACCTACATGGCGGTTAGCGAAGTTTTCTCCAACCAGGTATCTCTCACTAGCGGGGCACCGCCCCAGCTACAGGAACAAGCTCTGAACTCCCGATTGATCTTCTGACATACTTGGTGGTGTAAGTCTGTGTGTATCAAAGTAAGGGATAAGAATAGGGTAAGGAAGAGGAAGAGAAAGAGGAAGAAGAAGAGGAAGAAGAAGAGGAAGAAGAAGAGGAAGAAGAAGAGGAAGAAGAAGAGGAAGAAGAAGAGGAAGAAGAAGAGGAAGAAGAAGAGGAAGAAGAAGAGGAAGAAGAAGAGGAAGAAGAAGAGGAAGAAGAAGAGGAAGAAGAAGAGGAAGAAGAAGAGGAAGAATAAGAGGAAGAAGAAGAGGAAGAAGAAGAGGAAGAAGAAGAGGAAGAGGAAGGGGAAGAGGAAAAGGAAGAGGAAGGAGTGATCGCGCGCGGTCAGTATCCCCTTTGTTTGTGTGCTGCTCCAGCATTCGCGTGAGAAGTGTAGACCGAAGAAACCGCGGAAAACTACCGATAAGAGCAGCAGACCGCTGGAGTTCTTCTCCAGACAGCGGCTGAATTCGACCTAGCTACGTTGCCAGTGCCTGCCACCGTTGGAGCTCGAACCCTAGAACCTCTTAGTCAGAGGTACTGCACTGACATCGATTGATGCTCTATGCCTCTATGCTCTATGCCTCTATGCCTATGCCAGTCACGGAGATGATAATAATGCATTGGGGATGCAATGACGGCGGTGGTAGTGAGGATGGGAATGAAAAGGATAGTGGCAGAAATGTAATAAAGATGTTGGTGACGGGGATGGAATGAAGAAGCGAGGATTTGTGTGTTGGATTGAGGTATTTAAGGAAAAATATTGGAATGGCTGCGAGAGTTGGTTAAGAAGGATACGAGATAGAGGGTAATGATGAATGTTGACAAGTGATGAACGGTAAATAGTATTCGGTGGGGAAAAATGACAAATATTGGTCAGCATTAGTGGATGGATGTGAACAATGGCCAATACTACCTGGTGATGGTGAGTAGAGGTCGGAGTTAACAAATTATCCAATGATATGATGACGATGAATGGTGATGAATGATGACGAGGGTGGCGGCTTTTAGGGAGAAATGGTGAAAGTTGACTGATAATGGTGCATGGCACTATATAGTCTTGGTGATGATGAAAAACAAAATGAAATAGCGAAGGACAGCACATTGTAGCTATTGGTGATTGCAACTACTAATTGGTACTGACGGGTAATGGCTAATTGTTGTTACTCGCAATTAGTGATTGTGATGATCAATTATGAGCGTTCCCAGCTAATGTGGAGCGGCGGTGGATATTGTACTCTTGAATGAGTGATGACGGTTATGGACAATAATAATCGATGATGGCAGATAGAGGAAAGGGGTGATAAGTAGTAACAAATTATTATTTTGTGAGCAGAAAATCGCAATCGATGGCTTGTGAAGATTGTTGTTGAAATTTTCCAATTTGATTCTAGTTGGTGCGAGTTTGGGGTTTGGCGGAGTTTGCGTTTGCACATATGCTGTGTGTGTCCGCTGGTAAGTTCTCTGAAAGCATGTGGAAGCAACCTTGACGAGAAATGTGTGAATTGGGCGCAGCAAACGAGTTTGCTTTTCATGTTTCAGTGTCAATTTACATTTAATTGTAAAACGAAAATTGTAAATAGTCATATAAATAATATTTATTTTATAAAAATGTAAGAAGAAATAACGATTTGAGTCGTCCGTGAAGGGAGCGCTACCTACCCCGTTAATTTAATGCAGTCTTTGGCTGCATTCATGTAGTATATGCAGCAAAAACCTACACATCAGCAGTGGACTATTTATTCTTATTAAGTAAACCCTTCCGATTTAATTTTATGTCTGTCATCACCTTCTGAAGTCAAGAGCCACCGTCTGGGTACGTCACAGGCAGGAGCGAGATTTTCGGAGGAAAATGACAAAATTCACATTTTAATTGATGGGTACATATCCTTGAGACGTTGGCTATGCTGAGATGGAAAGCAGCGCGTCGTACCAGTAAGATGAAGGGGTTCTCCCAAACCAAGTCACCAACGCGCTTGTGTCAACGGCCAACGGGCAATGAGAACACATGGCCTCCAAGGCGGATCACCAAGATGGCCGCGGGGACCAGACTGTTATTATGCCCGGCGGCGTAATTCTGAGATTCAGCCCTGTCTCTTAACCGCCGCTTAAAAAGCGACCCGAACGCCCCCCTCCCCCGACGCCTATTAAGCGATATTACGAAGCACGGGCACTTGGGGCTTAATTCGTCATATCGCCCGCCGTGACCCCCTCCGAGTCTTCCCTAAAAAACGTTACATCACTTCATTTGAGGTTATTGCAGACACTGAACTTGCGCTTTAGACATTCAGATTAGTATTTATGGCCCTCGGAGGCTACTCCACAATAAAGGGGTGATCTTATTTCTGGTTAGAGGTCGAAATATATTGTCGTTCATGAGGGAATATATAAGGTTGTTTTCTGGGTTCCGAGATTCTACACATACTCATTGTGAGTATATATTAAACAAGACAGATTACATTTCATAAAATCCACAAGGTCTGAAATCATATAGGCACAAATCTGAACGAATATGGCGAAATCCAAGTGGAGCTGAAAAACGTTTAAACAGTTGGGATTATAGGGAGGTTAAAGAAGATGAGAATGAGATGAGAGATCCCATCCAATGACTTTGTTTGATACATACTGTAACTTCTTTAACTACTTCAAACTGCAGAAATCATGAATGCCAAATAACAAAAGCGATTGAACAGATTAGAATAAAGATAAAATTAACAATGATGAAAACTATTACTTCTAAAAACAAAAAATACCTTAGAAATATAGTTCTTATAATTTAATGATAAAAGAAGGAAGAAGAGTAAAGTGTAGAAAAGAAGTAAGAAATGGTGAAAAGGACTGGCAAAAACTGAGGATGACGATGAGAATGAGAAAAAACCGGTAGCAAAAAAAGGACATACACATAATGAAAACATTGGCGACTGACTCTTAAATTAATTAATTTACTATTTTATAATAACAAAATTTGCTTAATGAAAAAAACTGGGAGTGAAGAACACTAAGAGAACAAGAGAATAGAAGAATGCCGATTTTTTTTACTGTCCAAAAAGGTATAATGCAATGAAAGAAGGCGAAAAAAAATGAAAAGTAGAAAAAAACAATTAAGGAAGTACAAAAAAATGAAAGATGATTATCGTTTATGACCCTTTAGGAAAGCATGTTGTTGACTTTTTTTATTGCTCACTTCTTAAGAAAGGAAAATATTGTAATTGTGCGTCGAAAAACGGAGAATTTTCGACAGAAAAACTCTTATTGCCGGACACTGGTAACGGAAAATAGATAAATCTTGTTGCTATACAGATTTTTCTCTTGATGAAATCTGCTTCTTAAAGGTACCCTTTGAAATAAGGTCAGGTATAATTTTTACAAACTTTGAGTACTTTTCGCGTAATTGTGCGTGAAAGTTCGGAAGATAAAGTAGGTGCTGTTTTATCACCACTAGTTTCTCTTAATTTCCTCCTCGTCTATATCAAAATACTGCAAACAAATTTGTGCTAGGCATTTGGAGTGAACTCTCTGTAATTTGCAAAATTGCGAAAAGTTTACATTCGAAATATTACAATATTGAGGATAGAGATATTTAACATATACAAAGACCGTTATAAAAAATCGGATCTCTCAAAAAGTCTTATGCATTCTTTTGAAAAAGTGAATAGTTTGCTCGCAATTTCTACTTATTAATGCATTTTATAAAACTAATGTATTTTATAAAATAAAACACTTTTTCAAAAAGAGCTCGAACTTTTTTCCTAATTTTCTTTCTACGGTAAGAAGAAGAGATGCTTAAAATCATGGGTCAGATCTCATTACCGATGAGCTCTCGGAATTTAGTAAAACTTGAAATTTAGAAATAATGAACGGATGTGTTGTTGTATCACCACTAGTTTCTAATTTCAATTCATACATACCATTTTCTAATAACATTGATATACGTGAATGGCCAGAAAGGAGTCGATGAGATCATTTGCGGCAGAGAGCTGAGAAAAAGCAGCATTAGAGACACAGGAAAGAATGTTACTGACGATTAACGAGGCGAGTGTCTGGTTCACTTTTTCTAATAACAATTTGAACAACCCTTTGATTACCGCATTACTATCCCGCATTGGTTGAAACTGCATGCGAGGCACGAGAGGCGATGTGGTCAAGCGAAGCGAAGGCAGTGCGGAGAGTGGAGCCGGGCGCGGTGGCGGGGGGGGGCGGGGGCGGGGGCGGGCGCAAGCGAGCGCGGCCGCAGCTACCGCCGGCAGTGATAGCTCACGCATGAGCCATTGTGCCGCGCGCATTGTGGGGAATCGATTTTATAGAACGGCGCTCCCCGGAGACATCGGACCCGCCCCTTCCCCTCCCCTCACACTTTCCCGCTCTCCTTCCCACCGCTGCCTCCGCTCCGCTGTGGCACGGCCTGCTCCAGGCCAGACCGCTCCACTGGCCCACCCCTTTCTGACCCGGCTCGTCCCGTTCCTACACACACCCTTGGCATACCCGCTTCACCCGATCCCTAGCTCCTCTAACCAGAACGTTCCCGCCCCTCCACCCACTTCAATCTCATCCATTTTCGCCCATCCCCGCTCCGCTCTACGCCTTACTTTTACCAGCCTCGTCCCGTTTTTACACCCCCCCAGCTTACCCTCCTCATCTCAATCCCTTGCTCCTCTGCCCAGATGGACTGGGCAGAGAGCATCCCATCCTCTCTGCCCAGCTCATCCACCCATCTCTATCCCATCCATTTTGGCCTATCCCCTCCCCCGCTCTTCGCCTTTCCCTACTCGCTTCGCTCCATTTCGCTTTTCCCACCATCCATCCTTCATCTTCGTCTTATCCGTCCCCACTCTTCCCCCTTCTCCCGCCCCGCTCCACGCCACTCAGTCCTCCACACCGCTTTCCTCCTCCCCTCCATCCCCGCTGTCACCCCACTGCGCCTCTCCCCAAATCTTCTCACACCACACCTCTTTCTGAACTCTCACCTCTCCATCCCCGCTCACTCTCGCATCGCCCCACCCCCTTCTCAGTCCACACCTCTCCATCCCTACTCGCCTTCAACTCGCTCCGCTCCGCATCGAGCCTCCCCGCACCGCCCAGCTCCACTCCGCGTTGTGCCTGTGGGTGCCGCAGAGCGGCCCATTCATTAAACACTCGACGGCGCGGCGCCTGGTAGAAATTCGTGCGGTGGTCGCTCGAGTCCAAAGCAAATTCTCAGAGAGCTGCCCTCTCGCGGGCTTCAGACTTCGGCAGAGATACAGTGGACACACGATCGGCGGTGGAGGCGACGAGATCGGGAATTATTCTGTCGTAATTTCGGTTACTGAATTAAACGTTAATGAAATATGAAGTATCAAATATTATGTTTTCAATTATAGGTCTTTAAGAACATAAGATATTTAGCTAGACCACTTGGTCTAAAGTAGCTAAATCACATGGGTAGACCAGTGGTCGTAAGTAGCAAAAGACAGACAAGTTTGGAAGAAACTTAAAATTAATGTGCAAATTTTTGATATTTTAGTTAATACAAAACACTAAGTTATTATATATTATATTCTGTTATTAAAGATCTATAATGAAACTATAGGTGTACCAATTCACATCTTCGTTTCTGCGAGATGCCTTAGCCCTCAAGGGATCTTACTGGCTCAAAATAAAAATT
Source organism: Gryllus longicercus (assembly GCA_038098605.1). Taxonomy (NCBI): domain Eukaryota; kingdom Metazoa; phylum Arthropoda; class Insecta; order Orthoptera; family Gryllidae; genus Gryllus; species Gryllus longicercus. Next base: position 1,899,132 of record JAZDUA010000171.1, on the reverse strand, counting down.
AAATAAATTTAGCTAGACTTCTAAAATAGCTGATTATATACCCAAGGAAAAATATACGATTATTCCTGAGGGGTACGTGTGAAAACCGAGCGTTGTAATTACATCGAGGCAACATTGTATTTCTCTCTGAAGGTGAATATATACTATTTTTCCACAATCAGAATAATTTTGTGAGACTCATATTTCAAAAATATTAAACCGTAAGTATATCAATGATGTGTCTAGTAGGGAATGTAAATATGCATATTGCGTCTTTTGTCATAGAAATATCGTAGTAACAGTCGAAGAGCAATTCTGTGTTTGGTGATTGGGCTGGCAGAAAAACAGTTTATCGCTCATGCTGTCGTATGCTTATTTGTTGCAACGTGTTGAAAGAAGAGGGAAAATTATTTCCTTTGAGAGCAAAGCTGCTGCGCTTATTGTTACGCACAAACCTATCCTGACTTACAATTGTGAAAAAAATGTATTTCGCGCCAAAGATATCTCATTCTGCAAAATAGTTTGAAGAATTTCGTTTCAAAAAGCAGGGATAGTTGTCTAAAGGGATTAAATTACTGCACTGCCGGGGTCTCGTTTTAGAGCGCTAAAGCTCTTGTAGTCATTGACGCCCGAGGTTGCTTAAGGAAGCGAAAGAGGAGGTAAGATGGCACCCAGACCCTTCCCCGCAGAATAGCGCTAGGCTGTCATTCGCCTGGAAGTGATTAGGAAAACGACGATAACCTCTAAACAGAAAATTAAACTCTCGAATTCCAGTCCGACAGGCGATACACACCCAATGACGTTCTAGTGATGTCATTGACATTAAACACAGTAAGCAAATTTCCAGTTTCTTTGGAGATCGAAACTGCGGCCTCCCAAAGAGCTCAACAGTATGGCGATACTTGTTTGTCGCTATCAGTGGATGCGTCGGCCACAATGCTCAGAACGTCGTCTCCCTCTGGCTTAGGTGATACACAGCATCAACTGATGTCACTATAGTGCCTCTAACCGAGAGATCCCAGGGTTCGATTCTCTACGGAAGCAGGAGTTTTGATACTAGCTAGATAGCTAGGCCAGTTTTAACTGTTGTCTGGAGGAGAATTCTAGCGGCCGGATGCTCTGATCTGTAGTTTTCTTCTACTCAACACTGCTCAAACGAATACCAGAACAGTCTCCTAATACATGGGGGAAATACCGTTTCAAATCTTTCTTTTCCCTCCCTTGTCGTATCTTCATTCCTTGCTTACACACCATTACATGCATTACACTATCAAACAAGTCTGGAGGCCAGTCGAGAGCTGAGAGCTTGTCTCGGCTAGGGAGGTGGCAGATAGTTGGTTCGGGAAAACTCCGTTAGACGACGTGCAGATAGGCATGAGATATCACCACTCACTGGGAAAGGATCACCTCCATTTCCCTAGGAAAATCATATACTACACCTACGGGACTAATGAAGGAGTCGATGACACGAAACCGGAAACACGAAATAATCAAGCAATCAATCGAGTCTCGCAGGATATGCCAGCTGTTGCTAACAACTCTAATGTAGTAAATTGTTATTGCTGAGATACTTTTGTGACCTTCAGATGTCGCATCCACTTACGTGGGATTCAAGGCTATTTAGGTGATGGCGAATTTCCTCGTAGGCTGCAATTTTTGTGTTGGCTCGAGAGCTTTGCGTTTTACTCTCCATCTTTTCGCTTTGATTTATCGCTCGTCACTCTTCATCTTCACACTGCATCTTCCTCCCATCATTTTTCATCATAACGGGGGATGTTATTCCTCTTTTCATTGCGATTCTTTCTCTTGCCATTTTTTTATGCTTTAAGCGCCTAATGTTTTTCCTAGGTTTACCTTCGTATTTGGTTTTCTTGCCGTCCTCCTTTCTCTTCACCATTCGCTTCCCATTTTATCAGCACGTCTCCCGTTGTCCACCTTCCGCGTTTCTCGTTTTCACTACCTCTGATCCACCGAATTTCACCCTCCCCTCCACGATACTCATCTTCCACATTTGTCCTTTCCACGCGTTTCTCACCCAGTTACTTCCATCCTTCTCCCTTCCATCTCCATCTTCTGCATTTCTTCTCTCCTCGCGATTCTCACTCATAAACTTCCACCGCCCTCTATACTATGTCCACTTTCCACATTTTTCCTTTCCATCGCTTCTCTCCCACCGATGATACCCATCTTCCACATTTCTCCTTTCCACGTGCTTCTCACCCATTTACTTTCACCCTCCATCTGAATCTTCTGCATTTCTTCTTTCCACGTGATTCTCACCCATCGACTTTCTCCCTCCACCCTGCGATCTCCATCTTCCGGAATCCACCGCCCATTAGCTTCCGCTCTCCGCCGCATTCCCTTCGCCCTCCGCCCTTAGTCTTCCGCCCTGCGCCCTCCGCCGCGCGCCTTCCCCCCCCCCCCGCAGGCGCGCGTGCATTTTGTTTGGTCCGCAGCCGCGGCGGCGGCGGTGGCAGGCGGGCGGCGCAGGGCGGCGCAGGGCTCATGAATTCTTCAACGGTTAATCAGAGAGAATCTGAAATTCAGTGCTGCGTGAAACGCGAGTTGAGGAAATTGGAGTTTATTTGCAGGAATCACTCGCCGGCCTGGCCATAGGCTGCAGTGGCGGCTGGGCTGAGGTTGGGCGGTTGTGTAGACGCGGAAGGGAGGGCCGGAAGGGTCGGAGAGGTGGCGGGGTGAATAGCTGCACAGAACTGGGGGAAGGAGTCTATTTTTTGGTTATTTCGTGTTTCCGGGCGAGTCAACTGCCAGAGTCATTAGTCTCGTAAGTGTAGTGCATTTTTTCCTAGTGAGGTGGTTGTGATTGTTTCGCCATTGGATGATGAGATCCAGCGCCGACGTACACGTTGGCCGCCAGGACATCGGGCTTTTCCCGAACCAGGTATGTTCCTCTAGCGAAGTTCTGACACAGTCGGGACAAGTTCTAAATTTCTGATGGTCTCCCAACGTGAGTAGTAGCGCAATGCATGAAACGGTGAGGATAAGTCGTAATTAAGGAGCGAGGATTAGACAAGGAAGAACAAGGAAATATCGCTCGCGGTCCGTGACCCGCCTTTTAGGGTACTACACCGGTATTTGCCTGGATTTGATCGGAGAAACTAGGGACTACTATCGACCAGACTCACCGGCGCTGCAGTTCTCCTCCAGATAGCCAATGAACTCGACACAGCTCTGAAGCCAGTGTCTAAACTCCTGCCATCGTTTGGACTCGAAACCCAGACCCTTCCGGCCAGAGGCACTGCAACGACCTCAGTTAATGCTTTAAGTTATGTAAGTCATGTAAGCTGGTTGGAAGGAGAGGGGTGATTTGCGGGTCGAGTGGATGGTGGGTGACGGGGTGGGGGCAAAGCGCGTCAGGTCTGCGGTTGCAGGCAGAGGAAACGATGTGGCGACGGGGGCGACGGAGGCCGACGGGGGCGACGAGGGCGACGAGGGCGACGGGGGCGACGGGGGTGACGGGGGCGACGGGGGCGGCGGGGGCAGCGGGGTCGGCGGGGTCGGCGGGGGCGGGGGCGGCGGGGGCGGCGGGGGCGGCGGGGGCGGCGGGGCGGCGGGGGCGGCGGGGGCGGCGGGGGCGGCGGGGGCGGCGGGGGCGGCGGGGGCGGCGGGGGCGGCGGGGGCGGCGGGGGCGGCGGGGGCGGCGGGAGTTGGCGAGAGGGCGGGGGCTGTGGGGTGATGGTGGAAGGGGTGGCATGGTGGTAGTGGCAGGGAGAGATGGTAGGGCTGCAAGGTGGAGTGGTGGCTGTGGGGTGATGGTGGAGGGAGTGGCATGGTAGTGGCAGGGAGGGGTGGTGGGGGCTGCAAGGTGGGGTGGTGGCTGAGAGGGACGTGGGGGAATGAGCATGAGTTCAGACGCAGGGAGCCCTCTGCAAGTCAGTTTATGGCTCTTGAAAATTTGAAAAGTTGTAAATAAAATTAAATATCCTTCAAAATTGGAAAACTTTTTATACTTCAGCCATTAAATTAATATTGAACAAAAATGTTTCAGTTTTCGTGGATCATAGAACAAATACTCTTAGTAGTCATTCCGTCTTACCTTCACCAAATTTTAAATAATTGAATTATTATTGCTTAGTATTTCTTCTTCAAAAAAAAAAAAAAATTGCAGCTCGTAACATATATACAAAGTCCTTTAAGACAAAAGTTAATACAATACAAAAGTCAGTGATTCGGAGGATATACTTTTAGAAACGTTCTTCTCAAATATTTTCTTGAAGTTAAGACTAAATGATGATTTTGGGTGCAGTGAATATACTGTTATTATAATAGAAATAAAAATCTTATAGTTCAGTAAAACACATTCTCATGACTATGTATGAATTATACAGGGAATTGCTCTACACAGAGCTTCAACCTGGGACCAGAGGTGTTTCAGATACATACTACAAACTTACGATACGTGCTTTAGTACTTGTTGGATAGTTATTGAATAAGAACAAAATATGGTACGGACTCCTATGTGCTTATTAAATTGCTTTTATGAAAAATATGGGATTGATTAGAGAAAACTGGTGAATTGACGCATTGAAACAACTGGTATTTACAATACATACGAGCATATTGACAAGGAAGATTCAGATGCACTGAAGTAGTTAGCTGATGTGAAAAATTATCTTCAATTACGACTCGAAAAAAATATCTAACCTAATCAATTGAAAATGTATGGATTACAAATTTTTACAAATTCTCATATTATTTTATCGTAGTGCCGGGTATGAAAGCTCAATTACTCTTTAATTAATAGCTTACATTTTTAATTGTTATTCGATGTACCACCATGAGACCCATGTAGGGACTCGAACTTCGTCACTAAACCCAAGATCACAGACGCTTGTTAGAGATTTTCTCGATCAAACGGTGATGAACCATAATATGGAAATGAGGATTGCATAGGAAACGAAGGATCGCCCGAGGACTCTGGCCTTTTGAATAGGATATTACTCCGGCAAACCCCGGAAGTTGGGACGAGGAGACCACGTCAATCGCTCAGTGCAGCTGATCTTATCGAGACAGTAATTTAGACAGATATTTGGATAGGGTAGAAACTTGTACATGTGATCTCCCTGTCTACAGAGCTTCATAGGCTTTCCACGCCTTTTAAGCCGAGAGTTGTATTACACAAGAGTAATTGAGAATCATTCAAGAATAATTAGAATTCATGTGTGTTTTCCAAATTTTCGAATATTCTTTAATATTGGACCTCTCGATCTAGGATTAATTGAATTTTTCTATTGTTGGGCGCTTTAATTGCTATGGTCACTTGTCAGAAGTTCCCGACTGGTCTCCCGATGTTGTGTGGGAGTGTAGTGAATGTAAGTGAGTTTGTGTAACGGGAGAGATTTCAGTTTCTTAATGCTGCTGCCGCCGCCGGAAGTTCAATTACCCAAGAAACGAATTTTTCGTCCGGTATTAAATATTCGTCCGTTCCATGCAGCGACGTCTCGTTTTTCCGGTCTCTACTTAATGGGGGGTGGCTGGTGGGGGTGGGGACGGGGAGGGGGCGTGTCGGCGGGCGAGGGGGCGTTCCAACGCTCCTCCGCCGCGTCTCGACGTCACCATCGATCGCACATTAGGGCGACAGATGCGTCGCGACGCCCTTCGCCCCCTCCGCCTCCCTCCCTGAAGGGCGCCCTGTCCCCGATGCAGAGCCCCCCGCCCCAACCCCCCACCCACCCCGTCCACCGTCGGCGCGCTGCACTGCGCTCGCGGGCTGCATTCGGAGGGAGCCGAGGTTGAGGGCCGAGGTTTAAAGGGATGTTTCATATGAGGTGGTGTACGACCCTGGTAAGTGAATAATGTGATGAGTAATTAATTATTTTGTTTCGGTCAAATTTATGATCATTAGGGGGAGAATTTTGATGACCTGAAACATTGTCAAAAATGATCAATAAAATTCACTTAAATTACTTTAAAATTCCGTAAAAAATGACGTAGAAATTGATCAAAACCATATCAGGTGAACAACTGGATATGCTACTGATGTAAACGAGGCTTCTTCCTTTTGTTCAAGTGAAGTCAGGTTGTAAACTTTGGGTTTGGACTGTTCTTTAAAAGAAAATCTTTGCCTTTATCGCGAAAACGGTCGAACTCACAATAGCGCCGATAGGCACTACAGGAACCTTAGATTACAAAGTACACACAACGGCTGACATTACAATATATGAGCGAAAAAATCGAAGAGGCTACTCTGGAATTTTTTGGTGAACATTTCTTGCATCTCGTAAATATTGTTTGAAGCAAGTACCATTAAAATAATATTAAAATCGATGAAATCAGAGAAAAATGACGATGCATTAAAAATGACGTAATAATGTAAGAGATGACTTATTAGTGGAAGTCGATGAAAAATACAAAAAAAAACAAATAGAAATGGGACATTCCGTTTGGTCATAACATTAAATGTATTTCTATACCAAACGGCATTATTCTAAAGTGAAAAGAATAAAATGTCATTTTATTAAAATCCACCCCCTATTCATTAGTCTGGTTGGTTGAGTGCACATTATATCTCGAAGGAGGCAGTGTTCCAACCCTGGTAGAATGTGAGATCTGCCGCTTATATACGATATACGACAGCTTGCGGGAATCTCTCATCTAGACATCTCCCCTTGCATAGTACTGATCCAGCCGGGACAAGCTCCAAGCAACCGACTCGTCTCTCGACGTCTGTGGCAGTGTAGTGCATGCTAGCGTAAGTATGTGTAAGTAAAGAGTGAGGATAGGCGAAGGAAGAGGAAGGAAAAATCGCTTGCGCTACATGTTGTTTATTTAATCATTATCCCAGCATTCGAGCATTCGCTTGGAATTGATCAGAGAAATCTCGAAAACTACCGTTTAGAGCAGTAGGTTTCTAGAATTCCTCTCTAGATAGCGACTGAATCCGCAGCTTTCACACCAGTGTTGAAAATCCGCCTCTGCGGGAACTCGAACGCAGGACCTACCGGTCAGAGACATGCAATGGCAAATGTTTTGTCCTCCGTGGTCATTGAACCGGTGAGAATGTAGTGAAATGTCATTTGACCTTCAAAGGAAGATGTAAATGTGGAAAATAATAATGAAAAAACCTATGAAACACTAGTTTTCAAAATGTATGCCTATTACTCCTTCGTTTTTCTCGCAACAATTATCTCTATATTCGCCCAGCGCACGTCTCTTGGCGCCCGTTCATGAACATGCTCCCTCTTCTTGTTCTGCAACGCGAAGTCAAGTGTTTCAAGACCTTGGCCGAATGTTTTAACTTGATTCCGTCATCGCTTGCCTTTCTAAGTGAGACCATGTTTTGTAGCCACAACGAAAGTGTATCTTTTGTTCGGACGTGAAACAGCCGAGCCGAATTTTTGACGCAAGTTGCGGACCAAGATGACTCAGCTCAGAGCTACGTAAACTGCACTAAAGATTGCGGCACAACCTATAGCGACATGTTGACAGTTTATTGTCTTATCGCAAAGAGTCTCTACTACTCTTTTGTGAAAACCACCAGGATGTCCAATATATTAAATATATTTTGTGTATATGACTTTTGAAAATTTTCCCTTCGAGTTGAACAGAAAATGGTGTTAATGGTGTTTTCTTTTAAATATGTAATTATCGCATTGAAATAATTATAATAGTGGACAGAATTAATTGAAAAATTTCATGGCTGGCAGTTTTCTGTAGGGTGCGTAATTATATACAACACATCACCATAATTTCACATCACGAGCCGCTATTGACATGCATGAAATATAAGAAGTGTAGTATAAGTGAAGCACTGTTGGAATCGCTTGCTTATTTAGTTGCGAATTCGTAATTAAAGCATAGTTCGGAAGGGTGAAAAAGTCTACACTCAAGATGATTTCGAGCGCATCAACTGCTAAGGTTATTAGTTTCGTAAGAGTAGTACATGGTTTTGCTCGGGACGTGGCAGTGATTGCTAGACCGGGGTCTGACCTAACGGCAGCTAGCGGGGTTTTCCTCAACCACGTATCTCCCACCAGCGGAGCGCCGCCACAGCCCGGACAAGCTCTTAGCTCCCGAGCGATCTCTAGGCATGTGTGATAGTGGAGTGAATGTATGTGTGTAAGGGGTGGGGATAGGACAAGCAATGGGAAGGAAATATCGCGCGCAGTCAGTGCCTGTTTGGCAGAGTACTGCTTCGGCATTCGCCATTCTGGTCGGAAAACTTCCCATCAGAGCAGACGATTGTTAGAATTCTCCTCCAGACAGCGAGAGAACTCGATCTAGCTCTCTGGCTAGTGAACATCCTGCCGTCGTCAGGACTGGAACTCGAGGACCTCCCGGTCAGAGACACTGCAGTGACATCAACTGATGCCCTGTGCCACCTCTGCCGGTCCACATTTTCGGTAATTGTTAAGAACCTGGAGCGACCAGTGCGGTAGTGGACAAAGCGCTTGCCTTACATCTCTAAGACGTAGAGTTCATAACCCGATGGAACCATATGGAATTTCATTGGTCAAACCGGGTTTGCAGAGGGATTTCATCGGGTTCTTTCGTTTCTCCTTGTCTCCCTTTCCACGTTTGCTCCATCAACATTCATATCATTTTATAACAACCATCAAATTTAAAAATAATTTGTTTACTCCAGGAATGGCTTACTTATATCTTTGTATCTGATCAGTACCTCAACACTACGAGGAACGTAATTCAGGAACACCTCACGCGCATTAAAACATTAGAAAGTGGAAAATAAATTCTAATATGAGTACATCCAAAGATTTTACACTGCGTTTCCTAGTCTTCCTATTCTTCGCTCAATTCGACTCGTCAGTATCATGGTGTTCTACAACCGCCCCCGTCTGATATCTAGAAGTTCTGATTGATACCAGACTGTCATGGAAAGACCACGTCACCTCCAAGATGATTGAAACCAATAGACGCTAAGATATTCTTCGACCAGTAATTAATCGTCATTCCACCTTTAAGGTCCATTCTTCTCTCTTACCTCCTTATAAGCCATTTTACGTCCGCTACTCATGTATCCTTGACTAGTCTGAAGTAACTCTACCTCTACAACAATCAACAAAATTTAAATATTCCAAAAGAAGTTCTTAGAACTGCATTTAACACCCCTTAGTACGCAAGCAACACAAATATTTACGAAGACTTAGCCATAGAATCCGTGCTAACATGCATCACCAGACTTTCTCATACATTCTTCCAAAATCTATTCCCAGTTTTCGGGGCACCTCATTTCAACCTAGGTAAATGGATCCCGTGGAATCTCATCCTCACCCACTCCCCTTTTTCATCTTCCTCCGTAATGAGGCTGAATAGGTAATGAAATACACACTCCTCTCATCAACAGTCAACAATACGCAACCTCCCTCTTTAATATCAGCAATTTTTAAATTATAAAGGTTGCCACAGATATTCCCTCCGCATCATTTTCGGCTGAAAATGCTCGCTCCTAACGACTGAGAAACCGTATGGCGGAAAGTTATATAATCACCACATTCTGCAATAAACTTTATGGATTAAGAATTGTCATAAAGTGAAGGATATCTCCATGTTAAGAAACCTCGATAGCTGACGCGCCCGCAATGAAAATCCACTCAATCTATTCGCATCTTCCAGATAAATCCAATTAGAAAATTACGAAATGTAAATTTAATTTCCTCTATTTATTCTTGCCTCAATTAACGGTAGTATTTGAAGATTTCCTGGTATTTTCATGGGCAGAGAAACATGAAACATACACACAGGTATTTATTTCATCTGGAAAAATCCTACAGCTGATAGAGCTGTTTCGCGATGAATGAATGGCATTGAAATATGAGCAATGCCAACCCCCACATAGTATCTGAATGAGTGGATATCTAACAATATCAGGGTCATTTAACTTATTGTAAAACAAGTTTCAGGTTACTTCACTTTTAATGAATGGTGAAGCCTTGCAGCAATTACGAGGGACTTCCCATCATGCACAGTAATTATTGAATCAAAGCAATTCATTATTTGGTTTCATATTCGATAGCAGTTAAACAAAACCGGACATAAACCGAATGCGAAAAGTAATATTTCTGCGTGACGTACTGCAGTGATGAGTTTATACCTTTGCTTTAACCGATCTATTTGCAAAGTCTATTGTCCATACTCATTGTGGTATGTTGAATAGATAATTCGTATTGATGTCCAGATTGTGTGTATCACACACGTATTAGAATGGGTACAATATTAGCAAATGTGGAGTTATATTAGTGGATCAAACTTTTTTCATGTGAGCTAGCAAAAATGTGTCCTTACAAAAATAAGGTAAGATTATGTAACTAGTTAACTTAAATATATTGTTCAATTTAGAAATTAACATGCTTTCAAAGGTTCAAATAAGTGCTGGCATTTTTATTGTCATGGGTTGTCACAAAGATAATTAAATGGGAATAATACATTTACGTAATTATAAATATGGACGTTAGCAACAATGGTGGTATAGAAAAGAAATCGAGGTGGGCTTTATTTTGGAAACAAGTGAAGGACGACAGAATTGAGAGTGGGGGAATTACTTATTATGTTAATAAATAATGCAGAGAAGGGACACGTGAGCCAATTCCGTGGGGCAGAAAATAAATAAAAAAGTTACTACGAGCAGGAAACCATAGAATAAACAGACAATATGTTGAAATGTACGTGACCAATCAGAAGTTAGACCGTGTGAGAAGAATCGAAGGATCGGCGCGCGGGAACCGAAGAAGAGACATGTTTGTGTATAATTTCGCGCGGATGAGAGATGAAGGGCGCGCGAGATGACAAAAGGTGGCAGACGATGTTCGGACACGGTGTGAGTCAGATGTAGGAGAGAAAGCTATTTGGCATATATGTTTACACAAATATGATTCACAGCTTAATACATGATGAAATGTTGATAACTGAAGTAAGTATTATTATTTATGAGTAAAAAACAAAGAGTGTTCCCAATACAGAGTATCTGTATAGACGGCCTATCAGACATATATTAATGTTTATCATGACGGAGCGACCTTGGAATAACCTTCGGGCAACAGTCGGGTGAGATGTGAAATTTTAAATAGTAAATTCAGGAGAATAACTAAATAAAAATGTTCCACGAACGGTCCCCAGTCAGATTATAAAAAATTGAAAAAAATGAAAAATTAAATGCTAGTATTTTGCCAACATTTGAACGCCATGCTGCAGCTCTTCAGGGTGTAAATCAGAATGGTGATGGAAACTTCGTCAACTCTACCTTAGACACTGCGAAATTGAAAAGCTACACAAAATATCGGATTAACTGGACGTGAGAACCTTCTCCTGCATCTGTATCTTAAACTTAACGATATCGGTGATATACTAGTAGTTCTACACTAAATTATCATCTTTGAAAGTCGTTCCATTCTTATGCAACAGTCATTTTTCATGACTAGATTACTCGACCCCAAAGGAACCTTTGGCTCGGATGCTTAGAAATTCACATAAAGAAAGCACTCGAAAAGAAGTATATCCGAGAAATAGTTTCGGAGAGGAAAACAAAGAAATTTCCAGAATTACACAAATCTATAGAGGGGAATTGGGATCGAAGAACTTACATTGACCTAAATAATGAGAAAGTAGGTCTAGAATGGTTTAGAATGAGGAGTTTGAATTAAAAAAAAAGTATTACTAAAACATAGACATATGTATACTCTGCGGTACAAGAGCACTGGTAACATTTACTTCTAAACTGTGAAAGAAATGAACCACATTGCATCTACATATTGCAAGCGGTGGAATATGAAATGACAGTGCAATGAAAGTCTGGACGTTTCAATTCTACGGAATGGCCAACCACAATTTACACGTCTCCTTGGACAATTTCACTCTTTGGTCCGACACACGGGACAGAAAGCAATAACTGCACTTCGTCAGCGGAAAATCCCGCAACAGCAAATGAACAAACTCGTAGAATCACCATTATTAAAAATTAAACCTACTACTGCGGCACTAGAGAAACAGTTGTAACATTGTTAGAAACAGTTCACATATCATTCACAAATATCACAGAGCTAATGTTACGAGATTGTAATTTGCTTCTAGCGACATTCAATCATATTCTATTCAATTTGTATCGAAACTCTCACCGTAACCTCACTATACTCTGAAGAATGGCATAAGAAAGTTAGTACTTCAATTATTTACCTGAAAACAATTTATGAAGAGTGAACATCACCTTTCATTAACGAATTCTAAGCGCCCATCCTCTGAGAACCTTGGGTTTACAGCAAAACAGTCTACCGGCTTTCCCAAATGTTGTCAATTAATGTTGCTGGTTGCTACGTGATTACATTGTTCTTCAAAACCACAAAGATCAATTGCCATTTCATGACAGTTGAAAACATGAAAATTACACCAACTTCCTTGGAAACTGGAAACCTGATGCCGGCATGAAAGGGGCCCCATTGAGAACTATTCTATCTGTGTTGGCTTGAATTCTGATGCTGGGAGAGACCGTAAGGCTGCTGGACAAGATCGATATATCGACTCAAGCTGAGCTATTTAGATATATCGAATCAAGCTGCGCTCTTCCACGCGTATTGCGAAAAGTTAAACCGCCTCCGTGAACACATTATAAAAAGGCATTTCAGAGACTCATTCAGTGATATGTTATATATGTTATTCAGTTACAATGAGTCAACATTAATGTCTTGCCATCATTGTTGGTTAAATTTTATCCCAGCCCCCAAAACCCAGCCTTCAATCCTGAACACTCAATAATGCATATTTAATGAACATCCGACATCATTATCATCGTTAATCAGACAGCAGAAACTGCAAAAGGTTTAGCCTATTTAAATTGGCCTATTTAAAATTAAACTGATTTTCAGAAGGAACTAAAACGTACAAAACATGTAAGCTAAGAATTGTTTGCAGATTTTCAAAGAACGTTACTGTAGTGCAAATTATTACAAGCTAATTCATTTACTATCAGCTGTTGTTTTGCAAATTAAATGTTGAGAACAATGGTTTAAAAAATTGTTAAGTATGGTGTATCTATGAGTAGGACAATTTGTTGATATATAAATCGCTAGAGGCACATTATTTCACTAATAACCACGCTTATGACCCATGGCTATCTTATATTTTATATCCAAGGGACCTTAGGAAATGATTACCTAGAAAAAAAATTACGGCCGCCCTTATATACATACATATATATAAATACTGGTGTTTGAGAAAATTGCAACACCCAGAGGAAATGGCCGGAAACATATCCAGGTACTCTTTGAATCCATGCCACGACATATACAGGCTCTGATGTCAGAATCACTCCTCCAGGTCAAAATGTAGGTACAGTTCTGTAATTCTAATCATTTGTATATTGTAATCTTCCTATTCAATGGGGGTAAATTTCATTGTAAAAGTATGTCTCCTTCTTTGTGTTGCAATTTTCACAAAAAAAGTGCATATGTATAAAATCACTAGAACAAAGAAAAGTCTAATGACACGATAGCCAACCTTAACACAAACTGAGCTTTCGTGCAGTAAAAGAGCGTCTGAAATGCATGAAGCATTGCTGGTCGACCCTGCTTTAACGTAATTTTTATGTTATATGTATCGTTCATAGGCTACAATACCGACATAACTCTACACATGAAGTTTTGGGACAAAGCTGATTGAAGGTTTTCACTAGTGGCTGAAATGCAGATACCGCGCGCTTATCAATTCAGAGTTATGGAGTGAACATTTTTAAAATGCTGCGTAAGAATTCTGTAAACAGTTATAATATTTGTTATAAAATGTTTCATGAGGTAAGTCATAACTCCAAATTCATATTTTTCAAGTTGTGTCAGAGTCGCAGCTCATGAACGAATCAAAGATTGCTGATCTCCCCTACCCGGCAAACACAAGCCTAGAAATCCAGGTGGGTGCACACATCCCATGAAGTCAGCAAAAGCTTAGTCAGCCACGTGAGGGTCCGTCGGCTGAGCAACAAACTCCACGCAAAGACTCGCGGCCGGGAGCGCGAGTGCGCGCCGCGATGCGAGCTTGTTTTTTCGCGCTGCTCCGCGGCGCGCCCCCTCGGAAAACACTCGAGGGTCAAGGGGCGCGCGGGCGGTGGCGGGGGCGGGGGTGGGGGCGTGGTCGGAAGCGGGGGAACAACCCTCGCAGCCACCACGAGGGGGCGCCGCAGCAGCAATGCCTTTGATCTCGGCCGGGAAAGCGGGCGATCGCCGTGCGGGCAGGCGCGCGGGTGGGTTTGCTCTGTGCCGCGGTGGTAATCCGGAGCAAGTAGTTAGACGCCACCGGTAACTAACGGTCGTTACTCGTATTAAGGAGTGGGACGAGCTAACAAAAGGCGAGTGTGCGTATTCGTTTCTGGGGTTGAAGAAATTGATGTTCGGTTTTTTAACATGGCGAATTGAAGAAGTCAGAGTAGTAATGTAATTCTTTTTAAATTTAATTTTGTTCACCGGTCAGCTATAACACTGTAGATATGATGGTTTCAGAAAATAATTTAAAAATGCTTACGTTCTTATTTTACAGTGAGAAGAGCTTGGAGGCGCGGGGGATAAGGGTTTGCTCTGTACAGCGGGTGTAATCTGTAGGAAGTAGTTAGACTTCACCGGTAACTAACGATCGTTACTCGAATTAAGGAGTGGCACGAGCTAACAAAAGGCGAGTGTTCGTATTCGTTTCTGGGATTGAAATTTATGTTTGGATTTCTTCAGTGTGGTCAATTAAAGAAGTCCGAGCACGATTGTTATTTAAAAAAATATTTTTATACATAATTTAGTAATAAGGCTTTACATGTTGCGGATTCAGAAAACAACACATATATTCGTTACCCTATTTACATTTCAGGTTAAGCTCATTGGGCTTTTGATCTAAATGTGTTAATTTAATGGTTTTTTGCAGGCGATAGTGGAGTGGCTTACAGGGGAAGGGAATTATGATTTTATGGCATCATGGGAGTCTGGTTTGGGTTTAAAATTGTTGGAAAGCGTGAGGTCGTTCTTCGTAGAGGATTAGCGGATACAAAAATTGATGCTGAAGGGAAGCGTAGGAAAAAGTTGCTGTTTGATGATTTTATGAATAATATCAGGGATGGAATGCCAAGATCGCGTTGACGTTATTGTGGACAAATCAGTGGGCGTTAGATATTTTACGGGAAAATTTATTCCTCCATAAAGTCGGAGGTTCCTGTTGCAGACGTTTTTAAACATCCGTGACAATGTGCGAACGTGTCTATACATCTCTGAACAACATTGGAAGAATGCGACACCTTACGAATTTGAAGCGGAACTTTACAATTAAATTGTATGGCAATTGAACAGTTAACAAATAAATATTAAAAATAATATAATTTCTGGGATTATCTAAACCAACTGGGAATTCCTATTATCATGTATTTTATCCTCAGTGTAAGAAGTCATTCTAGAAGCAAACGCTTTATGAATTATCTATTATTTGTTATTCATTTTTCACACATTATTTTATGGCAAAGTAAGATACGTTTTTATGGGGACCCTGTTTGCACTCCATTGACCGCCTGTTGAGAAACTCTGCACAAAGGAGGGGAAGAATGCGACACCTTACGACTTTGAAGCGGAACTTTACAATTAAATTGTATGTTCATTATAATAAATATATGACAATAATATTACCTTCAAGTCAAATATGTAGCAAATGTGTAAATTAAAATATATAGTATATGAGTGTTATAGAGTCAGAGCTAGATATTAGCGCCAAGAGTAGATATTAGCGCCAAGTTGGGCTATGGGTTTTGCGAAAATAACATTTTCGGTCTCATGTGATAAACGTCGTCACGGCAGATTATCAGATTTACTTCAGTGTCAATTACTTTTGGAACGAAAACTAAACAGGATTTAGATAAACATCTAATATGAAGGCCAAGAGAGCTGAATGAGATAAGATATGTGAAAGAGTAATAAATAGAGACTACTGTTTTTATTGGTTATTCTGTTGTTTGTAATTTCATTCGCGAATCACAGTAAGCAATAACAAAGAATAAAAGCTAGATAAATAAACAAAATGTCGGTTTATCACATTTACTTCCAGCCATTATTGCAGCCAAAAGATCATTTTTCACAATTATTTGATCCTCTAGTTTTATAATTTCAAATATAACTTTAATAATATTATTGAAGGAAAAAGCCTGGTACTATATGCAAATTTCATTGAAAAATTTGAAACCGCCCTTAGGAAAATGTCATTTGAACATTTACGAAAAGCAAAAATTGCTATCTTCAATTTTTTAGTTTTAAGAAGACGCGAAAAAATTAAACTTTTGTAATTTTAGAAAATTTAGGGTTAGCATTTAACATTGTACCTATGAGATCTTTGTAAGCGTATTTCATACTACTCTTAAGAAGAAATTTAAAGACACAATTTGGAGACAATTTATGTGACATTTTGAACATGTCCTAGGGACTTGATGTACCGCACCTACAAAAACTAGTGAATTATCAAAATCTCAGGGATTAAGATTCAGGCCAGATGAATTGGGAAATTCTAAGAATTGTTTAGGCGCTAGTGTTGCTCTCGGTCAAACCAACAGACAGACTGACAGAAAAACGGACGGACGGAGGCTTTGAAGAAAAGCACTTTGACGTTATCAGGAGATCCCAAAATGTGTATTTCCGTTAAAATATCAGTATTGATTGTTCGCAGCATTACATATCTTTCAACTGTTTTACGTGTAGAGAAAGCAAGTATACTTATGAGTAAGATAAAATAAAAATTTTCTTTTTTAGGAGCATTATCATATTATTTTCTTCTCAATTTGTATTTTAATAGTATTTAATAGTAGTAGCATTCCAGAAAATCAAATGTTACCAACTGGGTAACATGCTGCCATTGCAAGTTTCCAATAACTCAAATTTGGGACGTACACAAATTTGGGGTAACGCTTAGGTTAGAAATTCCCTTTAGTTGTTGTTGGCTGTCATATATTTGAGCAGAATTTGTGATCAATTGGTCCAATGGTTCAAAAGTTATTTTAAAAAACTGCAATTTATACACTCTCTTATATACCCATATACAACTTCAGTAATGTGTTCCTAAATTATGAGTAAAAAATACATGTCATATCATATTTATTCAGAAAGAGTTGTACGAAAATATGTCATTGAAATATTGTCTAAAATGTTTTGACAGAATCTCCGAATTACCAATACAAATAAGTTAAATTTTAATACATTTTCTTCTGATTTTAAGAAGCAAATCAGCTAGACGTGTAAAAGTTCAAATTTTATATTCGAAAAATAAAATCCAAGAAAACTGAACGTAAAAATTATTTAAATAAGTATTTTCGAGCATATATAATACCAAATCTGAACACAGGCACAGTTAACCAGTTCTTTAGTGACACTTCTTTCGTTGTCAAACAAAAAACGTTGAAAGCTTTTGTAAATTTTGTCATTCTTGTTCGTTTCCGTAGTTTCTTTCAAATTAAAAGGGAAATCGTTGCTGAGCAACGAAAGAAGAGGCTACCGCCTCTGAAAATGGGGTCTACTAGTACTTGCCTTCAGGAATTGAATTAGAAAAAATTCGAGGGGATCAACCATGCTATCCGTCCGTGCAACATTTGGATGTGTGAATCTCATGTAAAGTATCGGTACAACAACGTAAGTAGTCATTGCATTGGGGGAATGATATGATGATTGTATTGATATTGATTGAATGATATACAATAATATCGCATTCATATAGTTGATTAATATATTCAGAATGAGTTTATCGTACAATAGGAATTTGATATGTAATTTTTTATGATAAACGTTGCTTTGAAATAATGTGATAGTAAAAATCAAAGCTCTATAAACTATGAAAGCTATAGGCATTTTATTAACTCTGTTAGGTCAAATAACTATTAAAACAAAGTATGCTCGCATAATATTGGCAAATATTAGGAATATCCTGAAACTTTCCTTTTGCCTTCGTTAACGATTCCAACGAATAACTAGTTATTGTTTTAAAGTAATTATTTATGAAATGAGGATCGTAAGTGTCATTTCAATGCAATATTGGAGTATAATGAAATAAGACCGTTAGGGCCGAGTTCGATAACTAATTTAGTAGTATACCAATGAGATTCTAACGATACCCATCGAATTCACTTTCTGAAAATTACATAATACTATTAATTGTATTTGAAAATTAATTAGGTATGATTATTCAACCTCAAACAGGAAACAGACCCATCTTGAAAGTTAAGAGACGATCACGAGCAGTTCGAAAACTTGTGTTATTCTTCTCTTGTCGATTTACCATTTTGATTTTTGGTTGTCCGCGTAATCAAAGAGGCAGAGTTAAAAAGTGAACACATATTAATTTTATGCTACCCACCAAAAAAGGGTGTAATATTTGAAAAAAAGGGAAGTAATAAATTTCTTTTGAACAAAACCGAAAACACAGTAATGTAGTTAGTGAGGAATTACTTTAAAACTGTGCCTATTATGGGCCTAAAATGAGAAAAATTTTAATCCGTATAATAATAATAAAAATAATAATAATAATAATAATAATAATAATAATAATAATAAACGAAAATATTAAATTCGTTTACATTGAAGTACCTTACATTTTACATAAAGTACCTTATATTTCATTAACATTATGGGTATGTTAACATTTTCCTGGCCGAGTAAATATTAGTGTAGAACATTAAATTATGGTTGGGGAACCAAGAGACACATATGTAAATCATCAATTTTTCCTTATTAATGATATGCTTTAGAAATCTGTCGCTTAAAATTAGTTAATAAAATCTCATGAGACCCATAAACTTTTTATTTCCAGCATGCAATCAAGTTTCACAGCTGCAGCAACCCGTACGTATCTCGCCCACTGGGACGACAGAAACCAGTAAAACAAAACACACCGTTGAAAAACACGTAGCAGCATCAACACCAGAAAATACAGCGAGTTTCCCTGCTACAGGGTGACCAGCGAACGCCATCACCCGGCGCTGCGTTAGGCGTTAGGTGCCCGCGCGGCGTACTTGTCGTCGGAACTGTGGCCAAAGCGTGACCAACAGAACGGACGCGCCGCCCGGGGGGGGGGGGGGGGGGGGGGTCGCGTCGACTCCGGAAAGCCGCCGGTCGGACCGGCGTCGGGCGCGCGCTGGCCGAATCTGCTCGCTTTCTTTGGAGCCAACGCACGTGCGAATCCACAGTGTTGCGTCGCATCCCAACGCACCTGCTCCGAAGGCCGGCTGGGACATCTTGGAAAAGGTACCGCGCGAGTCTCCACAAGAGCACCGGGAGGAAACGCCGCTTCGTGACGTGGACACGTGACCCGCCGCAGGAGCAAGTGCAGCATTTATTTCTGCTGCTTTTCGGACGGCCCGCCGTCATGTTGGATTCATCGAAGGTCGTATTTGCGATCCGTCCTTGGCTGGCGTGACGTGGCCGGATCGATGAGAAGTGTTGCTACAAGGTCACTTGGAAGAGCTATCACCTTTCCCGGGTATAATGGGGATCCAGCGTCTGAGAACTTCAGCGTCTGCCAAAAAGTTTAGGTGTTCTCGTCTGAAAGGGACGTATCTGAAGGAATGTGCTTGGAGCCACTGCAATGAATCCCAAGCACATTCATTCGCGTCCACAGAGCTGTCCTCATTTCTTCACGCAGCAGAGGAGAAGTGGTAGTTTCATCAATCTCCCTGTCTTTCTTCTCGCTTGGCACAGACGTGGGCCTTGTGGCTGTGAAAACCAACGGGGATCTCTCCGACACTGCCTACCTGGCTAGGACGAGTGCACTGTAATTCAGGCAGAGCTAGACTTTAGCTTACGGGACATTCTCGGAGGCACAACGCACCTAGAAAACTTGATTGTTCTGCTGCTTGCTCAAGTGTGGCAGCTGCGGCCCGGCACACTGAACAGTTGACTGCCGCTTGGATGGGATGATCCTTGTTTCTTTGTGAGCGATTTTGTCTATAATTTCCAGCAATTTTCGCTTTGATTGAGCTCACGGGCGAATTCCCCGGACGCCTGTGTGTGCTCGGAATTCAGGTAGAAGTCGCCAGCTCTGATCTTCAGGAACCCAGAGAAATTATATCGGCCAGCCTTGATCTTCAGGAGCCCAGAGAAATTGCATCGGCCAGCCTTGATCTTCAGGAGCCCAGAGAAATTGCATCAGCCAGTCTTGATCTTCAGGAGCCCAGAGAAATGGCATCGGCCAGCCTTGATCTTCAGGAGCCCAGAGAAATTGCATCAGCCAGACTTGATCTTCAGGAGCCCAGAGAAATGGCATCGGCCAGCCTTGATCTTCAGGAGCCCAGAGAAATTGCATCAGACAGTCTTGATCTTCAGGAGCCCAGTGAAATTGCATCAGACAGTCTTGATCTTCAGGAGCCCAGTGAAATTGCATCAGACAATCTTGATCTTCAGGAGCCCAGTGAAATTGCATCAGACAGTCTTGATCTTCAGGAGCCCAGAGAAATTGCATCGGCAAGCTTTGATCTTCAGGAGCCCAGAGAAATTACATCGACCAACCTTGCAGCTGTCGGAAAAGCCGAGCAGTACGATTACAAGTGCAGGTTATAACTAAATAGCAAGTGCGCATGTAAATGTGAATAGTGAAAATGAATGACTTTGTTGTTTTTTGGAAAATATATGGCTTTGAATTTTTACTCAGGGTACACATGATTATTTTTAAAAAGAGTCCCACAATCTCATTCTACATCTGAGCATGGTCAACAATTTCAGATAATTATCTGTTGAAGCTGTTCCAGTGTAACAATTTGTAGAATTTATGCTACTCACGATTTTGTTTCAGATTGCGTAGGAAAAATAAATGTAAGCAAAGTAACGGGCAGTTCATTTATGTAGAATTTTAACACATCTTGCCTAAAATGAAAAACTTCTTTACACAATATCGATTATTCTCAGACGTAACAAATCTTAAAATGCGATTAAAGAGAAATGCTTAAATTTCAACATTTTATCTGGCCAGATATATAAAATTTATAGAGATACTAGACAGAGATATTTTATAAAAATGAAGTAAATTGAATGTTATCAAACTTACGTAGAGATATAATGTAATTTTGGAGGTCTACTTACTTTTCCTAATAGTATTAAATCATACTAAATTATATATTTACGATGAAAATATTGTGATACACATATGTTCGCAATGATTAATAGTACAAGTATTGGATTTACTTCAGTGTTTCACATAATGTAATTCTATGAAATTAGAAGTTGTAAGATATTATTTAGAATTAGGATTACGACATATATACACATAATACTTCGACATAAAACTGTACCGTGAGAAACCGACATAAAGATTAAGAACATAAGTTAAATCACACATTGAAATTTTAGATAATAATACGTGAAGTACGAGTGCAGAGTAAATTTATGTTTTCAAAATATAAATCAATAAAAACCTACCAATTTTAACATTTTTGTGCGAACCAGTTTTGAATTACATGATTTCTCTCAGTTCAAAGCACAATTAAGTAACGATATATGATCAAATGAAATCATAATCAATTCACTCATTATAAATTTTGCACTACTTTTCAAACATGTTTATACAACAATGCAACTTAAAAGACTGACATTCACTTATTTTCGAAGCAAAATAAACATTTTGCTCTGTCCAACAAAAACATCTCTGTATTTATTACAATAATTTAAAGATTATGGAAAACCACATGAACACCACATTTTAGAAAACTGCCTTAATTTCAATCGAAGACAAAGTACAAAACTGAATAAAGATTTAGATACTTTATTATATTCGACTGAATGGCAGGATCAATTAATCAAAATTTGTGAAAACTGTAATATGATATATAATTATAATTCTGCTGTCAAATATATTCTGTTGAAATATGTCATTAACTCTTTTTATTGGCTTTGTATTTCAATGAATTCAATGAATTAATTTCATTCCTTCAGTCAACATTCGTGAACAACGTAACTTATTTCATGACAAAATTTCCTGTTTTTCACAGTGTAATTCCATTGTATCTAATTATAACTGTTTATGCGTGGAAAAGAAGCCAAGAAGTCGCTAATAACCTACTATGTGTTGATGTGACTAAATAAATAAACCAACTAAAAAATCTCTGAAATAGTAAGTCATAAAGTTTACCAAGTTTGTTTTAGTACACCTCATTAATATTCTTCTGCAGCTGCAATAATGACAATGAGAATAAATTATAAAGCCTCTACAAATAAATTTATTTACCGTTGCAATTTACCGAATTTAACTATTTTGATAGTAATGTCTCTATATCTTAAGTAAAGGTTTGCTTCTTTCTTGCGTTACATATGACAAGAACATCTTCAATTATATCAATGAGTTAATAATATTTGCAAAATATTATTTATTTTAATGCATTAGAAGCTCATAAAGCGAAAATTCACGAAACAATGCAAGACTAGTATGGCCTGCACTCATTCCGTGTTTAAATTCATCAAATGGCATACGTACACTTCATCACTTGTGTTTTGATGTCGTGTACGACTAGTTTAGAAATTACTTTGGTACTTCAACTTTTTCCAACAGGTGACAAGCAATCTGCACGTTTGGGCCCTTACAGATCCCTTTCTGGCTGAGACTGTTTCTTCCAGATTCAGGCAATGAGGTACTACCATCCCCATCCATAACACAGATGTGGCTCGGGAGCTCTTATTGATAAATGCCCTACAAACTACTATATTGAATTAGCGTACCTCGTGAGTGCATTATGAGATATTATTAGAGATTTTATTACAAATTCAGGAGCAACAGTTCTCTAAATAAAATAGTGAGCATAGATAATTCTATTCGCTTCTTTTGATCTTAATCAAAACATTAAAAAAATTAAAGTGCTTTTATATCTTTGGTGATATGCGAACAATTCTAACATTATGAATTATTAAGTATTATGTATACTCATCAAGAATGAACCGTATAAAAAAATAAGAGTGTAGTAGTTTAAAAAAGGGGGTTCTACGTAGCATTCTCAGATCAAACTCCAGCAACGAATACAACAACAACAAAATCCCAAATGACGTCTGATCAACATTCGCTCAATAGTCCTGGCAATAGATGCATGAACGTGATTATGGAGAAACTTCTGAGCAGCACATTCAACGCAACACGATTGAAACGTTCTGATTTCACGCTTTTAGTTTCTCCATAAAGATGAAGCTTCCTAATGGCCAATATTAAACTACAGGTCCTCTTCGTCGCCTATGGGTGAGACATTTTTACCTACTTTTCTGGACGCACTGGACAGTGGTTCGCGGGCTTCTGGTGCTGCCAACGCAACAAATTATTCACCTTGACGTAGCCTAACATATTTTTATTTTGTTAAAAGTTGGAATCAAATCAAATTTGTACTTAAAGATACTCTAAATGATATAGGTGGTAAAAGTGACATTTGTATTTTAAAGTAGTAACGGTTGCAACTCGAGGCAGATAGCTAGAGCAAAAACACACACACAAAACACGTTTACCATGTTCATCACTTTTACTGCGGGAGCGTTAACGGCTAAGATCAGTAGTCCCGTAGGTCTAGTGAATGTTTTATCATGGTGGAGGTGTGATCCTTCTCTGCTGGATGGTGAGAACTTGCGCCTATCTACACGTCGGCCTGCGGATTTTCGTCAACCAGGTATCTTCCACTTGCAGGGCGCCAGTGGATCGAGCTCGGCTGGAGTGCTCCAGCCGAGTCAAGCTCTAAGATGCGAGCGGTCTCCCGGCATGCGTGATAGAGCATGGCATATACGTGTGTGTGTGTGTGTGTAAGAAAGGGGTAGGATAGGGCAAGGAATGGGAAGGAAAGATCGCGCGCGGTCTGTGGCCCGTTTGTTAGGGTTCTACTCCGACATTCGCCTGATGTTGATCGGGGAAACCATGGAAAAAACACCAATCAGAATTGCCAACCTATAGAATTTTCCTGCAGGCAGCGACTGAATTCGACCTAGCTTCTAGAAAGTGTCGGAAATCCTGTCACCGTTGAGACTCTAACCCAGGACCTCCCGAAAGCACTGCAATGATATCAATTATTGCCTCATACACTCAAACCATTATTGTACCATGTGTAACAAATTCTATTTTTTTAGACATTACAGGCGTTCATTTCATTTTTAGATTTATTATTAATTCTGCAATTAAGTGTGAGAACTTGGTGGCAGAATACATTAACTTAACATTAAACTTATTTCTTACCTTACTTTTCTACCTAACTTAAACTTATTAAAAAAATATATTCAAGTATACAAATCACTTATAGATACATTAGGGCCAGTTGTAGCTGTTGTGGTCACACGAAAGTATTCTGTTTTCTTCGTTGCATTCACAAATTGATCTGGATACTAGATTATAGTTTCACTTTTTTATGTCTAGTACTAATAATAGAACTTGAAGGTCGCTATGCGCTTTTAATACTAGATGTCTAAAATAGTAATTGATGCTAAAGAAAAATACAATCTTTTCATTTTCGAATGCTCTACATTATTTAATCCATTACTATATTTTCATCAATCATTTTTCAGATATCATCATGGCTCCTGTCATAGTCACCACTTCATTTTATTCCTGTTTGGTTGTCTGGAATATATGAATAAAATGTACTTGTCATTGTGTACTTTTGTGCATTTAAGTTTTAGAAATAGTGAATTTAAAACTTCTAATGGTGAAATTAATTATTTTTTTCTTCACACTAGCTCGTATCGATCGGTCGTCACTCGGGTGGTAATATTTTCCCCTGGATACATGGTGTGTATTTATCGTCTGGTTTAATAAATTACTAACATCACTTAGAGATAAAATATATATTTTTTGAGCCGCTTTCTGAGTTTAAAATTACAATAACAAATACGGTCTTATGATTCTTATAAGATTATGTTTTAATTACGAATTGACTGCTGTGAAATTTTGTTAAAGCTAGTCTATTTATGGAGTAGGCCAACAATTAAAGCCGCTACTTTGTTCAAAATTTACAAAAACAAAAAAATTAATATTTCATAAAATATAATATACAAAAATGTACTTTAGATGAAATAATTTTTCGTAGGTAGTAACAATAACGTATTCACGAACTCACAATAGTCTTCGTTTTACTAGATGCAGTAAAATCCAAAGAAACTGATTCTGAAATATATCATCTCTCTTTCTTTCTTTCTTTCTTTTGTTAAGCGATAAATGAGATAATGTTGCAATGATACTGTTACGAAATGAAAATATAGATTTGTTTAAATTGTCTGAACTCCGTGAAAAAGAGATACTCGGAGGGATGTAAAAGAGACCATCAGGTTCGGACGGACGAAAGTTGGTTAGAAAGGGACAGGACAGAGTTCGCTAATGAATGGACGTCTCAATGGACGACCGGGAATATTAACGTGACATTCGGGTTTCCAAAACAAATAGTAACGACTTCAGGATATGAAAGTTTGGTGAAACCTTGGGGAAGGTACTCCAGTAAAAATTAATCGATGGTTCTCCAGTACGGAACAATATATCCGCGGAAGTGGAGAGTGTAGCATTTGCCAATTGGTTTTGGTTACATGAATTCAGGCATAATATTTGTGTATAAGATTTGTGTTTAACTTAGTGTTTTTATTTAAATTACTCAAGAGAGAAACCAACGTACAGCGACGTTTGATGAGAGCTAAAACAGCTGCAGCTGGATTTATTGGTGTCACATGAACGCTATTCACTTGTGCATACGCTTTTGCGGGGACATTGAACAACTAAGACAATGAACACAATTTTTAAATGGCCCCTTCTTATACCATTTCCACGCCATTTAAAACTTTTCTTCTCTACCTTCTTAGACGTTTTCTATCTGCATGGTTTTTGATAGCGCCATAAAAGAGCTTCATGTGAATCGTCTGAACTCATTTAAGTTGATGAGAAATTAAGTGCTCTCTACTAAACAGAGAACATTATTAAAATTATTAAAATTGTCTTAAATAAACAAAATAAAGATGTGATTGATTGAGATTTTCAGAATAATCCCGCAGCCCGGAATGAGACTGCAAACCCGGAGTATCTCAGCCAAACCCGAAAAGTTGGCAATTATCAGCATATAGCACGTTCTCTAAAAAAAACCTGTCATAACACAGAAAAAGCAGTTTTGAGAAAAAAGCTTCTGAAGATTTCCACGTACTGGTGCTATATAACAGGAACTGTTACGCGCTCTAGCGATATTTCTAGCAATATTTTCCTCATTACAGCTATGGCGATTTATTTGAATTATAAACCATTCAAATTAAGCTGATGGTGTACTTATCTAAAATCTCTTATTTTTGGGTTATGATACATTTTTAGAGGACGTACAATATGTGCAGTAACCCTGGCATGCGTTACGGAGAAGCTTTCAGGTAGCAATTTAAACGCTGCACGAACTTCCAACGAAACATACCGAGTTGTACCTTTTTCCTTTCAGCTAGGGGAGAATAGGAGTCCCGTACCCTAACAAATGCAAGGAAGCACAACGCTTCCGTTCCTCGCAAGTCTCCTACGTGTGAGGGGCACAGGGTAAGCGTGTAACGTCAGAAATCGTTCCGTGCCCTACAATGACGGCTACATGACGTGCGGGCTGCGTGCCAGCGCGTGTCTGCGTGAGCGCGTGTATGCGTGCGTGGGTTGATGCACGCGTGACGGCCGCCACCATGTTTCACGTCGAAACTCCTGTTTTACATCACATCTTCCGATGAGTCAATGAATTCGTTGGCCGTCTTTCCAAACACATCGGAAGTGACTGGGCCATGGAACATTAAACGGGGGTTATTATTAGGCTGACAGGAATAGACGCTTAGGGGGAGAGACTAGCGGAAGAGTCATCATACATTTTTTCGTAGTAGCAGATGATCTATTGAGATTATTTAAATCAAAATGCGGGAAAATGAATCTTTCATCTATTATTATGAATATTCAAATTCTAATTCTTATAGAAAATATTCTTAAATTGATGCAGTGTCAATTATTTATTAACAGTCATGTCTTCTCGCTACAGATAATTAGAAAATAAAACATTAATTAATAAATTAAGATTTAATGTTCATATTATTCATTGCAAAACAATAAGTGTTCTTATGAATTGTATAACACTTGATCTGAATTATTGCGCACTGCATAAACACATATAGTAAATAATCGGCAACACGTATTTTTAAGAGATATTTGATTTTAAAATTGACATTTTTATGAGTGTGACAGCACAAAGTAGAACTTATTTTACATCCTTTTTGAAGATTTTATCAAGGCAGACTTAATAAATGCGAAATGGTTGTTGTAGCTGTGGTTGAATGATTTCAACCTCAAATCAAATAGAAATTTTTGGGATTGACAAATTTGTAAATAACATTGTGTTAATTTAGATTTCACAGTTTAAAAATTTACCTAATTGTATGTAAAATACAATGTGCTTATGAAGTTTTAATGGAATTATGTGTTTTAATTTTTCTTCCAATGTAATATGATAGAGAAAGCTAATTTAAAAAATAACGTAAGTGTGGGCTTGTATTTGCGTCCACGATAAGTTGCTAACTTCAATCCATATTACTAAACTTGAATTGAGAGTTCTTAGAAATCTGTTTCCATTTATTATGAAATAATAAGATAATTTACAATGCAAATTTGCTTGCACTTAGCAATTAAGTAAACTATTAGTTTTGAAAAACTAATTTTTGATTATTTTTTTGTATTTTGGGGTATTTTGAAAAAAAACTTGAAAAATATTAAAAGAATAATTCAGGCCTAATGTTATCATTTATACAATTCATACAACATTAATGAATAACATTAGAAATACAAAAATCTATTAAAAAACACTAAAAATCTTGGGAATTAGTCTGTTCTCAACTTTAGTCGTTGAATGTGGCTGGTTTTGCGACTCTTACTATTGGACATGTTCCGAAAATTTTGGAGCTCGACCAGTTTTGAATCGGAAGAATTATACAATAGTTGTTTTCTTTAAAATATAAATGAACAAAAAAAATTGTTTGCTAGCAAATGTTCATTTACGTATTACACATGTACTGTATTCGTTCATTATCTATAACCCTTCACCGTGCAATATCTTTAACCGTGCATCTCAGCTTGCTGATGCGGGACGATTTTTCGCAGGGCGTGTCTGAAACAATGTATATGTGCGTGATGCACATATACATTGTTTCAGAAAAAGATTGTTAGAGATACATTGTTACTACGTATTTTTTTCATTTATTTCTGCTTGGCCCGAAGGCCCTCAGCAGCCGAGTACGATACTCGGGGTATATTGAATTGCATTAACATTGTTTAAAGAACATTAATCACAGATGAATACATTGAGTACACGTGGATTGAATGTACGAAGCCACATCGGGTACATGATGATCGAGGGGGGGGGGGGGGGTTGAAGGACTGTCGCGGTAGTTTCCGCTGTAGTCGGTTGTGCTGAGGATTTTGTTTCAGATTTTGAAATATACGGCTGAGGAATTCTGGAGAATTTTAGGATAGAAGCGAGTAGATAGGAGGGAGAAATGGACGGAGATAGTGATACAGCGTTCGTTCTGTAACTGGGAGTTAGGTACAAACCAGGGAACTTTTGTAATGGTTCGGAGGAATTACTACGTATTGAGCTATTGGACTTGAACGATTTGTTCGCCTAAAATGGTATTTTTGTATCAGTATTGTTGTACACTTTTTAGATTTATTCTGCGCGAATCACTACGTGAATTATTTGGAATATTTATTCTTTTCAGCATAGCTTCAAGAATCGTAATTACCGAAATATCGTTATTACTGAATTACTGAATAATCGTTATTACTGACATATTATAAATAATGATAATAAAACGTGAATTTCAGAATAGAATCATCCACCTGTCTGCCCAACGAATTCTATTTTTTTTTCCAAACGATGTGCAGTTTCAGAGCCAGATCCTTCTCGTTACATGTCGCCATTTTCAAGCTGAGTAGAATGTTTTGATTTATATATCAATACGACTTTCAATCAATCGATTGTATAATGATTACGCATACGAAAGTAGAAATGTGCGAAAGTATATTTCACGTATTTCTTAATCTAAGACAGAATTACAATTAGAGCCTGTACCGAGAGTACCAAGCACGTCTTTCTACTCAACCAGACGGAAACCATCCGTGTGCCGAGATCGTCACATCGCATTGAAGGATAATTCTGACTTTTCCCTACGTAGAATTTGAAACTCAGCCTTTCATATGTTCGGATACCATGCCCCCAAGTGCGGAACACATCAAAATGGCGGCGGTGGCCGGCAGGGTCGCTCCCTAGGGAAGGAAGCGGCGAGCTAATTACAAGCTACCTGAGCTGGGGGGCGCCTGGGACGGGGCGCGAAGGCGAAATTGGCGGGGCGGATGGGGCAGGCCAGGCAGCGCCCGGCGCCACCCTTGCGAACCCCTCGCCGACGCCCCTTTACAGCCCCCCATCCGTCCCCTGGAGCACGGTGGTGGGAAAACACGCAAAAATAAAAAGCAAAATTAGTTTTGACCAAAATTAGCTACGATCGTATAAACATGCGGGATTCTATCTGGATGGCCTTGATGGCTAAGAGCGTGTACCGACTCAGCGCTTCGGTCCGAAAGGTCGCGGGTTCGAGTCCTGCCTTGAGTATTGAGGTTTGGCCCCTCGCATGTATGTGTCACAGAGGGCCGGTTTCACCAACCAGGATGAAATTCGTAGTTGATCCGAGTTTCGTTGATCCTGATCCGCGGAGTCAAGGCCACTTGATCCCTGTGCGTTTCACCAACGTTTTGACACTTCGAAGTTAATCCGGATCCATGATTCGTGAGCAGTCGTGAAAATGCGCGGTTGGCAACAATTTTGCAATGCATTGTGGGTATTCTCGCGGTCAGCTGTAGGAAACGAGTTGTTTTGATTTCATTTCGTTCCGCCTGTGTGGTGTTGTGTTGCGTTGCGTGTGGTAGTGTTCTTGTTCGGTGATGGATTCACCTGACGTTGGAAAGAATGCATAGACTACGCCCAATTTCTCTCCAGTTGAAAGAGAATTACTCGAAAGCTTAATGAGGAAATACAAAGAAAGTTTTAATGCTCGTTCTGACATTTCAAAATAATCGCTTCTTTTGGGAATTACTCGTGGTGTCTCTCCCCACAATAAATCTTCAATGACTTCATTAATAATAATAATAATAATAATAATAATAATAATAATAATAATAATAATAATAATATTTATTCAGTCACATTCGAAAACATACTCCATTTTTACGACACAAATTAACCTAACAAGAACAAAAATTGAAAGTATTACTACACTAAAAAAAGTATTCAATAAAACTATCCCACACCAATTGCAATGCAGAAATGATTTTTTACTAATGTTACTTATAATTACACTAATTTGAAGCCAAAATATATTTAAATTTTACTTCCCAATACCGAGAATTCTAACCGTGTTGACCCTACTTTTATTTACAATACTATCTTAAAAAACACATTTGCTCAACAAATATTACGCGCAATCCTACTTCTTAGTGAATACTTCCATACTGAATCTAAGTCCAACTACAGGTATTTACTTAAAAAAATCGGAAAACTGGAATAGCTAGACGACCAAGACGAGAAATAACTCCTGATCTGGCCGTGATCCACCGCTCGGCGACGGATCAATTGCGAGTCAAATTTGATCCGAATCAGACACGCTGATTCGTGTCATGTGCATGGAGAAACTTACAACGGGATGAAACTGAAGTTGATCAACTCGGATCAACTCGGGATCATCATTTTGATTTCGGTTGGTGAAACCGGCCCAGAGGGCCTTACGTTCTACTGATCCCAGATCAGACGAGTCGGCAAGTGTGTTGGTGTCTACTGTATGCTCGAATATGCGTCCCATCGGGACGTGAAGGGTAAGGGGCTGTCGGCTGGAAAAAGCCATTGGAAAAATATTAGTCTGTTTTAATATCTCTGTGAATGAGTTCCAGGCGTGGCAGTCGCACAGTGAAGGAAAGGATCTTCAGCTGTTAGCGTAGAATTAGACCTTGGGGTTTCAAGTCGTAGCTGTAAGGGAATTCCCTCTCTCCCAGCTGTCTGAGCATTGAGCAAACAATTGAAAAGTTGGTAGTAAGAGAGAAAACTCGAGATGAATGTTGGAAAAAATGATATTACCTTTAGTGAACAAGTTGTGAAGTTATTCCTTTTAATTGTCAGAAATAATTATGTTTATTATTAATTTATTGATGATTTCTTCTATAAATATATAATATATCTTTATAATTATAATAAAGTCATATTACTAGATTCCGAACGGAAATATAAATTTAACAAGTGTCAAAAATGGACAACCCTGCATAAAACGGGAACCTCCCTTAACCAGAATATTTGTTTGTTTCTATCGATTCCGGTTTAGACAGATTTTTCTGTAGCATAAATGTCCTAATAATATTTTCTTCTCTTTTCTAAAATTGTCGATTTTTGAGATATGACACTGTGCAACCTAGCGACAACCACCCGTATATCTACTGCCATCAACCTGATCACTGCATTGTGATCTTCAGATGGTTCATGGAGATTTTCTCTATAAATGTGGATGGTGAAGAATTAAAAATTAAGTTGAAAATCCTAATTTTACAGGAAAGGGAAACATTTCTTTAAGGATAATGTAGTTCCATAAAAAGAAGTCTGTTAATAATAAACTATACTAATGACATGTACTGCAAGTTAGAACTTCATTTTCAATACTTCTGTTACAAAATTTCCGCAACCTGAATTTATTATGAAAACGAAACCAAAAAGTTTCTACACCTTATCATCGATGCCGAAAAGGAGATTAATCACAATAATTGGCTCTAAGAATGGGAAAAAGGACTGATTACGAAATAAAACTCCCTCTACATCTGACGTTAGAATCCTCATGAGATTAAAGTGATATTCGTATACTTCCACAATAGGCAAAGCCTTTTCTAAATTACAGGTAATGTAGAGGGAGATGTTTAGTAGTAGACAATAGCAGAAAATCTTGCGTCCCACTTCATTTAATAATGAATTATCTATCATTATAATCAATGACATTTTGTGTAGAGGAAAGCATGTTAGAAACTATTGATGGATATAGAACTTCTACACATTCCTTAAACTTTGCATTTAAAATCATTCAATTTTCCAATTTAAAAATCTCTCTACTTAGGATTCGTTAACTATACTCTCACACACGCTTGTTTGCGATGAAAAACGTCGAGTTCTTTTGATTGGTTGATTACAACTACCAGAACCAGTCGCTTTGATGAACAAATAGCGGTATGTAAGCGTAAATTCTATTAATTTTAGTATATTACTAAAATTTAGCGTTTTGCTATAAAAAATTAATAAGAGCTAGTGAAAACACATCTAGAGCCCCCTACATTTCATTTAAAGAAAAAATCACTAAATTTATTTATAAACGAAATTTATTACAAACTATTATTGTTTTGAATATATACGAGTAGACATAACATTTGAGACTTTGAGATCTGTCGATTTCTCTCGGTTCCCCTTTTTAGACTTTCCTGTCACTAGATCTTTTTCTCTTAATTACCGTGTTCTTATTCTATTTAGTATTCCCTACTTTCAACGAGCGATCATTCCCCACCGTCATTTTTTGGTCGAAGTCTGTTCGAACATTTGTTTCAGCCATATCTTACCAGCCCTTCCCGTCAGATATCTGAACAGTTGTAACATTTTTCCACCTGCTGTGACTATTATGTCCTTACATTTTTCCATTATATTTTTTCCCCCTCAGCTCATGTGCCTCTTAAAAGGGATGTACTCCATCATAGTATCAGAAAAGTCTTTTAACTTCTTATTAATATATTTTACTATTTTTGAGTTTTATAATATTAAAGAAAAATATTTTTGTCCTTTTGTTTACCAAACGAGACCACAGTGCGGAGGGGTGAAGGGTAACTGCCCTCAAAACACCACTGATTACTAGGTGGAAACGAAATTACGTTATCTTAAACTGCTGCCCTCGCTTTTCGTAAATGCTGGGTTACGCGCGATGATTTCTCAGGTTCACAGCGGTCCGCCGGGCTTTGCCGCAGTTTTGGGTGGTCGCTGCGTGTTTTCCGGCTGACGTTCGGGTGAAGAGGGTTGCTTTTGATGCTTAAGGGGAGATGATGTGGGGTGCGATTTTTTTGAGGCAGCTGGTCGACATGTGGTGATGGATAACTGGCGCGATCTAAGCCTGGGATACTTGTAGGCTGTTGTTAAACGTACTATATCAGAGAAAACTGGTGATCATTACGTTTCTACTGTCATTATAGAATTAAATAATAATATAAAATTATATAAAATGTATACTTTAAAATTGTAAGGTATGAAAATACGCTATGCATTTTTCCTTGTGAAATCGAGGTTTTTATGTTCACTTTATTAATTCGGCCCAGAAAGAAACACACATGAAATGTACTGAATGCAGAATTCCCGACCATACTTTGCAGATAGTACATGCAAATGCATTCTACGTAACCATTTACATTGCATTTCTCAAAATTTCAAACGTTCTCAGTTTCATTATTTTCCTGACAATAGGTATAATTTTTCCTATAAAATGATAGACATCCATTCTAAATGCCTATGTAATTAATAATAATACACTCATTGTTAACTTATTGTGTCTTCTTAAAATCTTATTTACAATACTGAAAAAACAATTTATGTTCTTTCCATAATATCCTTCATGTTTTTTGTCTCAGGACGTAAAAAAATCATGAGAGACTGTACTTACAATGAACTTAACCTTGCCACGGATATTTAGATCAAGGATTAACCTCAACTGTTTATAGAAGCTCATAGAAGGCCACTTATTGCTTGAAAAAATCTATTTCCAGTCCTCAAAAGTATGTTGTCTGCAATAAATTATATTGTTTCTTACCTTCATTACTTAATAAATCTTGTAAAAATTAGAAAGTTTTATCTTAAATTGACTAGTAACTGTTCACCTAAACTGACACTGCGCATTAACACGTAATGTTTAGTAAAGTGTGAAAAGCATTATGCTCTTAGATTTTGAACCGCATGATATACTACCGACTTAGAATTTTAAAATTACTAAAATAAATATTGTTCAGGATCTATCACAGTTCAGGCTCAAGCTCTGCAACAGAAGGTCTGCTTCGAATGACGCCTGATTAGCATTCAACAATTCTGACATACGTGTACGCTACGAAAAAGCACTTTGGTGCAACGTTAACGCTACATGGAAGAGGGAGGGTCGTGTAAAAAATCTTCTTAAAATTATTGAAACATTTTCACTTTCACATCTCCATTTCGCAAGAATCAATCAATAATTTTTGTACTTTTCAAAACTTGTGTGTTCCTGATAGTACGAAAATAAAATGCACTCTAATATTTTCGTGGTACAGGAGGCGTTCTGCGTTCTTCCTGGTTTAATGTTGTTGTGGACTGTTACTCTTCACATTTATATCAATGGAAATCCTCGACTTTGCCATGTACCAATGTGCATTTAATATACACTGAAAAAAATATTTAAAAAAGTTTGTATAATGTTGATTTAATTTTTTTTTCGTTGCAAGACAGAAATTAGCCACTTAATATTGTAAATTTGAAATAATTCACTTCTTTACATTGTAATGGACATTTTAATACAGGTTTACTGTGAATAGGCGAAAATCACGCTCCAAAGGAAAATAAAATTTAAAATTAATTACTTTTCGAACAAATTCAACATTAAATTTAGAAGTCGTACTCTTAACACAACATACAAACTCGCCCGTACTTCTGTTTACGGATCGACCTTCGCTTAAGTTGAGGCGCACGCCATCTGATTGCGCGCTCACTTTATCGGCGCCCGGCTAACGTGACAACCCCCGAGGCCCATCTAGGGCGCTAACAAGGTATCCACAAACATGAACGCGTGCCCCACAACTGCCCCGGGCGGTCGATGCAGGGCGAACGAGGGCCGCCCGCCGCCCGCCTCCCGCCGCCCGCCGCCCGCCGCCCGCCGCCCGCCGCCCGCGTCGCACTTGCACGACAATAACTCCGTGCGCGCGACCTCAGAGACACGTTCCACATGGGACTGGCTGGATGCAAACGCTAGGAAATACACGTTCTCCTACTGTTTTCTTTCATAATAGTTAACACGCATGAGAACATTCGTAAAATGTGCGTTTCAATACAATATATTTTTATTTTATGGATTATAGTATCCGTTAGTTATAGGCAGTCAGATTCGTAATATTTTTATTATAATGGCATGTAATGTAATAAAAATATTACTATTCTGACTGTCTAATTTTAACATCTACCATAAAATTTAGACGTTTGCAAAAATAACTATTTAATCAAGCTATTTTTATATTCAACACCAGAAATTTTATTAATTTATCTATAGAATAGTTGGAACCTATGATGTGAAATTTGTCAGAAAGTTCTAAATACAATAAATATGAAGCTATATTTATGCAATACCTTTCAAATGAAATTTTTTCGGGTTAATATTTTTCATGATATTTAATATACCCTACAACAACAATTCTTGGGGCAATATACAGTATAATTCTTGGTCTTGGGACAATATACAGTAAACTTAGTAATCTCCAACCAAAATAATTAAATTTAATGATATTATAATTACATGAAATAAAAGGAAAGATATTTGCCAAAACAGATTTTCGAATTGTCCAGAATCGTTTCGAGTTATTTACCCCATATTTACAAGCATATACTAAATGAATTTCACAATAAAAACACTTTGATTACAAACTGATGATAAGAAAACGACAAAAAACGAGGAGCAAAATATATAATTAAGAAAATTGTAAACAGAAACAATAAAAAAAGCTAGTCCAGTAATGCGATTATGGTTTGTTAACACAGGATTTAAAAAGGCACGGAGGTGAAGAAATGTACTTATGGAGATTTACTCACTTTTTCACTCAAGTTTGTTCATTACGTCGCGACTAGCTCCATATTCATCAATCATTATAAATTTTTGGGGACTTGAAGAAAACAAATGAGGGTGCTTTATTTGTTTCTGGGCTCTTTAATGCTGATACATTTTTATCTCTTCCCTCAACTTTACAGGTAAGCAAAAGACCAATTAAGCAATAAATAATTCTAGAAGCGTCATGCCATAGTCTTTGTCTCGGACAGTGCCCTAGGAAGTATTAAATGAAACAAATTTCCATTTAGTGGCTGTTCTCTTCGAGTGAACTATTAATCACTTATCACTACGCTACTTCAAAGGGCAGATGATTAAAGGTGAATATTAAAAATATAAATTTCATTTCTTATTAAGGCTCATTTATTTTATTTCTTATTCAAATTAAAAATCAACATATATTTTGTAAAAAGAAGTAGGTTGAGACCTCAACAGTGAAGCATCCAATGAAAATCATTGAATTATTTACAATAAGAGTATTACCTTATGAACCTATCAACACTACTACAGGGGTCAATATTTAGATTTGTTCTTCTGGTGAAACAAGCTAAGAATCTGTCCGGATACGTAGAGAAATTAACCAACCATCTTAGAAGAACTCGTGTAATCTTCACAACCGAACATAATTCGAATCAGCCATGGCGCATTTCCGGACCACCAGCTGGTGATAGGTGTGAAACCGCGCAGGCCAGCCGATAAACACACGTGCATTGGTGCACGTGCCCTTGGCTGTGCCGTGTGCATGTCCGCGTGTGTAGTAGTGTGTGTCGCACACGAACCACTGCGCCCTTGTTTCCGGCGCAGAGGTTGATGGTAAGTGTGAAACCGCGCGGGCCAGTCAGTATCCACATGCGCTTTTGTGCACGTGCCCTTGGCTGTGCCGTGTGCATGCCTGCGTGTGTGGTAGTGTTTGTCGCACACGAGCCACTCCGCCCGCGTTTTCCGCGTAGGGGTTGGTGGTAGGTTAAAACCGGCCGGGCCAGCCAATAACCACATATGCATTGGTGCACGTGCTCATGGCTGTGCCGTGTGCATGTCCGCGTGTGTGGCATTGTGTGTCGAACACGAGCCACTCCCCCCGCGTTTTCTTCGTAGGGGTTGGTGGTAGGTGTGAAACCGGCCGGGCCAGCTGATAACCACATATGCATTGGTGCACGTGCCCATGGCTGTGCCGTGTGCATGCCCATGTGTGTGGTAGTGTGTGTGCACACGAGCCACTCCGTTCGCGTTTTCCGCGTAGGCGTTGGTGGTAGGTGTGAAACCGGCCGGGCCAGCCGATTAACACACGTGCATTTGTGCACGTGCCCTTAGCTGTGCCGTGTGCATGTCCGCGTGTGTGGTAGTGTGTGTCGAACACGAGCCACTCCGCCCGCGTTTTCTTCGTAGGGGTTGGTGGTAGGTGTGAAACCGGCCGGACCAGCCGATAACCACATGAGCATTGGTGCACGTGCCCTTAGTTGTGCCATGTGCAAGTCCGCGTGTGTGGTTGTATGTGTCGCACAAGAGCCACTCCGCCCACGTTTTCCGCGTAGGGGTTGGTGGAAGGTGTGTAACTGGCCGGGCCAGCCGATAACCACATGTGCATTGGTGCACGTGCCCTTGGCTGTGGCGTATGCATGTCTGCGTGTGTAGTAGTGTGTGTCGCACACGAGCCACTCCGCCCGTGTTTTCCTCGTAGGGGTTGGTGGTAGGTGTGAAACCGGCCGGGCCAGCCGATAAGCACATATGCATTGGTGCACGTGCCCATGGCTGTGCCGTGTGCATGTCCGCATGTGTGGTAGTGTGTGTCGCACACGAGCCACTCCGCCCGTGTTTTCCTCGTAGGGGTTGGTGGTAGGTGTGAAACCGGCCGGGCCAGCCGATAAGCACATATGCATTGGTGCACGTGCCCATGGCTGTGCCGTGTGCATGTCCGCATGTGTGGTAGTGTGTGTCGCACACGAGCCACTCCGCCCGTGTTTTCCTCGTAGGGGTTGGTGGTAGGTGTGAAACCGGCCGGGCCAGCCGATAACCACATATGCATTTGTGCACGTGCTGTGCCGTGTGCATGTCCGCGAGTGTAGTAGTGTGTGTCGCACACAAGCCACTCCGCCCGCGTTTTCCTCGTAGGGGTTGGTGGTAGGTGTGAAATCGCGCGGGCCAGCCAGTATCCACATGTGCATTTGTGCACGTGCCCTTGGCTGTGCCGTGTGCATGTCCGCGTGTGTAGTAGTGTGTGTCGCACACGAACCACTGCGCCCTTGTTTCCGGCGCAGAGGTTGATGGTAAGTGTGAAACCGCGCGGGCCAGCCAGTATCCACATGCGCTTTTGTGCACGTGCCCTTGGCTGTGCCGTGTGCATGCCTGCGTGTGTGGTAGTGTTTGTCGCACACGAGCCACTCCGCCCGCGATTTCCGCGTAGGGGTTGGTGGTAGGTGTGAAACCGGCCGGGCCAGCCGATAACCACATGTGCATTGGTGCACGTGCCCTTGGCTGTGGCGTATGCATGTCTGCGAGTGTAGTAGTGTGTGTCGCACACGAACCACTCCGCCCGCCCCGCGCGCTTCGGACATAAACACGGATGCGCGAGCGACCTCGTCGCCGTGGCCGCTGCACGCGTGCTGCTGCCGCCGCCGTCGTTCGTCGCGTGCGCGCCTCCCCTGCACGCGCGGCCCGTGCGGCGCGCGCACAGTGGGCCAAAGCAACACTACGTCGGAAAATCGCCCTACAAGGAAGATTTAATGCAATGTTGCCGGGCACGTCCACAATTATGGTCATTACTCCTAGGCG
The DNA here is from genome assembly GCA_038098605.1 of Gryllus longicercus. NCBI lineage: Eukaryota > Metazoa > Arthropoda > Insecta > Orthoptera > Gryllidae > Gryllus > Gryllus longicercus. The sequence continues at coordinate 1,860,541 of JAZDUA010000171.1, read as the reverse complement.
CGGATTCATGAGGGGGTAATGAGGAGCCCCCCCCTAAAATTTGTTAGTAACTATTAATTTAAAAGAAATATTTTCTGATCTTAAATACGAATAAAATCGTATCGGATGGTGGGCTGAGTGAATCCTGCAACAGTTTACAAAATCTGTAATGTGACATTCGACCAAAACATTTTAAATTTCTTCCCCCCAAATAAATTGTCTCTGGATCCGCTCTTAGTCCCGTGCGTTTAGTGCACGTTTTATCGCGGCACGTGGCGGTGATTTTCCACCGCTGGATGGCGAGATCCGGCCTCGGCCTTCCTGTCGGGTATATTGCAACCAGCTATCTCCTACGAGACACCGTCCCAGCCGTGCCGGGCCAAGCTCTAAGCTTCCGAGCGGTCTCACGGTATGTGTGATAGTGTAGTGCATGTTAGTGTAAGACTGTGTAAGTGCTGCGAAAAGGAGAAGAAAGAGGAAGGAAAGATCAATCGTCGCTCGGTTGTTAGGTACTGCTCCGGCCTTCGCCTGGTATTGATCGAAAAAAAAAACACACGGAAAATACCAATCAGAGCAGTCAGCTGCTAGAATTGTCCTCTAGAGAGCGGATGAATTCGACCTAGCTGACAAGCTAGTGTAGAAAATCATGCCACCGTCGGCATTCGAATATAGGACCTCCTGGTCAGAGGCACTGCAGTGACATCAGCTGATGCCCTGATCCACATTTCCAAAATCGCTCTCATATATTTATGGTTCGCTAGCGGATCAGGCAATGCTTCGCTAATGCAGTGTATTAAATAAATAGAATTCATGTTCAAAATATTTTTTCAATGAAGATTACGTATTACCTGCATTTTAACCATGTGTTTACACTTTAACTATTAATTACAAATTTATTAAGTTGTACTATATTACACTTCACTTAAAAAATCAAATATTTCAATAATGTTTTGCCTCGCCAGATTTTGGTTTAGACTTCCTACTTGCTAGATCGAAACGCCGATGTTAATCGATATTATGAGTCGAAGCGAGGTGCGTAGTTCAAAAAGATATCCTGTAGATTGCACTTCAAGAAAGGTTAACTGGGAGCGGCGTGGAGCTCTCCTTGTCGATTGGCTACGCAAAACAACGCTCCTACATGACCGTTTTATTCAAACTATTCTTTAAATCCTGCCAATACTAATAAGAATAAAGTGTAAAAATGTCAACGAAGTCGGTCGAGTAGTATTGGCGTCTATATACGACAGACATACACACATTCCATTATATATATATATATATATATATATATATATATATATATATATATATACATCTATATATACATCTATATATACATCTATATCTATATCTATATATCTATATATATCTATATCTATATATCTATATATTTATATATTTATATATTTTTATATATAAATATAGCTTAATAGTTATGAGCACGTCAACTGCTATGGTCATTAGTCGTGTTTTTACGTCTGGAGGTGGTATCTCTCTCAAAGGGGTATCTGTCTCAAAGTTCCAACAGGGTCAAGTTCGAATGGTCTCCTTGCTAGTGCAGTATTGTAGTAAATGTAAATCTAAGTGTGCGTAAGTAGAAGAGATGGTAGGACAAGGACGGGAAAGGAAGGAAATATCGCGTGCGGTCCGTGCATCGTTTGTTAGAGTACTGTTCTGGGATTCGCCTGGTATTGATCGTAGAAATCATGGAAAACTAAAGAGGAAAATCTCGGTAAACTACGTAGAGATCAGAGCAGCCGGTCGCTAGTATTCTGTTCCAGGAAGTAGATGGATTCGACCCAGCTATGCAGATAGAGTCGAAAACCATCGGAATTCCAATCCCAGGACCTCACGGACAGAGTCATTGCCCAGACACCGGCAACGTCGATGCCTCTGCAGTGTTGCCTGTGAGCTAAGCTAAGAAAGTTAACTCAAAGAATGTTGTAAATCACACTCTCAAGGAGTCAGGAAATAAAAAAAAATTGTTGACGACAATATGTAAAGCATTTTCAGGGAAGCCAACATCGCACATGTTATATACGCAAATCTTATCAGCATACACACAGTACACATAATACAACATATCTCTAGTACCATTGTTATCGCACAACATTCTTTCGATTCGAAAGCTCCACATTATAAAAAGTCCGAGTTCGTTGAATGTGAACGTTCTTCGAGGATGCCTTCGTTTGCCTTCACTGTAATATATTGTTATTTTTTTAGTGTCAATTGGATCAATGAACTTGCCTTGGACGATTAGACACTGTTTATTCATCGTGTTCGTAGTTCTAGTCTTTGTTTCAGGGTACGATTAGAACAGCATATTCCGATTTATTGATTGATTTTGTTTTAACATTTCATAATAGTCACACTAAACAGAGGTCGAACTCTTCCCCAGAAAACTCGGTGCGATAAGTAACTACTTGGTTGTACAAAATTTGACGTGTATTATTAAAGAGGTCCATAGGCTTGCGGAAATTTGAACGTTTTAACAGTGCGGGTTTTCCCGTCTCGCCCTAAACGGAACTACGTTTTATATGTACCGGTTTAACAAAAGTGTTCTCGGCTCACGTTCACATGTTTAAGAGATGGTGAAGAACGAAGCCGGAACCTGAAGGAAATCAGGCGCTGTGGGTTTCATTCGTTACAGCTTTATCCGCGATAGCAAGCCTCTTGCGGCCATGTGCACCCCGACATGTTATTCAATTTAAAAACGTGTAAAAATGTGTAAAACTAACCCCTGTCTCAAAACATGCGATTTTATTAAGAAATTGGATATTTACCTATTGAATATACCCGCTTCGGTAGATGAACGGCTACCTAACCCGTTCGTTTGGTTAAGTTTCAAGCCGATTTTCGAAGATGTCGAAACGTTACGTCATTCAATTCTTAGGGAACAAGAAAATGCAACGGAAGGCTTCAACAAATCCCGCCCTTAGGGGATCCCGTATTAGTTTAGTGAGGAAAGTTAATAGTACATACGATTGTTATATAATATATTTGCTCTGAATATAGTAATCAAAATTATTTTTTAATGTTTGAAACGCATCAGAATAATCCAAATAACTCACGTAGAGAAATTCAGCTCATGTCAGGGTGACACAGTTTTCGAGAAACCGAACTTTAAGGCAAGAGAAGCAGCAGCAACAAGAAAGTATATAGGAAGTGTTGTTTTAATCATACATTAGTCAGTAAGCTCACTATGTACTCCGAAAGATGCTTTACAAATTTACAAATCTGCCAACTTAGAAACATCACAAGTTATGAGCACGAGCATCATTTAAAATGATTCTGATTAAAACGGTGCACGAACTCGCAGATTTAATTGAAAGACTGCATCTGAAAACTGTCTTAGCGAAAAACAAAACAAAAGGTATTGCATATATATAATTTCTTTGGAAACTTTCTTACAAAAAGAGAAATATTCTTCATTCATTAGAGTTTTTTAATAACTGAATATGCTAGTTTCTAAACCGGCTTAGTCGAATATTTTGTTTTTAAAATCGGCAGTGTCTGTAACAATAATTAATAAAATATATACCATTCACAAAATAAACAATATTGTTACTCATTTCATGTGCGTACAACTCCAATCCCTTAATTTCAAAATAATCCCTTCTATGTCATCCTTTAGTTTTGTAGCTGGCTAAGCCCGTTACAATTGTATTATTATTATTATTATTATTATTATTATTATTATTATTATTATTATTATTATTATTATTATAAGTTATTATTATCATTATTACTTCTACAAATATTGTTATTATCGTCGCAGCCAATTAAGTATATCTCCTCAGTGTAGTAACCAATGAAAATATGTGTATATCGAATGCTGTTGATATCAACACCGATCAACAGAATATATATCCGTCGTTTTTTACTCTTTTCAAGAACGAAAAGTTTTTCATTTTTACCAAAATAACAAAAACCCTACGAGGTTGATTTTGAATACGAGTCTTTCGATTACCCGTGTGAACCACTGTACGACGGAGGCGCGGAGACGGAGGTGTACTGGGACGATGTAGGGCACCGCGCGTTCGATAGCGAATTTCGTCGGCTTTCTAGGAAAGCAGCTATATGCACGCGAGTGACACGGAAAAACCAATTAACATTAACCATTTTCCCGCCCACCGGCTGGCCGGCTAATAGAGCACCGCTTAATTGATGTGTGTTCGACGATTTCTTCTAGGCCGCCGGAGATGTTTAGCTTTTTGTCTCAATACCAGAAAGATGGGCAATTTTTAGCTATGATTGAGGATTCATTAGTGTCTAATGAGGAATTATTTCGATTTATTTACAAGGAAATCCAGAACTTCACTGCTCCGTTTGCCCAATATTGAATGGAATGTGTTGAATAAAAAAAACATATTTACTGTCTCTCTTTTGAGAGATTGAGCCAAGTGGTAAAGATATTTCGAAAAAATAGGAAAAACATGAAGAATAAAGAACATAAAAAAGGAATAGACAATAAGTAAAGTTGATAATTTTTAATATTTGTAGTAAGCATAGAGTTTTGAGGAAGCAAAGTAAACTGTTTTCTGGCTATTTCATCGCTTTAATGTGAAATTATGTAATACATACGTATCTTCCAATGAATATAGGGCGAACGGAGGAGTATTTATTGCAACATTTGAAAGTAAAATGTTTCTCTTGTTTTCAGAGCATGTAGTAATACTTTCAAACTGTCCTGTAAGGTTGTATTGCATTCTCTAGCCTTAAGATAATTTCACATTTGTATTCAACATAATAAAAGAGTGAGTCCAAATTACCTGTGAATTTGATCGATTCTTTATTATCTTCGGAACGAATAAATACGTTCCATTGGGGAATAGTAATACAAATTATACTTGCAACTCATGTTATTTTCAAAGATTTTGTTCGGTGTGCTTCAACCCAATACGACATAACGTAACGAGATAGATGCAAGAATGAAATACAAATAATTAGTTACTAACATCTAAAAGTTTCGATTTCTATCAGAGGAACGAAGTGCTATGACCACAAGGAAAAACACATGCTTTCACATTCTGGAAGACCTTTAAGTGAGGGGTCTTAAACGTGGATTCTGAGGAAACGTAAAAAGCATTTTTTCTTCTATTTTTTATGAACATCAACAACACTTATTTTATTGTATCCGTCTTTTCGAGAACTTCAGATTGTTGTTTAAAAAATTATGTAAAAAAAAAAAAAAAAAGAGAGAGAGAGAGAGAGAGAGAGAGAGAGAGAGAGAGAGAGAGAGAGAGACAGAACGATAAAACGACTTGCATTTAGCAGCCCTGTAAGAGTATGATTATAAGATTAAGATCACTGCAAGCAAACTCCGAAAATTAAACGTTTTTGGCATCAAAAGAGCAAGCAAATGTGAGTATTCAGACATCAAACACCCACAAGGCCGGCTCGCTTGTGCTCTGAAGCCAACTCCACAGAACGTGCAATCCAGGAATGACTTCCGAACGTTATTTCATCCCCTCTCCAACCACCTGGAGTCCCCCCGGCGTATCCCTTCTCCCTGCGTTTGGCCAGGGTAAATTCGCCGCTATTTATTCACATCGTTTAATTACCCCTATTTATTTATTTGAGCCTAATTAGAACGGCGTGGCGTGCGCTCGCGCTGACGCTGCCAACTGAATGCGGGCCGACCCAGCGGCAGAGGGGGGGGGGAGCTTGGGGAGCAGGGGGGGATCAGAATATGGGAGGGTGAAAGTGACCGCGTCTGACCCCAAATCGCATTTTGTGTAACGGAGCTCGTTGCTTTGGAAACCTGCACGTGGAAAAGGGGACCGCAGCACTTCCAGGTTAGGCAAATCCCTTCCTTGTCACCATCTATCAGAAGATCCTCTAGAAGATCATCCATATATTCACTTTTATATTGTTACGGGTAGTACAGATAAGGAATAAAGTTCAAATATCATAACGAGGTTATTTGATTTCGTTATTTACATCCCTCAGGACTTTGTTATTTTGTCAATCACCTCCATGGGAAATTATCCCATTAATAAAACAGGAAACCCAGAAACATTTATAAAAGATTTTATTGAAAACATAACATTCACGTTTCTGAGCTATATTTGGCTCCCTTTTCAGGCTCACTGAATGACTTAGCATTTTTGGCTAATGGATCGTTAAATCATTGTACCTTTTGCTTATCCGTTGGCACTACCAATAATAAGCTGATGGATGCATAATGTCATCCATTGGGAATAGATCTTAGGACTGGTTTTTTGAACATTCTTGTTGTGTCTTTTGCCGGGGTCGTAGGTGTTTACATCATGTCCATGTTACCGAGTCGTTCACATTGCCCGCAACGTTACAACTTCAGAGTTACGAATTTTAAAAAAATTATGTGGGTTTCCTGTTTTATTAATGGGATAATTTCCCTTAAAGGTGATTGTCAAAATTGTAACATTGAAAATAAATTTATTATGTTAAATATTTCATTATAAACTAATTTAATTATTTATAAGGTTTTCAATACAAACATACAAGACATACTGTGAGAACAAACTTTTACTCTAGATTATCATTCATTAACCAACATTACATGCACCATTAAGAGAGCAAGTTCCAGATGAAAATCACAAATAAGCATAAAATTCGCACGGATTTGAAATAGGCAGAAAATCTGGAAATGCACAAACATTCGAAGTAGATGTGAAATAAGAAATGTCTATCCCACACCTTAATGGTGAAACCCCTAACACCAAATAGGAAGAAATGTATTGTTTCAGAATAACACAAGCACGATACAAGCAGGCCAAGGTACTATTTTGAATACCCAAATGGAGTTGAAAGTGGATATTTTAATAAATTCCATTTAAAAAAGCCCCTTTTTCTGTGCACCCCCTTAGGGCGATCTGCCACAAACCGCAATTACCTCCACGCCCCTGAGCCAGTTGTTCGCCCTGTTGTGTGGACCCGCGCGCCGCGTTGGAGTCTGCTGATTGCGATGGGAGCTGGTGGATGTGGCGGCGCGGGCGTTCGGGGATGTGCTTTATTAATCACTGGGAACACGAGTTGAGCGAATTGGCAGATTGGAATCATGCTGTATGTCTGAATGTGAATGCCGTTCGACCTAATGAAGTTATCGTAGTGAATTTTTATTGTTCATTACAATGTTTCTATACAATTAGAGGCTATACCGAGCATCCCAAAGGAAAGTGATAATAATTTTATAAATGACAATTAATTTATTATTTACCATTTGGACAACTGACTGAAGGGTCTAGCTATTGACACGATCAGATATGGAAGTTGATATTGTAATAATTTTTAAATTCTCATTGTTTTAATAAGTCCAAGTTCCAAATAGTGAACTTTCAAAGTGAGAAGCCCGAGACAAATCAGAGATTCATTTGTTTCCGTTACGACAAAATGCGTGCGTTACACATACATCGAAGCTTCCACATTTGTATCACTTAAGTGGTAGTAGACTCATTAACTGCAGAAGTCACATAAGAATATTATTACTATTATTACTATTATTACTATTATTATTATTACGAATGCGAAATGTAAACATGTTATCAAACCTCTTCATCTTTTCTTTTCACTTAAGATATAAGTTGGAATACTGGTAGTTATCATCAGAAAATTGTCTTAAATGCACTTTTCAGGTTTATTTATTTTGAAATATTTACGATTGTCTGTTTAAAATATATTATATTCCTTTGCCTAATGTTGCATCATGAATTACAACTGTGCAGTGATATTATTGGATAATCATTTGATTGTTCCTGGTTTGCTCAATTGACTGAAAATATTAAAAAAACGGAAGTTTTACAATGAAAATATATTCTCATTCTAAAACACTAGTATTTGAAGACAGAATGAATAGAATATTAAAAGTACCTAAGGTTTGATGAGTTTTACTATACAAAGGTTGAAAGAAAATAGAACAAATGAGGATGTTCGTTTTATTTAGTCTTCTTTGATTAATCTAGGAAATAAAAAAACAAATATCGACAAATATCTACTAAATTAAAATGAAATTAGATTCTGCGGAACTAATCTCTCTAAAAGATTTGTATTTTGTGATATCCATCATATCGTGTATATTCCTATAATTTAAATGGAAAATTTACTACAACAAATTAACAATTACTGAAGAAAAAGAATTTCCAGTACACAAATACTGTTTCGTTACTCTCCAAATTTCAAATATTGATAAATGAACAAAAAGTGAGAATATATAGGACATTGTAATCGAAATTGTAATCGAACACTGCAATTATGAGGTGTCATCTACCTCGTGATCGCTATCAATTTGAAAGATATCAAATAAAATTGGAGATGTAAAATAATACAATTTACAGATATTCAAGTTATCGAGGTATTGATGTAGTCCAAAAAGAACTGAGAGATCAATAATTGATATATACACACATATACAGCTAATCGTATGGAATTATTGGTCGCCAAAAGAAATGCTCCTTGAAAGATGTCTCCTCGGGCAACTGAAAATGACATGTAGGGTGACGACAAAACGACGACGCCAGTTCTCAAAAAAACATCCACCACCCGTCTTTTGCCCACAAACAATCGCAAACGCGCACTCTTCTTGTGCCGACCATCGACCCTCTCGCCGGTGTCACCCACCTGGTTCCCTACGCACGCACTGTCTGTAGTGAGCGCCTCTGACTCGCGTCGCCCACTTCTCTTGTGCCGACATTCACTCATCACGTCTGCGCCATCCACCGTTGTGACAATGACCATCTTCCATCGCTACGCCCACGATATCCAGGCTGGCTACGCACGCCCAGTCCATTCACAGCCGCTCGCCCGCACCATCCACCCTTCTTGTGACGATCAACGACTGTCTACCAGCTACCCCACGGCATCCACTCGTATCGCTACACACGTTCAGTCCGTTTGGAGTCACTTGCCCGCGCAACCCACGCGCCCTTCTTGGCACGAACAACAACCATCTAGTTCAAGGCACCCGCCCGGCTCTCTACCCAGGCCCTGTCCATTCAGAGCCCCTCGTCCGCGCTACCCACTCTTCTTGTGGCAGCCATCGACTATTTATTTACATCAAAACAATTAAAAACTGTGTGCGACGTGCTTTGGGGAGATGTTAATTTGAAGTTACATTTATGTCCAGAAGCAAAACAGGGGGCCATCTCAGCATTAGCTCAAGGATCAGGGAAACTGAACGAAAACCTGATCGACATGGTGGTCATTGACATTTCATCTAGGTCACCCATCTTTTCTGTGACGATCAATATCTTCTTGTGCCAGCCATCCACCATCTCACACGGCTCGCTACGCACGTCCAGTCCTCTCAGATAGCTTATAGCAAATAGCAAGCTCTTGAGGCGATCATGAGCCATCTAACCAGCGCCTCCGACCTTCCGTCAGCCGACCATCGACCATCTCGCCCTGTCAACCCGACGGGATCTCTACGCTTACCCAATCCGTGCTGCGAGGGCAGCTCACCCTCGGCGCACACCTTCAACGTGTTGCCTGCCTCCATTTCCCCGTTTTAGATCACCCCGTCAGCGACACCACTGCCAACCCCTCAACGCTCCCACCCGCGCCTTTCCTCCCGTCCCGACCACTGCTCGCTGCCTGCGCCTCCCGCCGCGTGGAAAGATGGAGCCTCGCAGAGCGCCGTGCGGCCGTCCACCGCCGCCGCCCGGCCGACGCGGCACAGCCCAGCGCGAATAATAACAGCCCCGCGGACCTTCCACAATGGCTCCAACACCGCCCCGCCCCGCGCCGCGGCGGGCCGACGGTGTTTACTGCGCCTGTTTACACAGCGCAGATCGTATCGGGGCCACAGGGCGTAGATTGCCCCGACTGCCCGTCCCACTGCGCGGCTCCGCCACCCGGCGCCCGGCATCCAACCATCCGGACTCCCGAAACTCAGCCCGAATCGCTACGGCGGGACGTTTGGCATCACTGTCGCCATAAGGTGGCGGGCACTATCGAGTTGAGTTTGGTCGAGATTTTGGTCGAGATTTCGGTCGGATGACGTCGGTGGAAAAAATCAACGAAACAGATCTTAGTCCGACAGAGCGCGAGAGGTGGCTCAGGGCATCAACCGATGTCACTGCAGTGCCTCTGACCGTTAGATCCTAGGTTCGAGTCCCGACGGTGGCAGGCGTTTCGACCTAGCTTGATCAAATTCATTCGCTGTCTAAAGGAGAATTCTAGATGCCGGCTGTTCAAAACGGTAGTTTTCTGTGGTTTCTTCGATCAACGTCAGGCGAATACCGGAGCAGTACGCTAACAAACGGGCCACGGACTGCGCGCAATCTTTCTTTCCTATTCATTGTGATAGTCTCACTCCTTACTTACACACACACACACACTAATATGCACTACACTACCACACATGCCGGGGGACCGGTTTGTAACTTAGAGCTTGGAGCTTGTCCCGGCTGGGGCGGTGCCCTTCTGGTGTGAGTTACCTTGTTGGGCCGGTGACCCGCTAGCCGACGGTAGGTTGGCGCCGGAATTCGCCATCCAGCGGGAGATAACCACTGCCACTTCCCGAAGAAAACCTACACTTCACTTATGTGACTAATAATCTTAGCAACTGATGAGCTGGGAATCGCTAACAATCAATCAATTAGTCTGACAGTCGATGTTTTTGGACGCTGACGTCGAAGAGATCGTTCGCGTTCGCTATGATAATTTCTATTTACTGTCACGTGTTTGAACGAATCCGACTCGTCAGGCAAAATCGTCCTTCGTCGGCTGATCCAAATTTTGGCAAACATCGGCTCAGCTGTGACCGCCGTCTGATGGCGACAGCGACGTCAGATGGGCCCTCCGCTGCTTCAGAACTAGCGCTGTGGGTAAAGCAACATTCGTATATTCTCTTACATATTCTGGGGGACTGGCTGAGTTGGCATCAGTTGTTGTCACTGCAGCGTCTTTATCTGGGAGGGCTTAAGAGCTCGACTTCCGACTTTTTTTTAAATACTAGAGAGATCTAATTCATCTTTAGTTTCCAGGTGAATTCTAGCGGCCAACTTGTCTGAAAGGTTGTTTTCCGTGGATGTTGCGATCAACACCAGACGAATGCCGCAGCAGTTCCTATCAGGGACCATTGACCGCGTGAAATTTTTTCTACTTGATCCTTGTTCTCTTCTCTTCCCTTACACACACGCGCGCGCGCGCGCACACACACACACACACACACACACACACACACACACAAACAAACACAAACAAACAAACACACACAAACACACACACACAAACACACACACACAAACACACACACACAAACACACACACACAAACACACACACACAAACACACACACACAAACACACACACAAACACACACACACAAACACACACACACAAACACACACACACAAACACACACACACAAACACACACACACAAACACACACACACACAAACACACACACAAACACACACACACAAACACACACACACAAACACACACACACAAACACACACACACACAAACACACACACACACAAACACACACACACACAAACACACACACACACAAACACACACACAAACACACACACACACAAACACACACACAAACACACACACAAACACACACACAAACACACACACAAACACACACACAAACACACACACAAACACACACACAAACACACACACAAACACACACACAAACACACACACACAAACACACACACACAAACACACTCACACACACGTATATGCCCTATATAATTTCACGTGTCGGAAGAGCACTTGTGAGCTTAGATCTCATCCCGGCTGTGGCGGTGCCCTGCTGGTAGAGAGAGAAACCCCCGCAAACCATCGTCCTGGTCGGTCTCGAATGTCGTGTTTCAGCAGAAGGAGAAATAACCACATATTTGGATATAATTTGCACTACATTTACGGGACTAGCAACCGAAGTGGTTGTCGTGTCTGGAAACACAAAATAAACAATAAATCAATCATTCCCGCGGAGTAGACAGCCTACATTCTGTAAGTTCCTTGTCCACTCGATCTCTGCGCGGTACCGGCATGCATGTCATGTGGTAGCCGTTCAGTTGAAACGAAGCTCATTGTGTTCGCTGTCCTGATGCAGGCTGCTGTCCCAAAATGCCACTCTTTACAAGTTTCACAAGATTGTTAACTGTTATACATAATGTAAACACGCCATGCCATGTTTTCAGTACAAACTCTCATAAGAGACAGTTTTCTGCTTACAATAATTGGCTATTCGCTTTGTACTGATTTGACCTCACGTGCGAGTACACGTGCTTAGCGTATACATTCTTTTCTGAAGCATCACATGCTATTGAACATTCATATTAATGCTTAATGCCTTGTTGTATTATCTGTGCCAACCTTAAGAATACTTTATTACTTATAATTAAAATTCTGCCACTCGTCTGTCTTATTTATCTGTTGGCGTGTGAACACCTTTGATAACCGTCTTATCAAAGGCTTGACTTAATCATATCCTCAGGTATTATTAGTCCGACCAAAACAGTGGCTACTGAACATTGCTCATTGCTTATTGCTTATTTTGTACGTTCTGCATTTATCGTTTTGTATCATGTCATGCGTGAAACAAATGCAAAATTATTGGAGGGACCACCAATCAATAAAAAAAGTAGACAACTGGGAGTTCCCTAGGAAAATGTACTGGAAAAGTCAAGATCTACGCAATGCCAATAAGTGTATACGAATTATTCTGAAATCCTTCAATCACCCATATGAATGGTACTCAAACTCGAAAGACGCGACAATTTACTTAGAATCAATTTATTAGGAATGTAAGTAAATATTACACACAATATGAGTTCGGTGTTCTGTGTATTTAATGTTTGACAAAAATTAGAAAAAAATTACAAACAAATCACGTAAAGTAATTATAGAATATATTGCTTTCAATAACAAAATACAATGTTAAAATTAATTATAAATATATTGACAACCTTTCTCGAATTTAATTTATTCATCAGTGACTAGATTCAGCCTCTGGAGTGTCATTATTAAACGTAAATAATGTTGTTACTTTGCTGAGCCTGTCAGTTAGGCAACTTAAAACTACGCACACGATCAATGATCGGCAGGTTTCAACAATACTGAACGACTGTCGAACTTGTTCCACAGGAACTAAAGCATTTTTGTGACACTTAGAAATTTACGTTCCATAGAAGATGAGATTAAGGAGTTATTGCTCTGTTTTTAGAGATTGTACATCAATTTTTGGAAATGAAGCCACAAAATTATGTTCTTTATTTATCAAACAACACATTTTTCAGAAAAATTTGGTTCCTAATGTCAGATTGGTCAAGAATTCATTTTTAAGCATCTAGAGGAGCACAATTAGTCTTAATATTCTTGCTATGTAGTTCTTCAGGGGATAGAAAGTTATGCGATCCATACCATTAGGTAAACGTTATTACCATTGAAGTTCTATGTTCGTAAACCAAGCTCAGATGTATTAGCATTACACTCTTCATATAATAAAGAAAATTTTCATTTGTTCCGAGTTCCTTGACGCCATGTGTCCTGCTGACAGCAACATGTTCATGGTTTCTGTTTGCGTTATTACTCTTCTCCCCACTGTTAGGCCAAGGTATTTTTTTTTGTCAGCTTCACTAACACTGAATAGTACCGTGTCTCTTTCGTAGGCTTGTTCTGTCAGATTATTCAGTGTCTTGATAACTTATGAAAACTTTTTCAAAATTTAATTGATTTGTAGCCATTGGTACGGCCACTTAGTGGGACATAAAGGCGTTATATTGGCAACATTAGTGACAGGTCCGTCAGCTGCATCTTCAATAATACACATAAACTTGTCTTCTTTTTTAAACAGTATTCCTTATATTTTGTAGTAGAATCCAATGCAGTTTCTGAGAGTGTTCTTGCTTTTATATCTAAAATTGCAGCAATGAACTCAGCAGAAGATAAAATCTGTTTCACAAGTAGAATTTAAAGTCCCTCTGTGGATACCTCTAATGATGCTCGCTCTATAACACATCTAACCAAGGTCAGCGAAAGGTATCTAAGGCGGGAGCGAGAAGAAGGACCTGTACTCCTAAACTGTGTTTAGAGAAAAACGTATTGCATTATTTTAATATATATTATAATAATATATATTATATTTTTTAATTTAATTTCATTTAGAACGTAATTAAATTCTCCTTAAATTCAAACATGTGGTGAAAAGAAAGAAATGCGTTATAGGCTCTTCTTCTGGAGAACACTTTATATTCATTATTGAAATGGTGTTAATTATAAATATTATTGAATTTTAATTTGCTTTTATTATAAACTGCTAATTCAAATCATAATGTGGTTTGTTATCTATTGTTTCCCCTCACAGCCCATCTTGTGAGCTATCAAATTCAGACTCACTTCAGACGACATTTCCAGTGGACACGTCTTGAGGAGTACACTCTTCAAAAAAGTTTTGGCAACATTTTTTGCTCTCTTCCTTTAAGTACCCACATAAGTTCTAAATATCAGTAACTTTTGCCGGATTACGTTCAACTCGAATCGGAGATTAAAGTGTAATATTCTGGGGAACTCTCTTCGTGTAACAGAATACTGCTCTACCAACCTAAGGAATAGAGATAAAATCATCTAAATTTGCTTGGATATAGATTAAAGGACGCAGCAAGAATTTTTGCTTTCTCTGGAACAAGAGCACATAATATTATGGACCCTTCTTCTAGCTACCGCCTCAATTGAAAACTAAAAAAGAGTCACAAACTATTAGCCTGCAGTAGTATAAATGCTGCTGAACAAAACCACAAAAAAGTCAAGTCCTCTGCCTAAGAAGAAGAAATAAAATAGTAGCATATAACACTGCAATAAATTAATCACTTTAACACAATGTACACTATACTGCAATAACACCGTATAGTAGATACATATGCGCAGCATCATAGTTCTTTAATATAAAGAACAAAAAACAAACAAACAAACAAACAAACAAGTGCTGTTCTACATCACAAAATGTCTATAGCAAATATTTAATTGCGGGAGGCATCTTCCTTGGAGTCTTACTACCGCATGAAGCTTACTCACCATCTTGTCATGTGACGCAAGTCATGTGTCACACTTCGTCAGTCGTTTGTCTCGTGTATTCTCGTCGTCTGTCCCGTTTCACTCGTCTATGATGTTTCACTCGTCTGTCTTTTGTCACTCGCCGTCCGTCGCATGTCACTCATCTCCGTCGCATGTCACTCGACGTCCGTCGCAAGTCACTCGACGTCCGTCGCAAGTCACTCGTCTCCGTCACGTGTCACTCGCCGTCCGCCATGTGTCCCACGTCGTTCGTCGTCTGTCATTGGTGGCCCTTGCCTCATCGTCCGGAGATTGTTGATAATCGCTCGTCAGCAGTCACTCATTGGCGGTGCTTCATCTGCGTACCTCGGCTCTCGGCGCCTTTTGTCATTCGTCACGCGTCAGTCATCGCTTGTCGGTCATTGATCGGTAGTCATCGTTAATCTTGCTTCAGTGAAGGCCTGATGAGTGACTCTTTGTATTTAATTTTGCTTGTTATTCGGTTAACATTGTTTGAGGCTGGATTTATTTATATTAAAAACAAAATACTCTTATTCTGGTCACATACAGTGTTAGTGTGATTACATAAAACTGTATAATGTGTTTGCGTTGTGTATATTTATATATTTGTTTGTGTCTGTGTGACTAATTTTGAAGTAAAATATTTTTGATGAATAAAAAAAGAAAAAAAATAATTTTAAAAGTAATTTCATAATAGTTCCTGAAGCATTAAATAGTCAACATTTCATATGAGTACTTAAACAAGGGTAGAACTTTATTTATTTTATTATTATTATTATTATTATTATTATTATTATTATTATTATTATTATTAATAATATTAATAATAATATTACAAATGATGTTTGACTGGTCAAAGAATTAACTGCTTTAAACGAACTCGGATCTCCCTTTCGGTAGTCAATTCTGTGAAGTAAAAAATCAGTCCTTACATCACTTCTGGTAAGTAGCTGTAAGGTTGCAATGGTTGCTGGCGATTTCAAGACGGGAAACATATTCATACGTAATTGTTAAAACTTTCAATTGAGACCAGGTGAAGAAATTATTATTATTATTATTATTATTATTATTATTGTTGTTGTTGTTGTTATTATTATTATTATTACAGTTATCTCAATTAAAGATAAATTTAATATGTTCTGGAAATCATAGCTCTGAAGCTTGTCATTGCTTGCCTTGAATCAATAGTGAATAGCCCATACGATCCTTGAGGATCAGGTCATCGCTCGTCCCCAAAAATGGCAATGAGGAGAGATGGGGAAGAAAGGGCTCATTGACTAGGACACAGCTTTGGCATCCACCGAAGAAAGCACGTAAACGAGAAAAAATGCTCAAGAAATTTACAATCCAGGTTTCTTCTCAACAATCACCTCTACAAACTCATATATTAGTTTCTTCTTTTTACAATCCTGAGTTTGTATTTTAATATCGCAGCCTCCGTACTCGAAAGCCCTTGGCTTTCCTCTCTCACCGTCCTCACCTCCTTCCAGTGGCGTACCATTCAGACCAGCAATGCAGGCGAGACGAGAACAAAGAGGGCCTACTTTTGGGCTGAAGGGTTTGCGATTGTAAGAAATATTAATTACTTGATACTATATACGATTGTTGATACAATAAACGATTAACAGCATTTTCCAGAAAAATGTTTTTTGTCCGCTTTGGTAGTTTATCTGCCCTGTCACTAAATCAATAAAGGTAAGCAATTCATGCAGATTTTATAACAGTCTTTAATTTAAAAAAAATTAGTAATAAAAGCATATTTTCCTGCTATTGAATATTAATCTTAGACTGATGAATTCGTGTTTGTTAAAGGATTTTTTTATTTTTAAGGAGCTAATACTACTTGTTTGCTATACACTTTTGTAAAAAGGGCCCTGATAAAAGTTTTGCGGGCGGGCCCGCACTCATTTCGTTACCCTACTGCCTCCCTCCCTTCCTCCCTCCCCAAACCTCCGTCCCTCTCCTTCCCACCCAGTTCGTGCCGCCCTCCGAGCGGAAAAGTGGGGCGCTTGCGGCCGCGGTCCCCAATCATCTCGTTACGGGAAGTGATAAAATTAAAGCCGGACCCCGAGAGGCGCTTGGAGGAAGGTACAATCACCGCATTACCGAGCGATTGAATCTGAGGCGCTGAGCGCCATCTGACCGGCGACGCCGCCGCGACGCGCCAGGCTTGCCAACTGTTCGCTCCGCAGATAATACACTGGGCTTCTGATGAGGTTTGAAAGAGAAGCGACTTGTTGGCCCACACTCCAAACCTTGTGGGGCACCATAATAACCTATTATTTATTTAGATAGGTCAACGTTTTTTGCTGTGATTATAAATTTTGTGACTGTTGGATGTTCGTTTGCGACGAAAAAAACGTGTTTCAAAAATTGTATGCTAAGTTTTTACGGTACATGTGTTGTTTGAAGTTTTTGGAACCTAGCAGTATTGGGTTTTTTAAAAGTCATTGAATTGTTACATCCAACTGAAATATCTCAAAATTGAATGTGTTATCTTAGCAAGAAAAGCATGTTAATTTTGCGCCAGTAAATAAATCAAGTCTAACTCTTGGTTACATTTTAATTTCATCTAGGAAAAAATATTGGCGAAAGCTTAAAATTGATTCAAATATAACCGAATGCAACCAAATAAATATTATATTAGATTTATTTAGTCAAAAAAGAAAAAAACTGTGTGTGACGTATGAGGGAGAAGATCTGCGTACGTGTCCTTTAGTTCCAGAATCCCTTCTCCTCATTTTAACTATAACATTTTAAATAAAATTTTTATTTCATCTATAAATTGTTGAAAGATGAGTAAAAGTTTTATTAAGAAAACAAACAAAATTAAATAATAATATATAAAAAAGTGTAAGATGAGGAACATTCGAAAAACTAGACATTTTTGTTCCCGAGTTATAGAAGACTTATTTACATCGGTAAACGAATTGCAGATACTATTTTGCAGGAAATGCAGAAAAATCATAACTCATCCTCAGGTCTACTCCTACTACTACCAGCAAAAGGAGAGTTCAACAAAACGTGCTCATAGTGAAGCTACGTGTATGTCCAGAAGCAAAACAAGGGGCCATCTCAGCATTTGCTCAATGTATCAGTGAAACTGGACAAAACCTGATCAAGATGAGGGTCATTGACACGGAAACTGAAGTACATTATTAGATATAAGCAAATGAAGTCTTTTTTAAAAATATACAAAACAAATGTAAACTAATTTATTATTTACCATTATTTTGTTATAATAAACATTATTTTTCTTTTTAATGATCAGTGCAGTCTTTAATTGTATAGAAAAAGTAATGCAGGAGAAAAGATTTTACTTTTAACGTAAATTATTCAAGTTAATTCAAGTATAGTTTATTCAAGTATTATGCTAGAAACATATTTTCATTGCTGTAATATTTAATATATATTGAATTAAACTATCTATAAACTTAAAAATAATAATGTTATGTTGAAATGTTTTCCCTTTCGATACTAAATATCAAACAGGTTTTCTTTTAATAACGTATTTAAAGGAATTTATTAAATAATTTATTGGCTACAATAATAAACTATTAATATTTGTTCATTCCACCTAAGGGCAATAGTCTTTGGCCTTTCCAAGGAATTTGAGGGATCGGATAGAACCTGTATCTTTCTTCAATGCGCACTTCCCCTACGTCTCACTAAATTTGTATTGCTTTTATCCTCTGCATATCAGCGTACAAATATTTTGAATGAACCTCGATTTACAATAATACTTCAAATTAAATGTTCGTTTCCAATGTTTGTAGTACTGGTTTAACTGGCCCTGTAACTTTCCCCTTCCTCTTCTTCCAGGTGACATATGCATTCTAAAATCCTTTTTGACGTTCAATCAATTAACAAAACTTGAATGAAGAATGAACGAAGCTCAACGGATCACAGCACATGAGAGATTCCATCTCTGACGACCCTGAAGATTTCACAGCTGGTAGGCATCTCTCGGCACACGCCATAATTTCATTATAATCACTCGGCGGCATAAAGGAAGAGGCTGTTGCAACAGTTGGGACGCGGGCGAAGGTTGGTTTATTAAGTTCTAGCGCAGAGATGACAATGACAGTGTCGATGATTATGATTAAAGTGAAATCGTGATGGTTGAAATTCAGGTGATGAGATGATGATGATGATGATGATGAAGTGATTGGCTGATTAATTTGTTTTTGGGCGCGTCAACTCGTAAGATCTTTGTTCCGTAGATGTAGGCATGTGTTTCGCGGGAGGTGGCGGTGTTCCTCTACTGCTGGTCCTTGAGATCCAGTATCAACTACTGCGAGAGGAGACGCAAGGCATCAACTGATGTCACTGTAGTGTCGCTTACAGGGATGTCCTAGGTTCGAGTCCCGACGGTGGCAGGATTTTCCATATTAACTAGATAGCTAGGTCGAGTCCCGTCGCTGTCAGGTGGATAAATTTAGCGGCCGGCTGCTCGGTAGTTTTTCGTGGTTTCTCCGATCAACGCCAGACGAATGCCGGAGCAGTACCATAACCACGCGCGAGCTTCCCTTCTTCTTTGTCATTTTATCTCCCCTTGCACATACAATCACATGCACCACCCTCGTCGGGTGATAAATCGGGAGCTCAGAGCTTGTCCTGCCCGGGAGGGGATGCCGAGTGAACGCGCATGTATGTTTTTTATTATACACAAATATCCTTATCGCAAATCTAGAAGGTCTAAAGGGACGAAAATGATGTCAATATAATTGTATTATTACCTGACTGACTATTCATACTTCGCAGCTTATGTTATTACATTCAGATAATGATTTTTGATAGACAAACGTCCCCACTTCAAAAACAGTCCAGAGATCTTCTGTACACTTTGACCATGACTTTGTCCATGACATTGAAGCTTGGTGTCTCATAATCGACACCTTCGGTACAATATTCCATCAGAAGGGAATTCTCACAAAACACTCCTTTGTCACATTCCCTAGATTGTACTACTTTACATTTTTTCTTGGAAATTTTTATGTTTCGGCAATTAATATTACAACTACTTTTGTACAGGAATCAAGTGGCAGGACTTCCCGTTTTTGAAGATGGTATTGTTTCAACTGTTTGCATTCTATCGTATTCTTGAACATTCTTGAATGAAAACTGCCCTCTTGAATTTCTTATCTAAAATTAGTTTGAAAATATACTTGGTGTGTGAGATACGTTTATTTGCATCTAGGGCGGATGTATTAAGGTCTAATCTTGTTTGGTTACTCTTGAGAACCTGAGAACTTAGGTGTTATCCTTAAGCAATTGTGTTTTATCAGAAAAGACAAGAGAAAAGTATTTTTTTATCACACGTATATCTTTGCTGAACTCCCGAGACGTTCAAAATATATCTGTACCTTAAACTTGTAATTATTAATACACTCATTTATGGAAAAGAATTTTCATTGAACTATAATACGTCTTGGTAATTTTTTTAACTTGATCTTTTATTCATTATAAGCTAAAACAAAGATTATAATTTGTATAGTTACAAGTGGTGCTCAGAATGGAACAGATATTCCCGTATTAGGTTTCTAGTTCCTTGGTCTTCGCTAGATAATCGAACTTGCAACATATTCTTGCCTGCTGCTATCTATCGACGCCCAAAGTACATTTTTTTGGATATTTTCTTAATCTTTCGGTTTCCTAATTGTAGAACGGAAATATTATTTTAATATTATTAAAGAACAGTAAAATCTCGTCCTAAATAGCAACTTTCTTTGAAAAATTGAAGCCGTTTTTACAAAACTGGCGTTTATGCGCTACTGTAAATTTGAAATTTGAAGCTCTTTTCCACAGAAAATTTTTGAGTTTTCGAAAAACTTAGTTTGAAGTCATTTTAATTACTTTACTTCACAAATAAAATAGTATTTACAAATTGCTGGAAATGTGCATATAAATGGCGTGAGAGATCTTTCAAAAACTTTACATTTGTGTAATTATTGGAAAAACAAAAAATACTCCGAAATTAACTTGATGTCATATTAAATATTGCAATTATCCCTATCCGTTCGAAATGTGTGAAGCAAAAAATTTGGAACCGTTTTTGAGAAAATGGCTTTTTAGCGTTTCTGAAAATGAGAAGTTTTGAGCTAGTTTTCACAGAAAACGGTAGAGTTTTCGAGAAACTTTATGTGACCTTATTTAAAGCACATGCACTCATAAATACAATAATGTGAACAAATTATCGCTAGTATAAATATTAATGACATGAGAGACAAGTCAAAATCACATTTTTGTAAGTTTTGATACAACAAAAGAATATAGCAATATACTGTTTATGTCATCATATAGAGTACAGTTAGCATTATCTCTACTAAAAATTTAAAGAAAAAAATTGGAGCCATTTCTGAGAAGCTCTTGTTTTTGTAATTTTTAAAAATTGCACATATTGCAAAAATATTGCGCGAAAACTACTAAAATTGTCAACAAATGTACATGACCTTAATGAAAGAACTCACTATGGAGAACATATTTTATTTGAAGGAACAATGTCTATATTCAATTTTGTAGTTGTAGAAACTCCAAAAAATTGAAATTTTCGAAAATTCAGCGTTAAATCCGCAAAGCGGACCTACGTAATCATTATAAGTGTATTTTACTCTATTCTTACAAGAAATTTAAAGAAAAAAATCGTAGCTGTTTTTGAGAAAATTTTGAAAATAACAGTGGTATTTCATGTAAAGTACCCCCAAACTTTAAAGAATTATTTTTAATCTCAAAGATTTGACTCGAGTCTGATGGATACGGCTTTCTTCAATTTCGAAAAATCCTACGCATGGTTTAGGCGCTGGTAGTGTTAACAGACACCAGAAGGACGGACAGATTGATGGGTGCTATGAAAAAAAACCACAACACTTTTTCGGTATAAGGGGAACCCAAAACTTCCATTCTAACTTCCATTGAAATCTCGAAACCGATTTTCCGCAGCATTACATTACGTTCCCTACTCTACGTATATTACTCCGTATATACGTACGTATACGAGAAACTAAAATTAATGAATCCGTAAAGTAGACAAAAAGAGGAATAAAGTAAAAATGAAATGGTTGTAAACTTGACTATTTAATTGTTACCAACTAATACGTAAATATGAATTTAAATTGGATGATTATCACGCTGAAAAAAATAAAGACCAAACAGCTGTGCATAAAGAAATCAAATAAAAATTGAAATGAACTAATAAGATTTCTTTCTCTTTAACTGAAATTGTTTTTTAAATATCTTCTTCTAATAAATGTCATGAATTTCAGTTTTCTACTGCTCTTCAGATGCACAGACGGTATTTTATGTCATGACATTCTCCACATTTGACCGCAAAGGTTGTAATTTGTGAAATGGCGTCGGGGTGCGAGATGGAGCCAAGGCAGAGCGATGATAATGGTGTCATTTACGTTCGCTGCTTTGTAGTCGGAATCGCCTTCCTTTGTTTCCTTACTGCCATGCGTCCTTTCACTGTTCGCACACTCGATGGTGCATTGTTCCTCTCTTTGGCCGAACACGGCGCAGTCCTCGCATGGCGGGAGATTGATGAAACGGCAGGCAAAGGCCAACCACTTGGAAACGATTTGAATTACGTCTCAATCAGTGTACTCTGAACTCTACAATCATCTGCAGAAGGCCAGCATGAAGAAGCGTATGGATCGAAAGGACAGAGGAGGGCAGAACGTCCTTAACAAATCCTAGAGCCAATAGGCTATATTAAATAATAGGTCCGGAGTAATACCAGAATCCATGTAATATTCGATTTTATTGCATATTATCGAGAGTGGGAATGGTATTTAAAGAAAGCTTATTTTATTTGACGTAAAATAAACAAAACAAATATAAATTGAGAAACGAAGACACATTTTACAAAATTGTCTACATCCATTGTAAAGATAAAAATAACTTTTCATATTCTGTACGTTGTTTAGTTTGAGTAGTTAGAGAAAACTTCAATTTAATTATTTAGTAGGCGTTATAATGGATTGATTCTTTAATGTATTTAGTTAAAGTGAGTGGCATTAAACATGTGGTATATTAGACTTCATAATATTTTATTATTCATGTTAATAAATTAAAAATGTTGATGGATAAATGTTGTTTGTTACATTATGTGAGAGTTGCAAAGGTTTAAGGAGTTTCGTGAGCAAGTTTTTCAAATGGTTTTGAAGGACTTCGTGCATTTTAAGACATTGGGCTTAGTGAGGTAAAACTGTCTATTTGGAGGAAAAGGGAGGTTGGGAAAGAATGAAGCTGTTTGTAATGACACTGGATGTAAATATCTGAGTGAACATCTCTATGAAAGTTGGAAGGAAATGCTATTGACCAGATTGAATACTCCAGACCAGGCCATATTGAATACTCCGAGGGAATTGATTAAGAACATGCCCAAAACATGTAAATTGGTGAGTTGTGAGAAGATATCATACTACGCCAATTAAAATTGATTTTTGAAACGATACACAATCTTTTTGCCATATTTATGTAACGCCAACTAGTTTAGAGATTGCTGTGAAACATTCGAAACGCTCACCATGAACTATTCTAAATCGCACCTCGACACCATTCTAAATCGAATGCGAGAAAGTAAAACCTTTTTTCGTCGTATTTAGACCAAGGGTGACAAATTTGCAAGGCCTCAATGGCCAAAACTAAATCCTTTAATGTGATTGCGGGTAATATTTTCATTACACTGGGATACATTGAGATGGTTTTGAATGTCTGAAATTACTAGAAAAAAAACCTTTAAACTTATTCTATTTTTGCATTAAAATGGAGTGTTGATTCCGGCAGGGCGCAATGCTAGGCGCACAAAGATCTCACTTGACAAGAATAAAATTGACTCACTCTTTTGACTATTAACCTTTCGCGAGCCACAATAAATGGAACCGCATGTTGCCCGCAAGCTAGTAGTTGGATGTTCCTGATTTAGACCAAGGACAAATCTTATATCCAAGACGTGATTAAATAAATAAATAGTTTTTCAAATATTTTGAGTGCTACCAGACATCACCAAAGTAATTGAACCTCATGAAACAACAAAATCTCAAATGTATTAATTACTGTATTTAAAAGCCGATTTTCCATTTTACATCTTAGATAAGAACGTAAAGGATTGCCAAACGCAAACCCTACCCAACATCCGTTACACAATTTACAAATTACTTGATGGTCCTGTCTGAAAGAAATCAAGACAAAAGGCAATTTCAAGTGAAAAAATTTACTGCCCCACCCAGTAATCCAAAGCACTCTTCCATGCTTCTCTGAATTGATTGAGAGGACTAAGAGAGCTGCTTATGCGATATTATCTTTTACAATTGGTTATTACTCTGACAATCTGTCACATTATTTCTTCTTTCGGCTGAAGCATGTAAGTAAGAGCTGACATGCAACTTTAAAGCTAATAATTGTGCACATAATTATTTTTACGCTGTATTTTATGTTTAAAAGTACACGTGAACTAAAGAATTAAATATTATGAAAATTGGCTCACACTTTTTTTAGTAATTTTTGGTCATTTTGTAAATGTTCGTAGAAATAATAATGCCAGTAACATAAAAATACACAAAATGTAACAAGTTTATTGTACAATAAACATTTAAAAGATATAGAAAATCAAGATATTCAACTAAACTTGAGAGTCATCAATTATGAATCGAATACATTGAATGAAAATACTTTTCAAAATACTTCAAATGTACGTGTCGAGAAAGAACATTATTAACATGAAAAAAAAATAACTTTAAATGAAGGAATCAAATATACAGAATCTTGAGGCAATGGAACAGAGCAATTAGAGTCTTCTCTTCGCATATTGAAGTAGTTGATCGTTGTTTATTGAAAACGGAATAACCTCAGAATACATTAAGAAAGTAGTCATGTACAAGAATCAATTATTATAAGCATTTAAAATGCAAAGTGAAAAATTGAAACTTTTGTATTAGAGGTCAAAATACTTCAAATGTACGTGTCCAGAAAGAACATTATTAACATGAAAAAAAGTAACTTCAACAATGATACGAGATAAAAATAAATCATAGCATTAACTGGTCGGAAGTACATTGCTCTATAGTTAATAGTTGTGATTCTATTAAATGCGCACATATATCTTCAGCCACCTTCAACGGTCTATCAGCCAAGAAAGTAAAATTTTCCCATTAGTGTAATTCACACGACGTGAACCAGTTTTGCTTTCGTTAGTGATACTCGTAACTGTATTTTGGGTAAATGTTCATTGCATTATTCTGTATTAAAGCACGCACACAAACACACTCACACACACACACACACACACTCGCACGTTAAGTATTAAAGCAATAGGAAATGTTTCTGTGAAATTACACGTGCAGGATGAGACAATTCGCAATTCAATGCCATTAAAAGTGAAACGTTTCCGCTATGAAATAATATGTTATTATTGTTATTATTGTTATTATTGTTAATATTATAAGTTCAATTAGTGAATACTTCAATTTTTTAGAAGTGTTTTATAGAAAAATGGTACTTGCGCAATTCCTCTCTTACTTAGTCTTTCTAATGCATTCTACGTGTTTATTCTCTAGCCCACTGGGATTCTTTCTCTATTGTTCTGACGCGCTCTACATCCTAAACATCTACATCTTTCCATTTCGTTCGACTCTCAAGGTTTTCCTCCACTCCAAGAGACTCCTCCGCACTTCCTCGTCCGCGCCTGTCTGCAACCCCCCCCCCATCCTCCGCCCCACTCACACTGCCACGCGCGCATTCATCGTACCTAGCAGAGCCTGACAGCGCTGCATCAGCGACAGACTGCTTAATTTATGTGGGTTAGTGACCGCCTGCCGCTTATGTATTCCTTTTTTATTCCGTCCGTCCGCCGGAAATTAGCCAACGCTTGAGGATCGACTTCTCGATTATTGACAAGGAAAGCACGACCAACCGCCCTGTCCCAGACACGGCCGTCACCCTGAACGGTCCCACCCTGACCCCTCGCCTCTTCACCGCCTCTCCCCACTTCAACCCAGTCCCCCACCGCTGCCTCCACCTTCCCACATGTCCCTGCCGCTCGCACCACTGCAGCATCATTGAGCATCACACAGCGCCGCCAACCCCTTCACACTCACCCTGTCCGCCGCCCCGCTGCTTCCATTGCCAAGGCTGCCCTGCGGCTCTACCAACATCATGTTCCACTGCCGAGATCCCATTCCCTTCCACCTTCGATCAATTCTCCGCTCCTGCACGTCTCCTACAACTCCCCTATAACAACTCTCCACTGCAGTGCCTCTGACCGGGAGGCCCTTCGGCTCGAGATCCGACGGCGCCAAGGTTTTCGACATTAGTTGCGTAGGTCGAAAACAGCCGATGTGTGGGGGGTAATATAGCGGTCTGATTGGTGGTTTCTGCTGTTTCTCCGATCAACACGATGCGAATGCCGGAGTAGTACCCTAACAAACGGGCCACAAACTTCGCGCGACCTTTCCTTTCCTTCCCAGTCCTATCCTCATTGCTTACTTACACTCACTTACATGCACTACACACGCATGCCGGAAGACCACTAGGGAGCTTAATGCTTATACTGGTTGGGGCGGTGCCCTGCTGATGGAAGATACCTGGTTGGGGAGACAACCAATATGCATTCGGGTAGGGCGGCGCCGAAACTCGCCATTGAGTGGCTCTTCCAGTCTCCCTTCTAGCAGTGATATCGCGTTACACAGACGTTTTTGCTATTTCAACTATCCCCCACCAACTATTTCTGGCATTGATTTCGTTACCCGTATCCACCGGCCCCGCAAGACCAGTCAGCCGCATCGCCTTCACTGCCCCACAGTCCCACCAACCTACTGTCCTTGTCAGCTCTGCCGGGTCGCCGTTCTCGCCATCCCCGTCGCACTCAGCACAAACTGCTCCAACGCTCTCGCTTCAGCCAGCGCCTCCGTCGCCTCCACCGCTCCAACCTGACCTGCTTCCTTCGTCCTCTCCGTCCCCGCCCCCGCCAAACTGTACACCCTCGCCTCCGTCACAGCCCCACCCCCCGCTCTCTTCGTCGGCGCCATCCCCGCCAACCTCCCCTCCCACATCCGCGCCTCATCCGTCACCCCGAAGTCCCCGCCACCCCGCCGCGCCCACCGACCTCGCTGACCCAGCGGTCACGCACGAACCTCGGCCCAATCAACTGATGGAGCGCGCCTCTTGAAGCCGTGTCGCATGCATATTGAAAAGCATCCTTAGCTAAATTGGCTGGCAATCGGATTCGATTCCCGCCCTTCCCCCGCCCCGCCCACGCCCCTTCACCCAAACGCACGAGCCCCCGCCGCGCGGCCAGGTACGGATTCTGGGCTACTCAGGGCGGGACGCGTGGGCGATGGGGCGTATCGCCCGCCCACCCGCCCGCCGAGTGTTATCGCCCGCTGTGTTTACTTTCGTAGATACCGCCGCCTTGCGCCATGGATCCCAGATTGAGCTCGACGGCCTTGCGTACTTCCCGGTGTCGCTTAGCGACACTGGAGAGTATGTCAACACGATGGTCATTCACAAAAACGTAACGAGTGAGAAAGCTAATGGGTCCTTGACACACCTTTCCGATGGATTGATTCATTAGTTTCCAGGCGCGTCAACTGCTAAGGTTATTGGTCTCGTAAGTGTAGTGAATGTTTTATCGTGAGAAATGCCGGTAATCTTCCGTTCCTAGATAGAAAGATCCGTCGCCGACCTACACGTCGGCTAACCAGGTTTCTTCCACCACCGGCACATCGCCCCAGACAAGACGAACTGGAAGCTCCTGACTTGTCTCCCGACATGTGTGGTAGTGTTGTGCATAAATGTGTAAGTGTGTGTAAGTGTGTGTAAGTAAGGAGATGACGATAAGACAAACAAGAGCAAGGAAACATCGCACGTGGACTGTTTGTAGGGTACTGCTCTGACATTCATTGGTCGTTAATCGGAGAATCAACGGAAAACTATCGTTCAAAGCAGTCGTTAGAATTCTTCTCCAGACAGCGGCTTAACTCGACTCAGCTATCGCGACAGTGTAGAAAATCCTGCCACCGTTGTAACACTAGAGCCTCATGGTCAGACTCACTGCAGTGACATCAACTCATACCATGAGCCACATAAACTGGTAAAACACCTCTCGGTATAAACAATGTTCCGCCCATTATTGTCATAAGTAGATGATTTCGGCAGTACAAAAAAGTAATGAAATACTAGATTTAAGCCTACTGAGAACTAGAGCTTACTTCGGGGATATATTACTAGCGTTGCAAACATTAGTAATATGTATGTCTGGAATGCAGATTCTAGTATAAATTGTAGCTAATTCTAGCGAAATCTTCACAATTTAAGATTAGTTGGGTGCTTGAAATATGAGAATTTGAATAGTAGTTACACGGTTTGACATGAAAACACAGCTTGCCGCCTTCGAATTGGTAGCTATCAATGAGACACCTCACCCTCCGGGTATGCTCTTACATTAACAAACAAAACGTTCTCGAACTATTGCCAATTTTCCGTTGATTTTTCTCTTCCTTCATACTTTGTTTTCTCAAGCTCTATTTAGCAATTCGTCACCCTTTTATAAGGTTTTTATTTTCAAACATTCTAATATTGGGTGTAAGATAAGATGTTTCAAGAATGTCTCGTAGTTACTTGAAGGTTCTTAGTTTGTAGCCTTGGATTGACACTTTACCTTAAAACGATTCATTGACATCTCATTACGTTATCCATGTAATTCAGTTAAACAATTTAAACATTTCAAGAAAAAATATACAATATTATTTTAAATAAATTGGAAAATAGTGACGCAATCATTAAAAATGTCATAATTTAACAAGCAAGCTAATGGGGGATATATTACCAAAATCAGAATTCAGTTACAAAATCGTAACCTTTCCAGGTCAGTCTCATATTGCTATTGGTTATTCAGCTAGCAGCACATCGAAAGCTCCTGCGCCAACATTCCAACCATCATTTTGTGATCTTCCACAAAATGTAATTTACCAAGATTGCCACTTCTTTGTGTGTCGCCTAGAATGCCTGACGTCACAGACAGAGAAGAGCTATAAAAATCGTAGAGATTTCACTAATAATCTATTACCTTAAGTTCCAGTAACATGAACTTTTCAGTTTACCACAAATAGCGTTTTCATTTTTGAACATTTAATTTCTATTTCTTAACAGCAGGATGCCAATGGGAAACGACGATGGATCGCAATAGATGTTACTTTCTCTAGAAAGTTATGTAATAACTTCTAGGCTGTCCGGGTGACGCCGCGTCGTTGGCAGAGAGGCCGACGTTTCGCCTGTCATATCGCAAGCTTCTTTAGGGTAGTAATCCTTCAGGGTAGTCACTACCCTGAAGAAGCCTGCGATATGACAGGCGAAACGTCGGACTCTCTGCCAACGACACGGCGTTACCCGGACAGCCTAGAAATCGTGAACTCGAGCCGCGGAAGCCTAGGTGTACAAAGTTATGTAATGCTGAGCGAGAAAACGGCGGATTTTCGACAGGAATAATAATTAATTGCCGGGCCCCTGATAACGAAGAAGTGTATAAATCCAGTTGTTAAATTAAGAACAAAGCATTCTCTAACACGTAAGGCAACCAGAATCCTTGTTTTGTGAGTCCTTGATACCGAGAAATTAATTGACACTAAAACGTTCGTCCGACCGTCTGTCCGTGAACATCACTAATGCCGAAACCATACGTTTTTTTCCAAATTAAAGACGACCCTGTCGATGTCGCTTGAGTCGAAGCGTTGAGACCTTGAAGAACATTCTTTAAATATTAGGGGGTACTTTACATGAAGCCCCCCGGACATTTTCAACATTTTCTCAAAACCGGCTCCGAATTTTTTAAGTTTCTTGTAAGAGTAGACTAAAAAATACTTATAAAGGTTGCGTAGGTTCTATTTTCAGGGTTAACTTTGAATGTTCAAAAATTCCAAAAGTTTGAATGCAGTTAATATGTGCCTTTTCAGAGTTCTAAACACTATTGCATTAAAGTGCTTCAAATGGCTTCAAATAAAGTTTTTCGAAAAACCAAAAATTTTCTGTGCAAAAGAGCTTGAAATTTCGCATTTACAGTAATGTTTAAACACACATTTCTTTTAAATTGAAATTCGTCTATGTAATTTACCATTTAAGGCGGGGTTTTACTCTTCTTTAATATTTTTAAAGTAATATTTCTGTTCTACCATTAGAAAACTGATGAACAGTGAAAAAAAACAACTTTGGGTAGAGTTAGATGACAACTGGCAAGAGTATGGGGCAAGTCCGAATAGCTAGCCCAGACCAAAGAAAATAAAAAACTAATACGAGAAAGTATGTACCATCCTGTAACACCACTAATTTTACTTTTCGTATACGTAAGTAGTTACTGTCTTATCGTCTGCAACTTTTATTATTAACCTTTTATAACTCCAAGATTGGTTGATTAGTGATTCCGGGCATGCCATCTGTTTAAGTCATTTGTCCCCTAAGTGTCGGGCATGTTTTGTCGTGGCGAGAAGTGGCGGTTATCGTCTCCCTTTAATGGCGAGATCCGTCTTCGACCTACCCTTCGACTTGCAGGGTTTCCCCATGCAAGTACCTCCCACCAGTGGGGCACCGCCACAGCGGGGACAAGTTCTAGCCCCTGACTGATCTCCTGGTATGTGTGGCAATATAGGGGATGTAAGTGTACGTTTAAGGAAGAGGATAGGAACAGGATGGGAAAGGAATGGTAGCGTGCGGTTCGTGACCCGTTTGGTAGGGTTAGACTCCGGCATTCGCCTGGCGTAGATCGGAGAAACCACGAAAACCCAACAATCAGAACAGCCGACCGACAGAATTCTCCCTCAGAGAGCGACTGAATTTGACCTTGCTCTCATCGCGGATTTACGTAATTTTATGCCTTAAATGCTGATTACCTGATGTAAAATTCCGTTTCTTCGGTTACTTCTCTCTCTTACTGATTTTTTATATAATGTCTACGCGTATCAATATATAAGATAACAATACTCATTACAACTATTTTTTTAAATACTTTGGTCTATGGTATTTTCACATTGATTATGGAATATCCACCTAAAACTTGAGTTTAGTCACGCTGGTGTTAAACGAAGAAAATATTTATTTTCAATTATTTTCGACATTCATGTGAATAATATATGAACTTTAGTACAATAGAATTACTCACATGAGATTTTCTTCAATTCTTTCTTTTCATTTTGGAAAAGTTTGCTTTGTTTTAATGATTTTAGTTCTAAGTTCAGCGAGGGCATTCTCCTTATACAACACCACAACAAAATTAATGTTCTGTCAAAATATGTTCATCTATCTAGATGGAGATAAAATTTATCAGTGATATTTAAAACATTTGAGAACTGCAAGGTCATGATTTTCTGTTGAAAATAAGTTCAAATATCGTCAGATATCAAAAATGATTTTTAAATATAATTAATACCAATTCGTTTTGTAATCAAGGAAAAACAATTAATTCAATTAAATTCATGTGCGTCACAACCAAATGTCTTGGTTGTGCTAGGAACAGAGTCTGGGTTATGAGTTACTAGTATTGTGTTAGCAAACCTACAAACAATAAAATCTCTACGTTGTTTACCGACGAAAATAAGTTTTCTATAACTCTGAAGTGAAAATATCCAAATTTCAACTGTTGCTAACCTTTATTGGTAATTTTATTCATCAATCGCGGTCAATAATTGATCGTAAGACAAATAAAAAAACCTTATTTTACAATCAAGTAAAAACGTGTTTCAGTTCGTACTTTGAATACTAAAAATACTTCCAGTGTGCAGAAAAAATAGTGTATTTAGCAGGATTTGACTTATACACTTTAGACTTAGACATCTAGCTGAAGATGACAAAAATCTACATAACACATTTTTGACAAAAATGACTCTGACAAAAACGGCTCTTAAGATCGCCAATCAAGTTATGGGGAAGAGATTCTGGATTTACAATATCGCAGATGGTATGTTCAACTATACGTCACATACAGTTTTTACTGTTCTTGTTCGAAAATAAATACAATTAAATCAACTATTTCACGTTGAGCGGATATAGTTTACTGAGAAAAGGCCAAAATACACGTTTTAAGAAGTACTATTCCCCTTATTCGATATTTAAAAGGATTGTCATATTAACTTATATAATTAAGAAAGCACTCAGCACAATATTTCTGCTTCGATTCAACTACTGATCCTTTTAGATTTATTCCAATTTGTTTTCTTATTTTTAGAATTGAGCAAAATCAATATTTTTGTTCAGCTATTGATTCTATTTTGTTTTGAATAAATGCATGTATGTAGTTATAATTTAGGAAAACTACTTTAAGAAAATATTAGTGTCTACAACTACAACATTTAATATTACCTACATTATACGATTTATTATCTCTAATTGTATTCGACAAATATCTGGTGTATTGTAATGATACACCAATGGTCTTTGTTGAGAAATGGCCTTCAATAAAATGACTGATTGTTTCCCTTACAAATCTGAAGATAATCAGAATGACGTCATAGGTGATAACAAATCAATAGTGCAGGGTTTCTCGCATATTTTTAAGTCAGTGCTCTTCACTCGTTCTTTAAATAGGTCGGACCGCTCATCAGAAATCACCTGTGGAAAATCACGATGAAGTCGCCAGGAAACGATTCGATCGTATCTACCAACGAAGAATGAGTGTCGAGATCGATCACGCCACATCAAACGTCGAAAGCAAAGGCGTGTGGATGTCACGTGACGTCCAACTCCGGAACTGCGGGAGGTGTTACGCGTTTGACGACGTATCCAGTGGCAGAGGATGCCACGGGGACAAAAGGCTACTTGTCGACTCTGCTTCCCAAAATTATTTTTTAAAATTATTTGATATCATTTTGCAAGAGGGAAAGCAATATACACACGTCAATTAGAATTAATAAACATAGTATCATTGGTAACTGGTGAAAGTGTGCGACCATCATCCCAGCAACAAATGTTTTGGTTAATAAAAATTTTCTGCTTGCATAATAGAATACTTTTAAAGAAATTGATAATCAGCATAATAATGGTTTAATTATTGAAATATTATAGTTAAGTTTCATTTCTTGTATTGAAAACTTTATTTTGTTCAAGTATTCAGTAGTTCGTAGAATTTTATCATATAGTTTGGGTTGTTTTTTCTTCAGGTATTGCGAAACACGTGAGTATCTCTTTGGCGATTAGAAATGATTGTCTCAGCAAATGGCAGTAATCAATCTACTCGGACTTCAATTTATAGTTTTAGATTTTAGAATGTTTTCTTGCAGTCGATGGTTATTCTGAACATAAAAGTTTAAAATAAAAAAAAGAAAGAATGTGAATGCTAAGTTGTTTGAAGGTTCATTTCGATATTGTAAAAGAACCATTTCAGTGACTTGAGGTGGAGAGTAAAATCTGTTAAAACGATTGCCATATATCACAAGAGAGGGAAACGATTAATGAATTCAGGGTTAAAACACATTAAGATGATATTTAGAAAACATTATCAATAAAGAAATTTCAATAAAGAAATCATTAAGTTATAACTAGTAGTATCTTAAAATTGCATCAATAATTTTAAAGAAAGTACTCTAGTAATCGTCGAAAGAGTGCATAATGGACTGTTCTTGCCATTACTATATATTATTATTTATTTTTAGCCTCTAACTGATTAAAGAGTGAATGAAAGATATATGGTTTATTTTTGATACGGAAATCTTAGGTAGATCTACTGTTGACTAATCATATCTAGTTTTTACTGGAAAACTTGGAATGAAGATCATAATTCTCTAAAGTGTTTACTGACTAGTTTGTATCTTCTCAAAACGATTTCTAACTCTGCAGCTGGTGTTTTAACTAATTAACACACTACTGTCATTTGTGGCACCAGTAAATACATATAAGTGCGACAAAAATGTGAAAGGGGTAGTTATATTTACTTTTTTTTAGGTTGAAACATTTTGTGATGAAAAATAAAAAAGAATGTTGATGTTTCATACATATATTTAAGTAAGTTTTTATTTAAACAATATTTCTATTAATAAAATACGTTTTTTAATAAAATTGGATAACCTTTAATTTCAATAAAGTAGGTGTGTCTGTCTGAAATGTCTCAAAATAATTGCCTTTTACTTCCTTTTATACGTGGTATAGAGTAAGTTACGTAATGCACAAAATCGATGCCGATATTTTAAAGGAAATACATGTTTTGGGAGACTCCTGAAAGGGAAATGTGAATTTATTTACAACACAGCTCGTCCGACAGTCGGTGAACAGCACCAGCACATTAACCGTTTACGGGATTTTCACCAAACTTGCTATTCACTAGTGCTCTGATCCAGAGCCTGGCTTTCGAGTGATTGACTTTGTGAGTTCTCTTTTTGGGTCAACCGACGGAGGGAAAAACGGAATTGGAGGAATCACAGGTCCAGTTGTAATCGTTTACGCGGCGGGATCTGCTAAGTTTACCGAGCCAAACAGAATATGCATTGCATTGCATGTTGCTATGAGTATTGATATTTGTTCAAGGTGCGATGCGTGGAAAATAGAAAGTCAAGGAATATTAGGAGTGGGGCGTAAAATATGTATACTCCCATTTTCCACTTCACAGCTTTAGCTGCGAGGTAATAATGATGATGATGATGATGATGATGATGATGTTAATAATAATAATAATAATAATAATAATAATAATAATAAATTGGTTGCTCTGGTGTCCACAGAACATCGCAGGTTTGTCGACAGGTACAACAGAATAACCTCATAACGTCATTGTGTAAATCCCCCCCCCCCCCAAGATAATTATTTGAACCACAAAATTTTAAAGCCGCAAATCTTCACTGACGTTAGGATTCCCAACGTGCTACAAATGCGCGTTTATGCTTTCTTCCCACTTGAGTTTTGGTCTGCCAGCCGCCGACTTTTCGGAAATACCGGAGTCTTTTGTATATCACAGGTATGGAATGTTTGACAATTTCAGAACAATTCAACGCCCGGGTATAAGAATGAAAATGAGGATTGAAAGGCAAAGTAAGAATTGCTCGCGTTCCATGCTCGTTGTTAATGGCACTGGTATGATTTTTGCAATATCATATTTATAGACTTCTCGTCTCTGACCTGGAGGTTCTAGACTTTGAGACCAATGGGTGGCAGGATTTTCGACTCTAACTAGGTAACTAGGTCGAATTCAGCTACTATATGGAACAGAGTTCTACTGGGAGGCTACTATCATCGGTAGTTTTCCATGTTATTTTCCGATCAACATCAGATCAATGAGGAATCCAAACCCAAGTAGTGTGCTTGCTTGCTTTTGCCGAGCGACGAACATTCGGTGCTCGCTTTACCCGCCGCGCGTCGGTCTTTTGCACACATCAAAGAAAACATTAGCCGAACACATCAGCTGTTCGGGATTGGGGCAATGCCCCGCTGGTGGGAGGTGGGAGTGGGGAAAATCCCACTAGCTGACAGGCATTTCAACGCCAATCTCTCCATCCAGCGAGTGAAGATCACCGCCACCTCCCGAGGAAACAAATGTACTACACCTACGGGACTAATAACCTTAGCAGTTGGTGGGCTCTGAATTACTAATCAAACAATAAATCAATTCATAGCTTACAGAAGGTATTTTATTCCGACATATGGGAAGAGAATTTCGGGGAGTCTCGGAATTACATCCAGAAGTGATGAATGATTGAATTGAATTGATGCCGTATTTCACGTGGCGAGACTCAGGCCATGAGGCCTGCTCTTCCGTCTGACCACGCAAATTTCGCTACGCTCCTTTCACCAACTAGCAGAGAAAGGAGGTATTTCTTGGGCGAGAAACAGGCGATTTCAATTTAGCTCAGAGGCGTCATTTAGGCTTGAGGATTGAGGACATGCAAGTAAATCTACCAACATGGAACAGCCGTCTTTACTTCCCCTCCGAAGGAAGGCGTACGAAGGATATTTTCGCCCTTAAAAATCATCGGCTTCGTTCGGGATTGAACCGGCCAACTTGGGTACAACAGTCAGGTTACGCTACGCTAACCGTTACACCATCGCCGCGCATTGATACTGGCATACGCAAGAAAATATCCATACCTTTCATGGAATTCAAACACACAGCCTTGATGTAACGCTTACTTGTTCACGCAGTGCTCAACATCTGATTCGCTAGGTCTGCATATTCATTCTCAGTAGCATTTTGTGACCAATTGTTGTAACGGAGATCAAAACTCCCATTTGTCTGGCACGCTGTTTAAGAACACGATCGTTTGGTATCTGGTTCGTTGACGAGTGTTTGTGTATTTGAACCCGGCTGCAGGAGGGTGTACAGTTTGTCTTGAGTTGGTCTAGATTTTACAAAAAGTATAATGTTAATTCATTAAGAACTTCACTAACCCTTAGGAATATCTCATTCGCTAATCAAGTCGTGAATTTGAATCCAAGGATTCCCATGCCATAGACACCACCAACGTATTTGGTAGTGTGATGACGTTTGTTTCCAAATTTTAAGTACTGTATTTTCTGATAATATTTAAAGTATTACGTCCCCAAGGTCGTCATTTCTGGGACACGGTACGTTAAGTACGTTGGCTTGTGTTAGCACCTTGAAACTGGCACAATGATCCGCCTGATTATGAGATCTACAGTTTGTCTTGGTGTTGACTTAGCTCAGGTGCAACGTTTCGTAGGTTTAAAGGAGCTTGCAGATTACGAGTGCCCGTTAGCTGGAAGTCGACCCTATTTGTTCAAAGAGATTAGGAAATCTCAATTTTCCATGAAAAACACTTTTTGTACTCGTCACTGCAACCGTTTTCGTAGAACGTTGCAAAAAATGTATCACAGTTCCTTAAAACGTCTTTGCATGTCAGTGACTTCGCAGGACAAGAACCGGTGTCCCTTCAATGTCTTTGACTAGAAGGTCCTAGAGTTCAAATCCCGACGATGGGATATTTTCAACGCTACTTCTGTTATAGTTTAGTCGAACACGGCAGCTGTCTGGAGGGCAATTCTTGCTGACTACTCTGATCGGTAGTTTTCCGTAGTGTCTCCTACCACTACTAGGTAATGGCGAAGCAAAATCCTTAAACTGCGCGAGATCTTATCTTTCTTGTACGTGGCCCCTTCTCTGCCCTCATAAACCTAGACTTACACTTACCAATACCACAAACTAGGGAGACGTATACTTGCTAGACCTGATCGCAGCGATGCCCCACTGACGGAGATACCTGACGAGGAAAACCATCTCAACGCGATATGAAGGTCAGCTTGGTATCTCGCTTTCTAGCGCGTTAGGAACATCGCCATCTAGAGATTGTAACATGCAATACACCTTCGAAACTAATGACTTCAGCCGTTGACGCGTTCAGAAACACAAAATCAATCAGTTAAACCACAGCACTCTCTGATTAAGTCTTATAACCTCAACCCAGGACGACATTTTTGAACCACGCTCCACACCACCACGTAGTACACGTTGTCGCGTGTTTTCATCTTTAAAGCGAACGAATGACTAAAACAGTTGACGCGTTCAGAAACACAAAATCAATCAGTTAAATCACAGCACCCTCCGATTAAATCTTATAACCTCAACCCAGGACGCCATTTTTGAACCACGCTCTTCACCACCTCGTAGTACACGTTGTCGCGTGTTTGCACCTTTAAAGCGAGCGCATACAGCTGGTTGAGGAGGGGTGGGGGGAGCAGTTTGTCCTCATGTTGGCTCCGCCATCGACCCCAAATGACAGAGCAGTCGTCGAGGACAATGGGCGACGGCGTCGGGAGAGCACTCGAGCGCCGGGCGATAAGGACCGCCCGCCCCCCCCCCCCCGCCCGCTCCCGCGCCCGCGCCCGAGCTACTGGCTGGCTATCGCCCGCGCACCGCAGTGCCATCGCGCGATTGCCCGGAGTCGCTGGCCGGCGATGGACTAGCTGCACCGCGACCGCCTAGCCCACCCGAGCAGAGGTGAGTCCGCGGAGAGGCCTTAAAGCGCTGTCGGGGAGTGATGGAGCACGCGCTACTGCGGATTTACGAGGTTGGAGTTTTTACTCGGGGAAAAGGAGCAGATGGGCCATCCTTTTATGAGTGGACGCGTGTTTAAAATGGACTGTACTCTTCAAAGAGGAAACTTCATTGTTAAAGCGACAACGTGTGATGCAGAGATTGTTATTTAATATATCGATGCTCGTTCAGGACAAGGTCTCTTAACTAATAAATTCATATGGTCTAATTGCTTGATCAATTATCGAATGAACTTTTATATTCGTACAATGACCATGTATTACTTTACTTTTTAGGGATATAGGAATGAATTGAATTACTTAGGGAAGTAACCAGTGAATGTAAGCATTCTCCTATTTATACATATTAATCTTGATTTTTATGAAGGTGTGGCTTAGCATGTTACTATGTTTTGTTCATGTTTATTAAGAGATTGGAGCAGTAACAAAATGAGACGCACTTTGTTCCTACTCGAGATATTAATTTTTACGAATAACGAGAGGCTTGCTGTAGCCGCTGTGACTTGTTACTGCAGTAAGTCCTCCAATTAAATAATAATATAAATTTAATGAAAAGGTAATATAAAGACAATTTACGTACTTACGTGGCTGTCCGGGTGACGCCGCGTCCATGGCGAAGGTGCCGACGTTTCGGTCGCCATTCAGCAACCTTCCTCAGGGCGAAATACTGACTTCGGCCACGGAAGCCTACGCTCTGACAATTTACGTACGAAAGTTTGATATGCGAATATTGTATTTTAATACTTGCGAGTAAAGAGGGGCTCGCTTTGACTAGTGTGTCTTATTGTGTTACTGCCTCAAATCCTCCAATCCAATATTATAAATTGAATGAAAAAGTATGATAGACGATTGGGATGAGTACTAAATTCTGATCTATATTTTTTTAATTGTCATTTATAATTCCCTATTTTCAATCATATCTACAGTATTTTTAATAAAAGCAGTTATTCCTGCAATATTCTATAAAAGACGTACTTATAATAAGTGTATGTGCTTTGAAACCAATCTTTCTTTTGTTTCGTTTTCAAAATTCTCTGATCACGTATGTTTAGTAACTACTTTTAATTTTTCATATCGGATAATACGGATTTGATATGGTAGTTTGTTAAATTATGAAACGAAATTTAACAATGAAAAAGGATTTTTTGTATATTTCCATAGAGAATATTCTTGTATCACACGCAGATTTCAATCACTTCAACTCAAAATTATTTTTGATATGAATAAAATCTCAAATATCATATCGCTATTCTTTGTATTTATGATTTGATAAATATTTCCGATAATCCAAAATATTATGCAAACTATAATTTGATTTTAATGTTTTAATTTTTTTTCTTGACCATGAATTTTGTTTCCTTTCTTTGATCTAATGTCAGTTATCGAATTTCGCATCATTTTCATATTTGTAAAATTTGTTTTCTATTCCTTGACGATTCTGTCTTTAGAGTAACTAATTATTTTATTTTCCTGGCAACAAAAATGTAATCATTTTTCGTCATTTATGGACAACCTTTTCAGGAATAGGCGTTGTCATTACCAACAATGTTGGCAATGACGCCTATAATTATTCCATTTTAAATGCCAGCGACAAATTATCACTAAACCAATATTCTTTTTCTGACCACTTTTTTTCGTTATTTTTGCGATTTCTAATTTGCGATCCCAATTTTCGATCGTAATTTATTTCCGGTCTCTGAATCCTTAATCATCGCTCCTCATTTTTGATTTCTATCCTGGTTCCTTATTCCTACTACCCTTGAAAACAATCTATTTGGTCATCTATTTGGCCATCTATTTGGCCATCTATTTGGCCATAAGTTTCAAAGTTCCTAAGGACCATTTGCTAAAATCCCTCATGCAATTCCACGCAGTTTCTTCAGTTCTTTAAGACTCAGGTATCTTCAATTTGATGAGGATAAAGAGAAGTTATAAAGCAGGGGTATCCAACTTGCAAAGCTTCAAGGGCCACAAAAAAATAACCTGCAATGTTGTTGCGGGCCATATTTACATTACTTGAGCGACCCACGCCTGATTACCCCGTATTTCTGATCTCGGCAGTTTGCCCAAGTGCGCTGAAAGACGGGGATGAAGCCAAGCGTGATACCAGACAAAACCATACATAACGTAGGAAAACACATTGGGATGATTTCGAATACCTGAATTTTCTGGAAAAAGATAATTCTTAAATCTAAACTTAACCTATTTTCACTATAAGGGAGTATTGACGACGACATGACGCGTGCTCTAAGCGCGATGTTCAAAAGCCCGAAATGGATGCCAGAGACGTTTACTTTTGACTCATAACCTTTGGCAGGCCGCAATAAATGGCACCGCGGGCCCAATACGACCCACAGCATGCCAGTTGGACAACCCTTTTTTTGACCAAAGGAAAATCTTATAACCAAAACGGATATAAATAAATAAATAAATAAATAAATAAATAAATAAATAAATAATTTTTTTCAATTAAGTGTTACCAGACATCACCAAAGTAAGTGAACCTTACCAATCGACAAATTCACAAATATATCATTTATTTCAAAGCCGATTTTCTATTTAACATCATGGAAAGAACGTGAAGGTATTACCAAACGCAAACACTGTCCAACATCCGTTACACAAATTACAAATTACTTTATGGTACTGTCTGAAAGAATAAACTAATGGTGTCTATTATTTCTCGTATAAAAATCGTGTTCCTAAACGTTTCGCGGTGATGAAGTAATATAATACGGCATTTTCACTATGACGAGCTTTTACATCGTAACTCTGGTTATGATGTTGGGAAACCAATTAACCACTTTACCCCGATCTTTCTTCCTACCAAATAAAGGAATATTTTTCACGAATGGTTTTAGAAGTTTAGGAGAAATGAGATATGCAAACATTACATTTTTGTTTGTATCACTCATTTCTCCTAAATTGCAAACGTATTAGCAAACACAACTTGACTTTTCGCCTAAAACTTTTCGAAATTATTACGTACTAAACGGAAGGAAAATGGTTTTAATTCTTTCAGTAAATAAATGGTTACTTTCCAGAAAACCTATTGCTGTATTCGAAGGTTAAAATGATATGTACAAAAAAATGTTGATGTTAATGAAAGTGATCCAGGGGCTAATAATTCTATCAAATAATTTAAAAAACAACTTAAGTGTACCGATTATTAAAAATTTGATGACAAGAAAAATATTAAATAGAATCACACTTGAGCAGAAAGATATTAAGGCTTACTGTAATAATTTGAAGGTAAAGAAGCATTTTACACATATACATTTCTTTTAATTGATTAAAAATACTTTTTCTCCGAGAAGAACAGATTAATTAAATAATTAAATTTTCAATAGCCGTTTATTCAAGAGAAAAATTCTTTTAGCACCATTTAGCATCCCTAGATCGCAAAAAGAAATGTCCATACAATTGTGTAACAACAATATTAATATGTTCATTTTATTTTTTGTTTCCATTTCCTCTATTGTTCAATTTCATTATATCCACATTTTTTGGGAGTAAAATAGGATATATAGAATGCTTATCAAAAATATCATTACTGCTGTTAGGATCCGGATCTGCCGCTTTCTGTTAAACTTTTGGCTCATCTCCACACAGTATAAGTATGACGAAGCCCACGCTACCAGCATTAGGGATGTGATAAAGTCAGGTGGGCAAGAGACATGTAGAAAGACAAAACACATATGACCGTCG
Organism: Gryllus longicercus; assembly: GCA_038098605.1. NCBI lineage: Eukaryota > Metazoa > Arthropoda > Insecta > Orthoptera > Gryllidae > Gryllus > Gryllus longicercus. The sequence continues at coordinate 1,818,858 of JAZDUA010000171.1, read as the reverse complement.
GAACATGTTCGCTAGAACCTATTACTTTAGGAGAAAAAGAGTGTATATCATTTGAATTTGGCAATATCTTGAATACATTATATAGCTGAACACTACTGAGATTTTGTGCCATCCCTCGTATCTATTTACGTTGGTAAAATTGTGAAGTAAGTAGAGCTCGTTAAACGATAAAACATGGCAGGCAATCATCAAATATTTGTTAATTAATAAGCGAGTCACAAATTATTATTTTGGAACGAGAGATTCACATTTTCTGTGTAAAATTGTGAACAGCTTATAATTAAGGCTTGGCATTTTCTTGTTTTTATTAGCTAATCGAATTTATCAAAGCAACTACAAGTCCTATTGTTTCACAAATGTTTTTGAAGCAATTAAAAGATAAGAGGAATGCGTGACAAGAAATGGAATGTTCATATCAGTACGATGTGTTATCACACATACTTAACACGTGGCTTATCAAAGTCTACAAAGAACAAATGTCTGATAATAAACATATCTCAACATTTCACATAGCAAATTCTCTATTATCCATTACTCAGACATATGGTATAATGAGGAAGTCTATAAGGAAGTAGCATATCAAGATATTATCTCTGAGGATACTGAAAGAAGTGGAAAGAGTTCTAGACTACTCTACAAAGCAACATTTGCTACGAGCCGCTTTATATTGAATAATTGTAGTAATTTATAATAAAATAATATAAAGTTTTGTATTTTATTATTATTATTATTATTATTATTATTATTATTATTATTATTATTAGCGAGTACTAAGTGTTAAGTACATTTTTTGCATTACGTTTGTTTCTTGAAACAATTGTTTGGATGGGAAATGATGGGAATTTGTGATACATAGACAAAGCAATTATATCGTATGATATTGAATTCAAAATAACCTGCCATTAAAATAATAAATACGAATAATCTATTAATATAATTTCCTCTTTTAGGCGGTTTTCCCCCTGTTACTTATGTTACTGGTTTTTATTTATCGTCAAAAAAATGAATATGACGAAAGGTAGAGAAGTATATTCTACAGAAGAGACAAATAACAATACCATCATATTTCCTGTATTCTAAAGTTCCTTATACTTCTCTGGTTACACGACAAACCCCTTTGCACAACATCGTACACTCAAATTACCAGTGCAACGATCAAAATAGAACATTATGAAACCATGATGTAATGTTGGTATTAATACAAGAGTTTGATATTACGATACGAGAGCGAGGAGCGAGCAAATATTGTACATTTCACACGAGCGTATCAATATCAAGTACATTGAGTTTCACACAGTAAATTTTCTACAACTTCGGTAAATTCGGTAAATTTTATACGTTAAACGTTTACATTTCATCGTGTTATTGCAGTTGACATTAGGATTCAGCCAAGGCCACCTAGCGGACAGCTTTCTAATCGTACCCTACCCTGCGTCAGGTGGATTTGGTTACCACGTCTGCTAGAAATACTACGCTAGTCAAATAGGATCAAAGTGAAATTACGATCGAATTTCTTTAAATATTATTCGAAGAAAAAATTACTAATAATAAAGGACGTTAAAACTGACAAGCATAATATAATATTAAACGCAATTATAATAAACACAATCAAACGAAATATTTACTAGATATATTCTCAATGATTAATTGTCAATATTTGTTTTGTAAACTTCTCTGTGAGTGGTCAAAAACCAGTATCAAAATAAAATTTGGCCAGGAATGAGTATCATTATGCAACTGGTTGCAGCAATCAAAATACATAATTATGCAAAGGGAGAAGAGGAAAGTGTGTTTCATTTCTAATAGTCTGAGGAAAACGCACTTTGGTTTAAAAAAAATCTTAATGTTTTGACTTGGCTCGCATTAAACCCTCCAAAGTATAAGAAAGATAAATAAGCCTCCGTACCTACAATATTGTTCGAACACTTGTCCCGAAATACGCCTTGTATCAACACACGATCTAATCATTTTGCTCATCCTGGTCGACATGCGTCAGTAATTCTGTACTTAATAGATAATAGAAAGTATGACGACAGGTCTCCCTCCAGAAACTTCAAGAACACTGTGCAGCTTACGAGATTAACCCCAGGCGCCGACTGAGATAAGCCTAAGCCCAGTCGTCTGATTGCAGAACCATGCCGCCGGGAACCATGGACACCGGGAGCAGAAGCTCCACTAACTCAGACGATGGCGGCACGCGGGACCCTCAACAGCTGCCGTACGCCATGTCCAAGAAACGCGTGCAAATCAACATCAAGGACAGCTTCGGCCACACCCCGTTGCACCAAGCCGTCCTGGACGGCCGACTCAACCTCGTCCGCCAGCTGCTGGAGTCGGAAGCGGACGTCAACCTGAGCGACAATGAGGGGGTCACGCCGCTGCACTTCGCCGCCGCCAAGGGCAAGACGGAGATCCTCAACCTGCTGCTGCAGCACGGCGCGGAGACGAACGCGAAGACGGGCGCGTACAACTGGACGCCGCTGCATCTGACGGCGCAGATGGGCTTCGTGCAGCTGACGCGGCGCCTGCTGGAGGCCGGCGCCAGCCCCGACGAGATGGACAAGACCGGCAACACGCCGCTGTACCTGGCGGCGGGCCAGGGCCACGAGGAGGTGGTGGCGCAGCTGCTGGAGAAGGGAGCGGACCTGCACGCGAAGAACAGGCGCGGATGGTGCGCGCTGCACTCGGCCGCGTACGAGGGGCGGCCCGGGGCGGCCGGGCGGCTGCTGGCGGCCGGCGCGCCCTTGGACGCCAGGGGCAAGGCCGGCGCCACGCCCCTTCTGCTGGCGGCTCGCAACGGACACGATGAGGTGAGTGCGCTGATTCAATAACCATTACATCAGAACCCCGGTAATCCGAACTAATTGGGGGCGTGGTCTGTTCGGATTCGGAAATGTTTGGATTATCCAAATAATGTACCACACATACAAATACATCTATAGGATTACCAAACAATGCAACGTAGCGTGCAGTGTGAGAAAACTGCAATGCAGCGTAGTGATGGCATTATTGATCAGATTCCATTTTTTTAAGCAAAACATTACCGATTTTGCGGGGTTCTCGAAGGGAAAAGTACTGCTACATGAGCACATGATATACACCGTAATTACCAGTGCATTAACGCTTCATTTCGACAACTTGTTTTTCAATAATTACTTGTTCATTCCTTCAGCAATTATAAAATCCTTCCTTTACCCTACAAATAGGCATTTTGTTTAGTTTATTTTCCTCCATCCCGAATTTTGTTCAGATTATCCGAAGTTTCGGATTTGCGGGGATCGAATTAGCGAGGTTCTATTGTAGATTGGGTCAATTCGTTTTGGAGTGACCACACTGTTTGCCTACTCGCCTTGCACCTATGGGTAGAGGACTTCAAAACCAGATTGACCCATGAGGAATTTGAGGACGAAGCGGGTTTACGGATGGCTCCCCTTTTCCGCAGCCTATCATTCCACCATGCCTCATCAACAGTTTCATCAATTGATTGATTGTGGATTACGGACACGCCAACTTCTGGGGTCATTAATCCGTATGATTCTTGTGCAGTGGATATCAACTACGGTTTTGAAGGGAATGTTCTACGATGGTGTTCCTCTCCAGTTGTGCAGTGTTCCTCTATATTTAGGGTTGCCTGTCATGTGTGTTAATGCATGTGCATGCAAGTGTCAGTGTGAGGGAAGAGGATAGGACAAGAAGAGGGAGGAAAGATTACGCGCGGTTCACGACTCGTACTTAGAGAATTGGCCGGGCATTCGCCTGGTATTCATCTGAGAAACCTCGGAAAACTACCAACCAGAGTAGTCAGTTGCTAGAATTGTCCTACAGTCAGTGACTGAATTTCATCTAGCTTTATAGCATAAGAAATACTCCATTCTCGGGACTGGAACCCTAGGACCTCTTTATAGAGATGCTGCAAAGAGAACGATAATGCTGAGTTTGATTGAACTCAGCCAGGACAACTTCATCAGAATCATTCATCTGGTCCATGAATGGCTTAAAGATATAGGAATTGATATCATACAGATAACAATATACATAAATTGAAGGACTCGGGCCAACAATATCTATCTAACCTATCTTTCCCTCATCCGCAGTATACCTCCTAGAGTTTTTTCTCAAGATAATCATTACTATTCAAACGCTGTGCAAACGTGCTTTCTAGAATACGATATATGCCTAGAAAGCATCTGGAAGGGTATTTGTTACGAATAATATCCAAATATGGCTAGTTCGCGTTATAGTCGGATACTGTGAACATTATTGAAAACGTTTGGACAGCTTATAAAGTAGAAAAGGCTTCACGAACAAGAAGTAGCTAACGTGGGTGAAGTACCTAAGGGCACCAAGGCACCACAGATAGTACGTGGTAAATAAAAATCTGGATGCCTCTCGGACGTTCATAAGGCTGTTTAGAGAAAAGATGTGTAGATTCGCTGTGTAAGTATTCAATTACTATTATCACAATACCACGAACCGAACCTAACCTAACCTAATCTAACCTAACCTAACCTCATTGTACGAGTACACCTCAGTTGACGCTATGCTACGCCCCGAGATAAGGGGATGAGGCTTCGGCTTCGGGCTTTGTATTTACAAAAACAATCTTGAGCCTACTCCTTCGGAACGCGTAATTTCAAAAGACTTTATACGCAAGAGTACTCGGCAAGACATCTGACTCATTGCACTTTTACGATCACTTCAGTGAGCATCTTGAAGCGATTTTGAAAATAGCCGAATGAATTTTGAAGTAATTCGTACATTGTAATCCATACAGCAGTATCCAAACCGTCTGACTAATTTGCGAATAACCTTTCTAATTCGCAAAGGAGACATATTTAGTACATCCGTAACACACCCACACTAAGAAATGTCTAGATTTAAGTACACGTGGGGGTTTTCTATGACTTATTACAAAAAATATAAAAATGAGGAGATCACTATGTTGCCTCGATCCCCTGCAATTTTTTTCGCTGTTTTGCTGTGCCCTTTTTGGGGAGACTTGGGGATAGGATCAAAAATAAAATTATCTATTGTCATTTCCGGATTGAAGAATTTTGTTTTTTCACGTGTTTACCTTCCTGTTTGTCTAATTATTTCTGTCATTCTCTATTCATTCCAACATACCTCTTTATTTTATTTTCTCTTATTTTTCTCTACCTCTTACTTCACATGTCCAAAGGTGAGGAAACCTCTGAGGTCAGGAAGAACGTTTAACAGTGCTCTCAGACCCAACGTATCGTGTTTTTCTGCAGTTTTCTATTTTAAAATTATTGATAAGAACTCTTGTTGCACTTTCAACCACATAACTTTTGAAAATATTAATTTTTTTTATTTTTCTTGAAGTTGTAAGTGATGAGACCAATAACATTGTGTTTAGGCATTGGGTTCACCCTCTTATTCCAAGACTGTCTCGCAATTTTTCATACCTTTGTTGCGAAAGAAATGTTTAGAATCGTAACACTATTGTTGGGTAGGTGGTTTCTACTTAACTCTTGTAACCTCGGCCATTGTTTAAAACGGATGAAACAATTGAATCAGCAGTCACTCTCAAATCGCTTACTTCTGTTTTCCTTCTATACCTTGCTATGACAACAGTCTCACATAATTGGGATCGTTGGTAACACACTTCCACCGTCGGGATTCATAGAGAAGAACCAATGAGATTCTCCATTCATTCCAATCTCCCTCTTTATTCATTGGGATATCAACCATTCATTGAGATGTCAATATGTTTGTTCTTTCATGTGTGATTCTCGGCCAAACCTCATGCTAATTCATGTTTACTGCGAGAGAAATCAAGGTGCCATGCCATCATGTATACTCACAATGATTGATTGATTAGTATTTCGGGCGCGTCAACCGCTAAGATCAACAGTCCCGTAAGTGTAGTTCATAAGCTTATCGCGGGAGGTGGCGGTCGTCTTCCGCGGGATGGCGCTCTGGCTCTTAACCATACGTAGGTTTGCAAGGCCATCTAGGTATCTCCATCCAGTGGGACACCGTCCCAGCCGGGACCAGTTCTCAACTCTAAACTGATTTCCCGACATATGTGCGAGTGTAGTGTATATTCATGTAAATGAGTATGTAAGGAGCGAGGATAGGGTCGAGTGGGGAAATGCGCGGTCATGGCAGGTTTGTTAAGGTACTGCGGCGACATTGGCCTAATGTCGATCGGAGAATCCATGGAAAAACACCGATCACAGCAGTTGGTCGCTAGAATTCTTCTCCAGGTATTGCCTGAATTCTACCTAGATAAGTGGCTAGCGTTGAAAATCCTGCCAGCACCATTGGGACTCGAACCCCAGTACCTCTCAATCAAAGGCAATCCTTTATTTACATTAAAAGCATTTTATTTTATTTTCCCTCCATTCGTAATTTTGTTCGGATAATCCGAAATTTCGGATTTGAGAGGTTCGGATTACCGACGTTCTACTGTAGATTGGGGCGATTCATTGCGACCACATTATTCACCTACTCCATCTTGCATCTATGGGTAGAGGAGTTCAAAGCCAGATTCACCCACGAGGAATTTGAGGACCAAGCGGGTTCGCGGATGGCTACTTTTTTTCCGCAGCCTACCATTACACCATGCCTCATCAACAATTTCTTAACATATCATTAATTTGATGAGGTCTATTGATGCCTTAAGCCACGTAAGCCGGTCACATTCACGTGCTCTAATGTTTCCCAAGTTGTTAGATTAGAGGAGAGGACTTGGTTAGATGTGTCGTTAGTTCGCCAGTTCCCATTCTTACTCTGTCGCTGCACATTTCACGTGCCTGTCTCGTGGGCGATCCGTGGCACTCGACAGTCTGACAGTGCATTCGTGTTTTGAATCCCGATTAATCCATGCGAATTTATGGCTCGCAAATCTGGTTAGAAACTAGGTAGATTTGCCTAAGTCACAACCGGTTTACCTTATCGTTCTTCATTTTCTTATCATTCATTCTTAATCACTGCCGAAATAAGTAAACCATCCCAGATTAAAGAAACTTAATAAAGTCAATTTCTTTTGTTACTTTGTCTTTTAGCTAATAATGAGATGGAGACTCCTGATCTATTGTTCAAGAATAAATTAGTACATTCAGATATTTGAGGTTATTGGTAAATGGAATATAAATGTATGTTGTTATAAATATACAACAGTAAACACGATAATTCAACAAAACTGCCTCTTCTGTGAGAAAAATAACTACTTAGGCTGCTGCTCTTCGAATAGAAACTAGTGATGCTTCGACAGCACACTTTTATTTCGAATTATTTGTAATATTTCCAATTTTCGGAAATTCGGATAGTTCAACGTTAATGAGACCTACGCCGTTTTTGAGATGTCCTTTTCTCTATCCGAGGAAAATAATTAAAAATAATTGGAGGTTCTTCATAGGACAAAACGTAAGGAAAAAACATGGGGCCATTTTTGAATAAATAATTGTTTAAAATTTGTCAGTTTCACAAAAACTTACGTAAAAACTACACATATTTTCGAAACATTGTGAGGGTAATATACGTAATATAAGGAATCTCCGTAAATAAAAAACTGATATAGGTCATTCTCTCGATGTCCGCAAAATTGTAACATACGTTCCTGGGGCGTGCAGATTGTTTTCTTTTAGCCATGAATATAGAACTTCAGAAACAGTCGTTTCGAAATTCGAAGGGGTTCCGGTATAGGAACTTGAATGCAGTACTTGTAAGTAGACTCCAATTCAAGATAATCCATGCCTTCTTTAATCTTGGTAATGGATCTTTTTACTTTGCAAATACAAAAATAACAGTATCTCAGATGGTTCTTTGGTTCGGACCAAACTCAAAAATTTATTGCCATCTTCTTTCTCTTTCACCGGTTCCGTAACTCAGTGTCAGAAATACTTCACACTTTGAGGAGCCCACTGCCCTTGCCAGGACAAGTTATAAGCTCCCAAATGGTCTCTCGGCATGTGTAGTAGTGTTGTGCATGTTAGTGTTAGTGTATGTAAGTAAGGGGTGAAGATAGGACAAGGAAGAGGAAGGAACAATCGCGCGCGATCTATGGCCCAATTGTTAGACTACTGCTCTGGCACGTGTTCATCGGAGCGTGTGCGTATGTGTGTGAGTGTGTGTATTCATCGAAGAGGACTGTGTTCATCGGGTCCACCATGAAAACTACCGATCATAGCTGTCGGCCGCGAAAATTCTTCTCCACACATAGGCTGAATTCGACCTAGCTACATAATTACTGTCGAAATTTGCCATTGTCGGGACTTCAACCTTAGTGTCACCCCGTCAGAGGCTCTGCAGGGATATCAAATGAAACCCTGAGACATCTAAGGCAGTGTCTATAATCAATTTTGTAGTTTTACGATGTTAATTTTTTGCAACTTCCAAACATGCAGAGTTCAATGAAAAGAAACCCTGCGCCATTTTTATAAGTATTTGCTATATTTAAAAAGAAAATATTTTAAAAAATCTTCGTTTTTGAGAAAATATTTCTTTAAAATCTTTCTTTGCATCAAGGAAAAAATTCGTGAAATCTACTAGTTTTTCCCAAAGACATTTACAGAGCCTTTTTTGAAGATCTCATTTTTTAGAACAATATTTCTTCAGGAACATATATATTCATATATCAATATTGTAAATGTACGACGTTTGGTTTTTGCAATTTTCAAAAATGGAGAGATTTCAACGAAAATAAGAGGGACACTTATTTTACCACACCATTTGCGAAAAAATCTTAGCCGTTTTGAGAATATTTTTAAAATTACCTTTTTTTCGCCAAATTACACAAAAAACTCATATTTTCGAAAACTTGAGTTTGATCTTATTTACAAGTCTGTCATTGAAGAACTGATTTGATTAAGAAACATCTTTATCTTCAATAGTATAGCCGTAGGTAGATTCCGAAACATATTTGAACTTTACAATTTTCGAAAATTTGGTGAGTTAAAGAAATGCAAGGTACACCATTGTTAGACGACTTTTCCTCTTTGTGAGATAAAAATTTAATAAAAAATTGGTAACGATTTTTGAGAAAGTTTTTAAAGAGATTCTTGAATGCTATATGTAAGCTGTATGTAAAAATCAATATCTTTGTATCAATTCTGTATGGACACGAGTTTTGCCAGATCGATGAGGAAATATCAATTTTTGAGAAATTCCTCTTCACTGTTCAGGCTTTAGCGTTGGTCAAAGACGGACGGACAGACAGTTTTGCCGTCGAACAATTTTTCGGTATCAAGGACACAAGAAACAAGAATTGTGACTAGAGAGAGAATTTGAAGAAAAAATTGAAAAAAATCCTTTTTTTTTTTGTTGTAAAACGAACCTTACCTACGAAAATTAGAAATACTATAACGCACGTACTTCCTCGCGTTATTTTATAATAACTATATTACTTTATAAATCTGCAAAAGCTTTTCCAACCAGCAAATTTTTTTCTCCGCACCGAGATTCAAACTCAGGTTCTTCGCTTTAACTCGTCATGCGCTTTATCGCATCACCACTCAGTTACTCGGCCATACTTCCTTTTGCCGGCGCTTAAAAAGCTAATATTACCTTCCATTACTTCCAAATTTATGCAATTGTCAAAAATTTAAAAAAAAATTAAAATGAGACCCGTGCAACTTTTTAGACGGTCTTTGCACTATCCCTGAAAAATAAAAAAAATCTAGAGCCGTTTTTGTGTAAATAATTGTTTAAAAACTGCATACATATCATGCATAATTACTGAAAAACTACTACTATTTTCGAAAATATTTCTATGTAACTTTATTTCAAGATCTATTTTGATAAACATATTTCTTGAAGTAAAACTTTTATTCTCAATAATGAATTCGTCTTTTGATCTATCGGAGAAGAGGTAGCAAAAACTTTGAAGACGTTATGAGCAAATTTTAAAAATGTTAAAGCTTAATCTAAAGTACTTCTAAAAATCATGTTTCCAATTCAAGGGGTCACGGCACTTGCGAAATCGATTCAGGCATATAAATTCTGGTGAATATCCTCCGTAACGTAGCCGCTAACTTTCACACACAGAGAGACAGACGTTTTGCCGTCAATTTATTCTTCGGTATCAAGGAACCACAAAACATAGATTCTAACTACACAACGAGCAAGAGGAAGTAATTTACAGCATGCATAGGAAAAGTATTTATTCATTTTTTCGTTATCAGGGACCGACAATAAGAATAAAATATTGCCGATTTCGAACTCTTTCTTTCATATTTACGTAATAAGGCGAGAATGTAAAAATCATCGTACTTAACGAATCTCTTGAAATGATTTGTACGTAACGAGTCTATTGTTGTTGCTGTTGTTGCTGTTGTTGTTGTTGTTGTTGTTGTATTTTGGTCCACTCAGGGACAAGTTTACAGCATTTACGAGAAATGTTTACCAGCAAAAAAGTAGACGAATAAAGATATAACATTTACAACGTTCCTCTAAATTATAGTGAATAAAGAATTGCATTGTTAAAGATATTAATTGTGTCTCGTTAAGTTCTTGAGAAACAGAAATAGTTCTGAGTGTGTACTTCTGTGATTCATTAACAGAAACAGAAGAAAACAAAAGCTGTTATACACTGTATCACATTTCCTTTGAAAACTAAGAGCATTTTCTAATTTCTTATCTTTGAATAACATCTTCACATACCACTTCGTAGAATCTGAAGAAAGCTGCAATTCGATCTCTAAGATCAGTAAACACGAAAATAAAATGTGGCAAGTACTCGAGTCTCATGCGAAGGAAGTTCACACTCGTAACTTTCCACGAATTACTTAGAGCTGATAGCTTGCTCCGATTTCAACAAGTGTGTACTCGTATTACACGACACGACCTGATTCTGTACTCTTGACACACATTGTACTCGAGAAAACTGAAGGCAAGCTAAAACAGAATTTGTTCTTCATTAACCTGTATATTGCACCAAGATTATTTGGCGCGTATCAATGATACCTGATGATAAGGTAAATGAAACATACAGCAAATTAAATCAAGTTGCGGAAGAATGCGTTATTAACAGATTTTTTAAACTTAAAATTAAATTTTTTAGATTTTATATACAATCGTTCAGAGTGTGTTTAGAGAAAAAACCTTTCAGCCGACATATTCAATGAACGTGTTTTTGAGAAACACCATGGATATGGACATATTTTGTTTGCCAATGCGTGTTCTACAAAGCAGAACAATTTAGGATGATAAAGTAAGATTTTATATGAAAATAACTGACATATTATATAAATGAAAAGTTATTTTGCTGCAAATAAGTGAATTATTATTCTGTATTTGTTTATCGATTTACCAATATAACAACTCGGTTATCATCATTCACTGCAATTTACCATATTTAACATTATTTTACAGTTTATAATTATAATACAATATGGGTATGCATGGGCTAAACAGAATTGACAGCATGTTATTTATCTCCGTAACTGTAACAATCTGTGCCAGGTGCACGATTACGGTACTCTTTCTTCCACTAAGAAATAATGTCTGCCTACAGGGCAATTATACTATTAAGAAAAATTGCTCTCAAAACGAGGTATTTTTGGCTTAACTAAAATGTCTTATGGTATGGATTTTATATTTTCAACAGAGATAAAAATCTAAAACGATACAAATAAGCAAGTTTTGAAATTTTTTAAAAGCTGGATTAGTTGCTTCAGCGGAGAATGCTCCTGGCTAGAGCGTATTTATGCAATATGACGGTTTGAATCTTCTTCTAAATCCGGGCTTACGAGCTTTATGCCTGTGGTTAAGTCGGGAGGAGGAGGTGTCAGGAGTAAAGCAAACGGTGAATGATTCGAACCAGAGGTGACTGCGCCAAAACCAAGTTTAAAATGTAATTTGTTTACTATTGATCTACCTGCCTATTATTTATTATTGAATCATGTTTAAATTCTTTACAATATATTTTGTGACTTATCTAAAACGAAAACTGGACACGGTTTCATGAATTCAGAGACGTTTCGCTTGACCACAGATAACCTTTCTCTGAGACTTCCATTTATCGCGATAAAATACGACGTAGTTTGCGCTCATCAAGGAGATACCATCTTTGATGTCACGAGAGATAAATGTGAAACACTATTACGTTATCACAGTCCGAGATACACCTGACAACTTAGCGTACCACGTTTAGCGTGGCATTGCACGTGGAAAGAAAAGCAATGCAGATTATTAGGCTTGTTTCAAAAATAAATCATACTACGTCAAAAATTAGAACACAGAAAATATTGTTTATGGACAATTTTAATGGTTAACTATGCTTGGGTATAAACCAATTTTAATCACAAAGTAAATAATAGAAGGGAAAGCTAAATTTTTCGTTGGTTTGCTACTTATTTTACGAAAATACAAGTGTCTTGATACTCGAAAGACTTCACGTGAAATGTATGCAACGTATTTGAAACGCGTGTACAATATAAACTTACGAAAGTGAAAAATGAAAATATGAAAAGTGTAAATATTATTTCACGTGCTACCATTCTTGAATTCAATTTTTAAATTATAGGACATTTCTTGAGATAGGGTTATCCAAACAAAACTATTCCCAAGGCTCCAACATTTTGGCTTGCATTAAATCTTCTTCGGGGCAATTTTATTCCCTCGTGTTCTTTTGTTTACCAATCACAATCATTATCATCCTTGTACATTTCTCTTGTGATGACGTGGTATCCGAGAAGTATCGATTCGGGTTTCAAGGGACGTATGCTGCACATGGAAAATTTCCTGATTTTGAGTTCTCTCACCCAGAAACTATCGAGAATTCTCGTAAATCAGAGCCGGAATGACCTTAATTGGTTCTCGCGATAATTGGATATTAATAACGTGTGGAAAAATAGCCATATCTGATAACTTTATGATACTGAAATTATCCAAGAACGTCTGGATATCTAGGCCGTGACACCACGTAACAGATGACGCAGAGAGTAATTTTTCCATGGTCTCGTCGACAAAGAACTTGAGGAGGCAACTTATTTCCTACACTTCACTGTAATTACAAGAGGTGATTCACTGAAAACGCATCTCAGGAGGCACTCTAGTGTTGGGCGTGGGAGAGAGTCAAATTGTGGGTGAATGAGTGGAAAAAAGCTCGGAAGATACACTCAGGGATAATTTAAGATAGGAAAATGGGTAAACGTCAAGATAGGAATATTTACGTAACAAATTTATTGACAGCTGATAATGACAGTACTCAACATTTCGCATGGAAATTGAATAACCAAAAGTTACGAGAATTACCCGAACTTCCATAGACGTTGGTTTTGTTGGTGACGCACTATCGTATGACGTGCATTGTGTCATGATTCACACACATTTTTTTCGTTCAACGCATGAAATCCTAGCATTGATGACGACATGCGAGACGCCTTTGCCAAATAGATCAAATACGTTTGGTTCGTAACTGTAATTTTGTAAGTCTTTCATAGCAACCAGCCTCACTAATACCGGAGGAGAGGTTAGTAAACTGACAACAGATTATCGCCTTGGTTTGACAAAGTTTTAGTTGACTTAATTGACATGATGTTGAGAAACAAGGCATCAAAGTTACAGATTATTATATGAAGATTTAATTACTTAGACTTTCAATTAGTTTTGTACAATATATTGAAGAAGTGGACTTATATTTACATTTCTCATCGCTTGTTTGCAACTCTTATTAATGTAATATTGAATAATTAATTTTGCACATAGGACTTTGTCATTCTATTAAGTATTTTCAGCGTGAGACAAAGTTGTAAGTGCAGATAGAAGTTTGCCATACTATTTTTTAAATATTTTATTTTACTATTTTCAGAAAGATATGGTTATAAATGCTGTTTCTCGTAGTAATTGTATTTTAGTATACACTGTTATTAAACACAAAAAACGTTTCTATAATTTTGAGGGCAATATAAACTTTCACAACATTTCCTTGCACTGCGACAATCACATTATTAATAACTTTCTATTACAAATGGAAACTATTTCACACATCATTCATGGATTACAGAAACAGAAGACTGTTCAGTCTTCCACAGTATGCTATGAACTCACTTTTTCCTGGCATGAAAGATAAATCCCTGTTTCCACTAATCCTTTCAATTACAGAAATAAAATTATGTTAGGTACAAACATTCATTAGGCATTTAATAACATCAATAACATCTCCACTCATATCCAACATTTTCAAGACCAAAGATATGTACAGCATATACACTGCCGTTTACGTAACAAGGGCGCGAAACAAGTAATTCACGCATCAGTCGAGTTTGCTCTCCGAGCGTAATGATGACGACAATGAGACGAGTGCGGGAATCACCTCGCACCCGTGATGCGTATGCTGTTTTTTGACATGCCGTGAGCGAAACGCAGTGCGTCCAGTAAAGGAATATAAATATCATATAACTAGAAATACCTTAATTGTACAAAAGTAAATGGATTCCAGTCAGTGTCGCAATACTATTCTTTGAAAATTATAAACAAAGACGCGTCAAGACGAATGGCAATTGCGAATGGTTACAAATGTTTCGCACACGCTTCGCGATGTTTCGCACACTGTGAAAAAATAGCTATTTCTTACACGAAAAACAAGCACGAGAAACACCGTTTCACACACGGAGTGTTAAAAAATATATTATTTATACAGAAGAATATTATTAATAATATAAATGATATATTTTAATTCTTCACACTAAAATAAGTTGAAATCTTGTAGTAGCGTGTAGTTTGAATATTGTCAGAATAATAACTTTCAAAAGTTGCCACAAGATACAATTATGTCACACTGCTAGTTCCTTCATTTTTCAACATACGGCACTGAAATTCATTTGGAAGCTAAACTGCTTTATTGTGAGAGATTTCAGAGTGAAAACGCAATTTTGCCAATTTTATTAGATAGAAAATCGTCAAACCAAGGCTACGAGTTGCCGTTCGGTAACTGTAGCTGAAAGGCAACAGTTGTTGGCCTGCGCTAACCCAGCCGGCCTGTGCCTGCAGGTGGTGCGCCTGCTGCTGGAGCACGGCGCGGACGTGAACGCGACGGCCACCAACGGCGGGGGCCCGCTGCACTGCGCCGCTGCCAACGGCCACGAGCCCGTGGCGCGGCGCCTGGTGGAGGCCGGCGCCGCCGTCAGCGACGCCGACCAGCGCGGCATCTCGCCGCTGCACCTGGCGGCCGGCGGCAACAACGCGCGCGTCACCAAGCTGCTGCTCGACGCCAACGCCCAGCTCAACCTCAAGGTCAGCACGCTCCCGGTTTTTTTCTTCAGGTTTTTTTCTTCAGGTTTTTTTTTCTTCAGGTTTTTTTTCTTCAGGTTTTTATTTGGTTGCTCCGTTGCAGGTAGAACCGTCATATCATGGTGCCTATCCCCCTAGTACATGTACAGCTCAATCTCAAAGTCGGCTCGCTCCCGCTTTAGTCAGTTTTTTTCCCGTAGATTGCACCACATCAACTCACTGCCCTCCTCGCATGTACATATCCAGATTGACCTCAAGGTCAGCACGCTCCCGGGGGGTTTCAGGTTTTTATTTGGTTGCACCATTGTAGGTAGAATCGTCATATCATGTGACGATCATTGGTGCCTATCCCCCTAGTACACATCCAGCTCTGTGTCAAAGTCGGCACGCTCCCGCTTTAGTCCGTTTTTTTAGATTGCACCACTGCAAGCAGGGAGGTATCATCACATCAACTCACTGCCCTTCTCGCAAGTACATATCCAGATCGACCTCAAGGTCAGAACGCTCCCGGGGTTTTTGAAGGTTTTTATTTGGTTGCACCATTGCAAGTAAAATCGTCATATGTGCCGATCATTTGTGCCTATCTCCCTAGTACATATCCAGCACAATCTCAAAGTCGGCACACTCCCGCTCTAGTCTGGTTTTTTCTTAGATTGCACCACTGCAAACCGGGCGGAATCATCACATCAACTCACTGCCCTCCTCGCAAGTACATATCCAGATCGAACTCAAGGTCAGAACGCCCCGGTGGTTTTGCAGGTTTTTATTTGACTACACCATTGGAAGTAGAATCGTCATATGTGCCGATCATTGGTGCCTATACCCCTAGTACATATACAGCTCAATCTCAAAGTCAGCACGCTCCCGCTTTAGTCAGTTTTTTGAGACTGTACCACTGCAAACTGGACGGAATCATCACATCATCTCACTGCCCTCCTCGCAAGTACATATCCAAATCTACCTCAAGGTCAGAACGCTCCCGGGGGTTTTCAGGTTTTTATTTGGTTGCACCATTGCAGGTAGAATCGTCATATCATATGGCGATCATTGGTGAATCGTCATATCATGTGGCGATCATTGGTGCCTATCTACCAAGTACATATCCAGCTCAATCTCAAAGTCGGCACGCTCCCGCTTTAGTCAGGTTTTTATTAAGTTACACCACTGCAAACCGTGCGGAATCATCACATCAACTCACTGTTCTCCTCGCAAGCACGTATCCAGATCGACCTCAAGGTTAGAACACTCCAGGTTTATTAGCTTATACCACTGCAAACCAGGTGAAATAGTCATATCAAGACGCTGATTGTTCACATTGTATTTCCCAGTACCACAAATTATTTTCAAAAATACATCTAAAATATTTTTTTCTTACTAATAAAACATTAACATCTAAAATAATAGAATTTCGTCTTGCTTTTCCTTGTTGAAATAATTATGTTGGTAAACTCCAACAAATAGTACATTTTTACTCTCATAAAAGTTTCAAACTATTTTCTTCCGTTCACAACAACTCTCCAAATTGATTTCTGCGAGATTGTGTAACGACTGAGTAGTAATATTTTGCTAAGCAATTACTTCTCCAAATTCTCATTAAAACTGCTCACAGTGTAACAGTTATTTATTAAAACCAGCAGAACACAAACATTATTATGAACTTATTTTAAACATTTCAAAAGCAATAAACTTTCTGAGAGTCTGGGCTACCAGTCAACACGTTTTTGCATTTTTTACAAGATGCAAATCCATAATTTGAGTACAAAACCAAAAACACTGCTTCGCGTTCATTTCTGATATATCCATTTTTAATTCCTCTACACTTATTTCTGCTAGCGCTGAAGTTTTCACTAAATGTGAGGCTGATATTTCATTTTCAGAAGTTCTGGGCCTCAGATCAGGAATATATCAAGAAACAATACGAACTGTTTATAGATTCTTTACCAGTTCTTAAAAATGCAACTTCACAAACAATCTGTTTTTCAGAAACGCCCTCTGGAAACCAAAACGGTGTTGACTTTACGGGTGTGGGCATGTATTAAAGATGGCGTTGACTTTAGGCACTTTTAGACTTTTTACTTTTCTTCACCACGATCGCTAGATGTATGCACGCGCAGCTAGGCAAAAACCAGGCTGAGCTGCTGTACTCAATGATAAGTAAATTGAGTCTTTCCACCATGGTGGTAGAACTGTTACGTACCAAACAGATGATTCCTAATAAATTATACCAGAAAAGTATAGTATTTTATTGAAAATTGAACGAATTACAGTAAAAATAATAATCTTAAACACCGTGATTTATGTAATATTGATCTTTTTCCTTTCACAAGAATTGGATATTAATAATGTCCGGGCAACGCCGGACATGTTGCTAGTGAGATATTAGCACTGTATTCTTAAATGACTTCCTAAGAGACATGCTGTCGTGTGCTTCCAGGACTGCAGGGGTGCAGGGATGTAAGATAAGAGCTTTGTAACCTTACACTAAAAGACATCCTAGGAGTCGAGTGATGGTGTGATCGCAGGACTACTAGTGTGCTGCGATATTCTAATCTAGGAAAGCGCTGTATTATTAAAAGACATGTGCTAACAGCTAAGTGCTGTCGTGGGGTTCCAGGACTGCGAGGGGTGCAGGGATATAAGATAAGATCTTTGTAACCTTACACTAAAAGACATCCTAGGAGTCGAGTGATGGTGTGATCGCAGGACTACTAGTGTGCTGCGATATTCTAATCTAGGAAAGCGCTGTATTATTAAAAGACATGTGCTAACAGCTAAGTGCTGTCGTGGGGTTCCAGGACTGCGAGGGGTGCAGGGATATAAGATAAGATCTTTGTAACCTTACACTAAAAGACATCCTAGGAGTCGAGTGATGGTGTGATCGCAGGACTACTAGTGTGCTGCGATATTCTAATCTAGGAAAGCGCTGTATTATTAAAAGACATGTGCTAACAGCTAAGTGCTGTCGTGGGGTTCCAGGACTGCGAGGGGTGCAGGGATATAAGATAAGATCTTTGTAACCTTACACTAAAAGACATCCTAGGAGTCGAGTGATGGTGTGATCGCAGGACTACTAGTGTGCTGCGATATTCTAATCTAGGAAAGCGCTGTATTATTAAAAGACATGTGCTAACAGCTAAGTGCTGTCGTGGGGTTCCAGGACTGCGAGGGGTGCAGGGATATAAGATAAGATCTTTGTAACCTTACACTAAAAGACATCCTAGGAGTCGAGTGATGGTGTGATCGCAGGACTACTAGTGTGCTGCGATATTCTAATCTAGGAAAGCGCTGTAATATTAAAAGACGTGCCAAGAGACGAGTGCTGGTGTACTCGCAGGACTACTAGTGTGCTGCGATATTCTAATCTAGGAAAGCGCTGTAATATTAAAAGACGTGCCAAGAGACGAGTGCTGGTGTACTCGCAGGACTACTAGTGTGCTGCGATATTCTAATCTAGGAAAGCGCTGTAATATTAAAAGACGAGTGTTGCCGTGGGGTTTACAGGACTGCGAGGGCTGCTCGCCGCTGCACCGCGCCGCGGAGAACGGCCACGAGGACAACGCGCGCCTACTGCTGGAGCGCGGCGCGCAGCTGCAGGCGCTGGACAACGTGCAGAACACGCCGCTGCACCTGGCGGCGCACTGGGGGCACGTGCACGTGGTCAAGCTGCTGCTGGACAGCGGCAGCAACGCCACTGCCGCCAACATACGCGGCTGGCTGCCTCTCCACTGCGCCGCGTCCAGGGGCCACGTCGAGGTCACCAGGTCAGTCCTTGCGAAGTGTTTTCTTTCTCCTCACAAACTCTGACGTTTAGGAAGATATCAGAATGCATTAAAGCCGCAATTTGTGTTTATCAAAGTAAGTTGCCGGTCCAGTATTTGTTTCTACGTTAAGAGAATTGCGATTGAAAAATTTGGTTTGGTGACAGATCAGAAGTTCTTTAGCAATTTTACATTCGATGATAATCATGTTCGTGATTTGTAAAATACACCTTTTTTTGAAAAATTGTAAATATAACAACAAGAATCCGATGTTATTAATTGTTATTTTAGCATGTTTCCAATATTTGCAATTTGTTCTTTTTTCCTAATGCCTTTTGCTCAAACTAAAATCCACAAAAAGTCTAAAAATAACATAAGTTATAATTTATCGCTTTAAGAAATTAAATGTTTTTACTCATAAAGATATAAAATATATTTTATATGCGTTATTTTATTACTTTTCGCCAATGGCTTGGATGACAATCGAGATTTATATTTTTTCTCTCCTCTTTCTATTTAATATTTAAAATATTTATATAAAACTTTGTATTTTTAGTACTAAACCGGTTTGCAGATGCTTAGGGTTACAGGATGTTAGGAATACCCTCTATCAACCTTTTTCCGGTAACCCACTTCCATGTCCCTGTGAATAGTAAATGGCTCTATCTCTAGTAAGTCTTCTTATAGCTTCCGATGTGAGGTGAAGATGGCAAGTGTCATGCTTCAGCTGGATATTTTCCCCAATACTTTCGGTCAATAAAGGCAATAAATTTGTATTTATTTGGAAAGAAAGAAGATTGAACCTTAAAGCTGTCCTAGATAGATCATGACCGGATAAAAATCTACAGCTATGCTGGGATTTGAATGATACTGGAAATTACATATTATGCCCCTTTCCAACGAGATACTTGGATGACATCCAATTGTTCTAATTCCTTCACCTGTTCCAATGTTCTATTTGTTCAACTGTTTCAATTGTTCTAATGCTTCCCCTGTTCCAATTGTTCTAATCATTCACCTATTGCAATTGTTTTAATTCTCTTCATCTGTGAGAATTGAGTGCTTAACTAGACCCGCAGAAATGCGAATGTGACATTGCGTGTGCGTGCGCGTGCTTAGGATGCTGGAGGTGGAGACGCCGGTGGACGCGCGCAACACGACGGGCTACACGTCGCTTCTGCTGGCGGCGGAGGGCGGGCACGCGGAGGTGGTGCGGCTGCTGCTGGAGCGCGGCGCCAGCATCAGCATTCGCAACATCGAGGGCCGCTCCGCGCTGCACCTCGCCTCGGCCAACGGCCACTTCCTCGTGCTGCCGCACCTCATCAAGGCCGGGGCCGAGATCAACGAGCGGGACTACCAGGTACGTTGCAGGCCTCTTCCTCGCGCTGCCGCACCTCATCAAGGCCAGCGCCGAGATCAACGAGCGGGACTACCAGGTACGTTACAGGCCTCTTCCTCGTGGTGCCGTACCTCATCAAGGCCGGCGCCGAGATCAACGAGCGGGACTATCAGGTACGTTGCAGGCCTCTTCCTCGCGCTGCCGCACCTCATCAAGGCCGGCGCCGAGATCAACGAGTGGGACTACCAGGTACGTTGCAGGCCACTTCCTCGTGCTGCTGCACCTCATCAAAGCCGGAGCAGAGATCAACGAGCGGGACTACCAGGTACGTTGCAGGCCTCTTGCTCGTGCTGCCGCACCTCATCAAGGCCGGCGCCGAGATCAACGAGCGGGACTACCAGGTACGTTGCAGGCCTCTTGCTCGTGCTGCCGCTCCTCATCAAAGCCGGAGCAGAGATCAACGAGCGGGACTACCAGGTACGTTGAGGGCCTCTGCCTCGCGCTGCCGCACCTCATCAAGGCCGGCGCCGAGATCAACGAGCGGGACTACCAGGTACGTTGCAGGCCTCTTTCTCGTGCTGCCGCACCTCATCAAGGCCGGCGCCGAGATCAACGAGCGGGACTACCAGGTACGTTGCAGGCCTCTTGCTCGTGCTGCCGCTCCTCATCAAGGCCGGCGCCGAGATCAACGAGCGGGACTACCAGGTACGTTGCAGGCCTCTTCCTCGTGCTGCCGCACCTCGTCAAGGCCGGCACCGAGATCAACGAGCGGGACTACCAGGTACGTTGCAGGCCTCTTGCTCGTGCTGCCGCTCCTCATCAAAGCCGGAGCAGAGATCAACGAGCGGGACTACCAAGTACGTTGCAGGCCTCTTGCTCGTGCTGCCGCTCCTCATCAAGGCCGGCGCCGAGATCAACGAGCGGGACTACCAGGTACGTTGCAGGCCTCTTTCTCGTGCTGCCGCACCTCATCAAGGCCGGCACCGAGATCAACGAGTGGGACTACCAGGTACGTTGCAGGCCTCTTGCTAGTGGTGCCGCACCTCATCAAGGCCGGCACCGAGATCAACGAGTGGGACTACCAGGTACGTTGCAGGCCTCTTTCTCGTGCTGCCGCACCTCATCAAGGCCGGCACCGACATCAACGAGTGGGACTACCAGGTACGTTGCAGGCCTCTTGCTAGTGGTGCCGCACCTCATCAAGGCCGGCGCCGAGATCAACGAGCGGGACTACCAGGTACGTTGCAGGCCTCTTTCTCGTGCTGCCGCACCTCATCAAGGCCGGCACCGAGATCAACGAGTGGGACTACCAGGTACGTTGCAGGCCTCTTGCTAGCGGTGCCGCACCTCATCAAGGCCGGCGCCGAGATCAACGAGCGGGACTACCAGGTACGTTGCAGGCCTCTTGCTAGTGGTGCCGCACCTCATCAAGGCCGGCGCCGAGATCAACGAGCGGGACTACCAGGTACGTTGCAGGCCTCTTCCTCGCGCTGCCGCACCTCATCAAGGCCGGCGCCGAGATCAACGAGCGGGACTACCAGATACATTGCACCGAAGTAATTATCAGAATCAAGTGTATCATTTATTACGGTCGTCTCTGCATTGTGCGCATGCACCTTTATGATATTCATATCATTTGACACTTATTCAATGTCCACTTTCTCGTGCTGCTACACCTCGCCCATAGAAGTAAGCGTAGAGATGAACGAGGGAGATTACCAGACACATTGCACTCGTCTTCATCTTTGCCGTGGTAATTATTTGGTCTTCACTTGATATTTATTTGACTCATCTGTTCATTACGGGTATTGTCACCGCCGCTAATCATCTTTGTTATTTCAATCGTTGCCTTTTGAAAATAACTTAACTGGCCGCCTATTTTTTTTTAATTTTACTAAACAACAAAGACTGACAAGATCATCAATGACAGTCTTTCAATCCTGAATATTTCTGTACACATTTCTATACCCTTAAATTATCTACACCGTCATTCGTCTTGCAAAATTATTATATTATTCTCTATGTCTCGCCACCATGACTATTTCCAAAGTATATGTCATATACAATATAGTTTTCACCACTTGCCTCATTACTCTCTCCCTATCTTCACACGTGTTGATGTCTGATCAGGGGAAGACTGCGGCGCACCTGGCGGCGCTGCAAGGGCACGCGGAGGTGCTGCAGACGCTCATCCAGCAGGAGGCGGACATCACCCTCAAGTGCCACGAGGGCCACACCGCGCTCTGCCTCGCCACCACCAACGGACACCTCGAGGTCTCTCAGGTACGCAGCACTCTCAACATGAACACGTGACGCTAACGCAGGTCTGCTAAACTAAGGCGCTCGTAGAGCGGCTGGCGGCTTGCGAGCCCAGAAATTCGCCCGCGAGATGCGCGTTTTCCGGGTGGCGATTCGTGCAACATCACGTCTGGGGAAACGAGACGCGGGTGGGGATCGGTAGAATGCCTATAACGACGGTCATGACAAATCAGGTTCAACGAGGGATATCTTTCACCTTTCGGCCTCTGTAAATGTTACTCGTAAACGCGACGGTATGCCCAACTATGCAAGACATTGCAGTACTAGAATTCGAAAGAAATATATCAAGTTGAGTTGCTTTAAGACCGTCTGCAATTGAATTTCTTGCAAATCTTTTTGCAGCAAAATCGTAGAAGTAAGGTAACAATTGCAACGTGAAGTGGAATATTTTCTGACTTGTACTACGCATCTAATTACGCACAAAGTTGATAAATCATTTTCAAAAATTCAGAAATATTGTTTTCGGAACTTATTTGTTTGAATTTGGAATCAAAGTTTGTCAAAAGCATAGTCGAGTACATAGTATAGACAAAGCTACGGGCAAAAAATAAAATGGCAAGATTTTGACAGAAATACTTATTTTGGCTGTCTAATGGCCGACGTCGCAGCCTCGACAATCCAAAAGGAATATTTTATCTTAGAAAAAATCATTAATCCTCAATGCAAGTTTCAAAATGTTCTCAAAAATTGTAAGAAGTAAAAAAGATGTAAAATAATATTATTAAGTAACGTTAGCAATAATAAAAGAAGGAGTAATAGCTCTGGAGAGGGAAGGGGAAGTGCTTGATTCCGTAAGTAAAAAAGATTAATTTTAACGTCCTCGCCCACTCGGGGCGTTCCCACTGGCCACGAGCGTTGACGGCGTGTGCGCGCGCGTGCGTGCGTGCGTGCGCAGATCCTGGTGGACGCGGGCGCGGCGCTGAGCGACGGCAACGAGGAGGGCAACACGCCGCTGCACCTGGCGGCGGCCGAGGGCGACGAGAGCATCGTGCGCCTCTTCTCGCGCTCGCGCGACGTCAACCGCACCAACGACGCGGGCCACACGCCGCTGCACTGCGCGGCCGAGCGCGGCCACCTGGGCATCGTCAAGACGCTCGTCGACTGCGGCGCCAACAACAACGTGCGCTCGGCGCAGGGCGACACGCCGCTGCACCTCGCCGCCCGGGGCGGACACGTAAAGGTCAGCGCAACACCTCTTATCCTCATCCTATTCAACTGGCCTTCATCGTAACTCTCACTTTGAAACACAGCGGTAGTGTTGAAGCTCAACACCGGCGTTGAAGCTCGACGCTGGTGTTGAAGCTTCATACTGCGCTGAAGCTCGACGCTGGCTTTGAAGCTCGACGCTGGCGTTGAAGCTTAGACGCTGGCGTTGAAGCTTAGACGCTGGCGTTGAAGCTTAGACGCTGGCGTTGAAGCTTAGACGCTGGCGTTGAAGCTTAGACGCTGGCGTTGAAGCTTAGACGCTTGCGTTGAAGCTTAGACGCTGGCGTTGAAGCTTAGACGCTGGCGTTGAAGCTTAGACGCTGGCGTTGAAGCTTAGACGCTGGCGTTGAAGCTTAGACGCTGGCGTTGAAGCTTAGACGCTGGCGTTGAAGCTTAGACGCTGGCGTTGAAGCTTAGACGCTGGCGTTGAAGCTTAGACGCTGGCGTTGAAGCTTAGACGCTGGCGTTGAAGCTCGACGCTGGCGTTGAAGCTCGACGCTGGCGTAGAAGCTCGACGCTGGCGTAGAAGCTCGACGCTGGCGTAGAAGCTCGACGCTGACGTTGAAGCTCGACGCTGGCGTTGAAGCTCGACGCTGGCGCCGAAGATCGACGCTGGCGCCGAAGATCGACGCTGGCGTTGAAGCTTCATACTGCGCTGAAGCTCGACGCTGGCGTTGAAGCTCGACGCTGGCGTTGTAGCTCATCACCGGCGTTGGAGCTCAATTATGTCTATGAAACTCCACATTGGTCTTGCAGCTCAACGCTGGCATTGAAACTCAACGCTGTCCTTTAAACTCAACGCTGTCCTTTAAACTCAACGCTATCCTTTAAACTCAACGCTGACCCTGAAACTCCATTCTAGCCTTAAAGCTCAAATTTTGAGCTACATTTTAAACGACACTCCCCTCTTAGGCTTATGATTGCAGGATGAGACGCCAGTGCACCTCGCGGCTAAGATAAGGCACGTCAAAGCGAGAGGTTGATACTCCAATTGAGCTGAGCTCGAGAAATGAAAACTAAAAAAGCTGAACGCGGTCGAGTCCAACGTAATTCTTGTGTTTATGCTCAACACTTACATCAATACTTAATACCAGTGGAATATTTTCATGTGCCTTGCCTCTACACAAATCGAGAGAAAAGCATGAACTTGTAACTATAATTTAATTAAATACCCCTACACAAACAAAACCAATCTCGTGTTTGTTTTGAAAATACGTTCCCGAGCTCAATATTGTGCACCAGCTCAGCTCTCCCTCACAAACTCGGATCATGTCTACAAACTGTTTATAGCTGTCGCATAACAGGAACTCATACTGAAGCTCAAAACAGTCACAAGCCATAACGTAGAAAACCATTAACCCCAGCATTTGTTTCCCGTACTCTTCTTGTATCTTTCTTCTTTATCAAAAAATAACAATCTTGATTTCGTCCAAAAATTAGTTACAGTACTTTGCACTCGAATATCTCAATGGCAATCGTTGACTTGTGCATCACTGTTACGTAATACCACAACAAAATGAGTAGTACAATGACCTGTAATAGAGTTCAATAAATGAAAATTCTTACCACTAAAGTGTTTTCATGATATATTGAAACACACAAACAACAAATGTTTTGAGAAAAATTCGTCTTTGTCTTCAACAGTCCGACAACAAAATGCAAGCGGCAGGGATGAAACACGCAAATCAGAAGAGTAAATGCAGTTAACAATCCGAAACCATCTTGTAAGAATCAATATCCCATTCCCAGCCCCAGTAATTGGCTAGGTACGAACGGAGGACGTCTGTTCTCTAAAGAACACGCCTTTTTAAAATTCTAGACAGCAGAAGATTTATATTAAATTTATTCCATATCAAGTAAAACTTAATATTAATATTAAACAATTTTTTTGTGTGCTAGAATTATAAATGACCGTGTCTGTCTCATGGAATAGTCCATAAATGGGTGTTTTAGAGCACACATGATAGCGCATTAGTATTTTATGGAACGGATAATAGCGTCATCACACATTCAGCCAATCGCAGCGAGAGAATCGTAGGGGTAGCGATAAATGGAACAGCCGATCCCCGTTTTGTCGCACATATGTCAAACACTCGAGATGTCACAACAAAGTTGTTTCGGAAAATTAAGTTTCATTCTCTTATAAATTTATAATGCTGTTATACAAAAAAGAAATTGCGTATGCAACTCTTCTGTAATGTTGATTAATTCCATTCGTACAAATTTGAAAACTAACGTCGCTCGTTTTCAAAACATGTCCTCATGCAATAAAGCTTTATATGATAAACTAATTGCATAAACGCGTGCGTTTGGTAGATCGTGCGCCTGCTGCTGCAAGCGGGCTCCAACCTGAACATCCGCGACGCGGGCGGCTGGACGCCGCTGCACTGCGCCGTGGCCGGGGGCTCGGCCGACGTGCTGCGCCAGCTGCTGGACGCCGGCGCCGAGATCAACCTGGCCACGCACAAGGGCAACACGGCGTTGCACGAGGCGGCCGCGCGCGGCATGAGCGCGCTGCTGCGCCTGCTGTGGGAGCGCCGCGCCGCGCCCAACCTGCGCAACGTCATGGGCTGGACGCCCCTGCACTTCGCCGCCGCCCACAACCACGCCGACGCCGCCCTGCTGCTCGTGCAGGTACGCGCGCCTTTCGCTGCTCTGGACTGAGTGTCGGAGCAGTACCCCAACCAGGGACTTGCTACTCTCCATCAAAACGGGACAAAGCTCAAGAGTGCTACTCTAGGAGGCGCTAGTGTCGCCAGGTACAGCTGCAGTCAACTTCCGAACGTCAACGTCAGGCTCGTCAACTTCCGAACATAAAAATTGGCTAATTTGTGAGACAAAGAAATGGTGTCTTTTAAATGTTCAATTATTCACAATATATACATATAAGAAACCCTTGATGAAAACGCGAACATTGGCGCTATCTATTGTAACATTAATGGCCTGCTTGCGACCCGCGAACTCACACAGCAGCCACGCACGTTTTAGTTTCCTTGGTTGCAAAAATTTCCTTGGCTGCAGTTCATGTTTTAGTTCCTGTAAGAAGGTGCTGCAGCAGAGCGCACCACCGTAATGGTTTCCACCACGTTAAAAGGAGACCCTAATAAACGGGCAACGTGTTCTTAGTGATACTATCACGTTAAATCTTCTTTGCTCCTGCACTGCAAGTACTGTATTATCGCATTAAAGATTCCCTCGTTCTGCTCGTAGTGCCACTAGTAGTAATCTTGTATACTCCTACAGGCATTATTATGATAAAGCTTTCTTAGTTGTGCAGGTCATGACACGCTTAACCTTCTTCACTCGAACAGCTACTATCGCACTAATATGAGCACACACATATCCTGCAAGTCGCGCACTAGTTTTTTGCCCGAGGAGTAGTGTTCACCACTCACTACGAAGTCTTAAAGACCAGTCGACACTGACTGACTGACTGACTGACAGCTCGTTGTGGGGTAGAGTGAACACCTCGGCGCAAGAATGTAACTAAGTAGGTAAATAAAACCTTCACTGTTGAGCGCTAGTTGTGCTGCACAGTTCGGAGCGTTCTTACAGTAGAACGGTTGACGAGAGAATGATGTAAGATAAAGTTATACGTTTTAGGGTCAAAGATTAGCTATTTGTGAATGAAACTAGTGATGATAAAGCAACATGTCCTTTCTCGCCCGTGTTTTCATGCAAAATTATGCGAAAAGTGCTCAAATTTGTGTACTAAAAATTGTGCATGACCGTATTTTAAAATATATCTTTAAAGAGCAGATTTCATTAAAAAAGAAAATATTTTTCTCCATAATTGTAGTTGTAGGAAGACGCCGAACAATTTTTGAACTTTTGCAATTTTCGAAAATCACTTTTCAGTGCACATGAGACCTGCACAATTCCCTTAAACGTCTTTCACACAGTCCAACAACAACAACAACAACAAAACTAATCAAAAACAATAGATCCATTTTTTAAAATTGGGAAAATGTGTCAAGAGCTGTATGAGAAGTACCTCCAAAATTAAAATGTTGGTTTAAAATTCTTAGAGATGCGACGACAGCCAAATTGATTCGGGAATATAAATTTTGGAGTAAATGTGCTGTACGGTTTAGTCGCTAGTTTTGTTCGCAGACGGACGGAGGGACGGACGGACGGAGGGACGGACGGAGGGACGGACGGAGGGACGGACAAACGTTTTGCCGTGATTCGATTTTTCGGTATTGAGGACCTACAAAACATGGATTCTGGCTAAACCACGTCTTAAACATTTTTTATCTCCCAATTTAGCAACTCAATGTATCCACTTTGTCGTTACCAGGGCCGTGTAATAAGTGTTTTTCCGAAAATTCGTTATTTTTTCGGGCAGCATTACATAGCTTTCTCTGTACTGTGTAGCGAGAGAGTAAAATGTGAGAGCATATAAATAATCGCATCGTCTCTCGTATGTCCCTTTACAATAAATTTTCAGTTATTTGAAATAATGATGCATTACGTGTTTACTTAAAGGTGGACAGCAAGATATTCTAGAATAATCCTTTACAACGTACGTTAACAGATCTAGGTATTTATTCGTTTCAATTACATTTCCAAAAACATGATGCTCACAGTGAATAGTGATTGTATTGTTCAAGGTTTTGTTAACCTCTCCCTGATGCCATCAGTTTTGGTGAATAAGAACGGCATAAAACAATATTTTTCGTTTTTTATACAGCGCTTGAGTAGTATTTTGGATGCAATGTAATTGCATGCATGTATTTTATTTTTGTCAATTTTGTGCAATGTAATTGCTGGGATTTGGCAAGTTACAATAATTTCTCTTTGATACAGAAGTACGTAGAGGGCGAGAAAGTAATAACTAGACAAGATCATTACATAAAACTATGTAATACGTCAAAATTTTAATAAAGTTCAGAAATATACCGTAAAAATAATTTATACAATTCCAAATACTATTAGATATCTCTTTTAAACAGCACTGTTAGTTTCATTGTGATACATGTGTTTCAGAGCTTCTCGCCTGTACACAACCCTGTAACTAATATCAATTATTCATAAACGTTAGCAGAAAATGACATCATCATTTAGTTATCACCCGGGCGAATGTTTCGCGGTAGTCGACCCTAAACACAGGACCTAATGATCGATAGCAACAGAATATTAATGAGGCGAAGATGAAAGATGTGGCGGTTTCGCGCCTGCGACCATCGCATGCGACCGACGCATGTGATCGCACACGCGCGGTGACATGCTGGACGCGGTGAGCCGCAGAGGTTGACACTATCACCGCGTCAGAGCCCTGAATGACATGGAGGGCTACACACGTGCAATATGCGACGCGTGCGTTTGTACTTCGTTCGGTGTTTCGGCGGTGTTTATTATGTCGGGACAGCATCGCTCGTAGTTCATTACTCTTGTAATCAAGTTCGCAGGCTTTTCTGTGCACGGTAAACAGGGGCGTGACGCACAGTGTATGGTTTTGGAGCGTTCACTTTAAAATAATAACTTCATTAGACTAATAGGATGTTTTAAATTGATATGCGTCCAGATAACCCCTTAATTACTTCAATTATGATGTAATTAGTCAAAAACATTATTTTTTAAATATATAAAATTATCTCATGTGGAACATACACGAAAAAAAATTATATACGTAAAACGAGATAGTTTGAATGTTTTGAAAAAAATAATGTTTTATAAAAAAAATCATATTAAATCGGGATTTGTATACAAAATAAGAATGTTTCTAGCAAACTAGTTTTCCAAGCATATTTTCGGAGTTATTCATCCAACATCGGGTAACAAGGGTATGTCTGTGAGTGGATATATCCGCCCGTTAATTACGATTAGATCTCCTTCGATTTATCATTTGACGCAAGTGAAGAGTTGTTTCGTCTTGTTTCCGTTAACTAGTCTAATTATTTCGCATCCTTTCAACATTTAAGAGAGTTCTAGAAAAAAACTTTTTTATGAGGGTTAAGCACCTAACACGCGTTTTGGGAAATCATTAAAGTACCAACAGAAGTGATAATTAAATCTTTAGATATAGTTCAAGAAGACAAAAGGATCGGCACTACTTTATCCAGATCTTTCTAAAATACTGTTAAAAAGTCTACAGGAAACAGCAGAAACCAGTAAAATGTATAAAATATAAAAATTATGAAATTGCTTAAACGAAATAAACAATATTCTCCAAGGGCATTACGTTAGGATAATTGTATAGTACCCAATTACTCTACAAGTAATATTCAAAATATATATAGTGGCAAGACGCAAGGGCGAGATTATGCTATTATAATGTTCAAAGCTTTCCCTTATCCATCGTTCAGTTTTCTTGGTCGTGCCATTCATCTCTGTGTGGAAAGTCCAATGTAATTCACTGTCCGTATTTTTCAGAGATGATGCTCTCAGTCGTTCTCTAATTTTTCTCACCGATATGTAGGATAGGAGGTTCGGGCAAAGGTGAAGAATTAAAGACGGACGCTGTCAGTGACCCGTTTGCTAGGTTACTGCCCCGGGATTCACCCGGTATATATCGGAGAAACCACGAAAAATTACTGCCCCGGGATTCACCTGGTATATATCGAATAAAGCACGGAAAATCATCGATCATATCAAGGCCACTAGAATACTGGTTCAAACAGCGACTAAATTCAACGCAGCTAGTATCAAAAATCCCCCCCTCATGGAGATTCGAACCATAGGACCTTCTGGTTAGACTCGCTGCAGAGACAGCCACAATCCTGTCTGACTCTGAAGTAACTGAGACGATTTAAAGAGTTTGAAGTTGATCTCGACAATAGACTAACGATTTCGACGCTCTTTTTTTTTCGTGCGCTCAGGTGGGAACGGAGGTGAACACGACGGACCTGCGCGGCTACTCGGCGGCGCACGAGGCGGCGGAGAAGGGTCACGTGGCCACGCTGGAGGTGCTGGTGAGCAGCAAGGCCGACCTCAGCCTGCGCGACGGCGACGGCCGCACCGCGCTGTACCACGCCGCCAGCGGGGGCCACGCCGCCGCCTGCAAGCTGCTGCTGGACGCCGGGGCGGACGCCGACGCCAAGGACAACGACGGACACGCCGTGCTGCACATCGCCGTCACCAAGGTCAGCACACCTACCCCGTAACAGGCGCCCACTACAACCAAATGGTGTGGCTTAAGTATAAATATGCTACACATCGCCGTCACCAAGGTCAGGACACAACCCGTCACGTACCCCGTAACAGGAGCTCACTACAATCATATGGTGTTGTTGTAAGACGACAGCAACATACAATCAGTTGCTTAAGTATAAATATGCTACAAATCGCCGTCCCCAAGGTCAGCACACCTACTCCGCAACAGTCGCTCACTACAAACGAATGGTGTTGCTGTAAGACGACAGCAACATGTAGTCAGTTGCTTAAAAATAAATATGCTACACATCGCAGACACCAAGGTCAACACACTTACCCCGTCGCGTACCCCGTAACAGGAGCTCACTACAATCAAATGGTGTTGCTGTAAGGCGACAGCAACATACAATCAGCTACTTAAGTATAAATACGCTCCACATCGCAGACTCCAAGGTCAACACACTTCTCCCCATCGCGTTCATCTTAAAAACCGCACACAAAACTGAAATGGCGATGCAGTAAGGAGCCAACAATATAAAACTCAGTTGCTTATGTATAAATACGAGTATGCTGTACATCGCCGTCACTAAAGTCAACACATCATACCGGGAGAGCCGACTTAGTGCATCAACTAGTTAGATAAGTAAGTAGCATTCAGTCGCTGCCTGGAACAGAAACCTAGCTGCCGGCTGCACTGATCGGTTAGTTTTCTGTGGTTTCTCCATACAACACTGCTCAGGCACATGCCGGAGTCTGAGGCTTAGAGCTTGTTCCGGCAGGGCGCTTCCCTCCTGCTGGGAGACACGTGGTTGTAGGAAAACCGTTATCCGACGGTGGATGGGCGCTGGATTTAGCCATTCAGCGGGGGGAGATCACATTACCTCCCGCGAGAAAAGAATGCACTACACTTACGGGACGGACGACTTTGTCAGTTGACGGTCCCAAAATCATTTATCAATCAATAAACACATCACTTCTATTCATATTACCAATAAAAATCGCACACAAATGGATATGGCATTGCTATGATATGACCCAACAACATAAAATTCAAGTTCCTCAGTATCACCTTAGCGTCACCAAGGTCAGAACACCATTGCACATCACTTCTGATCGCAACACCAACAACTCTTTAAAAAAGTGTGCAGCGCAATGCTGACACCTGTAGGGCGCCATACTTGAATAACCTTATTCTTCATAAAATGGAAAAGGATTTTATATCATTAGACCACAAAATTATCTTTGGACTCGTAATTCAAGAGGGCATAAAATGTCATGTTGGATTTAATATGGCGGACGATTTGAGACACTCCATCGGTATGGCATACAACTCCTTACACGAATTAGCTGTGTACTCATTCCCCAAGGGCATAGATATTTTTCGACGCGTTTAAAAAGATGTGTTGCACAACACCGACACCTACAGGTCGCCATACTTGCGTTTTCCTTTTCTTCGTAACACTGACAAACTTCTCAAAAAGTTTTAGCTTCGAGCTTATCACACATGTTTTTTCTTGCTGGCTCCCGGTCCATCAGAGACACCGCAGTGACATCACATGTTGCTCAGTGCTTGTTGGCGCTAGCCCTCCTGACGCGATGTTCTGTGCGCGCAGGGCCGCGAGGAGGTGGCGCGCGTGCTGATGCTGCACGGGGCGAACAAGGACATCGCGGACAAGCTGGGCAACACGCCGCTGCACTACGCCGCCATGCTGTTCCACCTGCTGCCGCCCGAACTCGCCCCCACCACCGCCCTCGCAGCCGCCGCCGCCGCCGCCGCCAACGACAAGCGACGCATCTCGCGCTTCGTCAGCGTCGAGTCCGCCGACACCGACGCCGGCAGCGACCTCGACGGCGGAGACGCCAAGCGCAAGGTGAGCGTCGCGCCCCCTCCCCTTCGTTCTTCCATATTAGAATACAATATTCACTTCAATTTCCTCTTTAAGGGATATATTAACATTTGTTATCTTGTTTAATTATAATAGTTTTCTGACCTTGTTAAAAAGACATTAAAATATTTTTTAAGGATTTATTTCATTGGCGTTTCGACCATAGTTCGTGGCTTTTTCGAAAATCATATTTGTAGAAAGGGGGTTCATATTTGTTGAAAGCACTTAACAAAATTAGTTAGTACTTTATATTAAATTGTCGATGTTATAAAAATCTTTGGTCGTGTCTGTGAAATCGCATTTTTTGTGATAGTAATTTCATAGCTTCGTGAATCGCATTATAAACTGCCAAAATCTTCCATTACCATTCCGCACCCGGTAAATTATTCGTAGAAGCCCGTGCGTTTTGTGCCTAGGGGATATCGAAAGAAAAGAAAAAGAGCCGGGGACGTAGACGTTGAGTGGATGACATTCAGGTGAATTGTTGTATCATTAAGATTTTCCCTAGGGTGTCAGTCGGCGCCGGACATAAGAAAATTCTTCACAGGTCAAAAACGGTAGTCACAACATATAGGTTTGTCTTCCAATAGACTGTATTAGTATTTTGAGGCACAAATAATAACATTTTTACTCAGATATTTTAGTAACAGCAAATGCATTTCTTTTCTCGTACAGAGGAAGGTATTGTGTGTCGTTATGTACTTGTATGTAAATTGGTAGGGAAGAAACCAATTCTAAGAACACTGATAACGAAATAGAAATATTGGCATTATTATTAGTTTATTTTATGCCCTCGCGGTTTAGATCATTGCTCGCATTCCATGACGCGACCCCGCGTCCGATTCTCGGTCGAGCAAGATTATATTGTGCATTTTCCTCGCAAAGCTCCAGTGTATGTTGCTGTGTGACGATGAGAAAACTCGCTTCTCAGGTTGAGAAGACTAGAATACGGCGTAAGGATGTCTTCGTGCAAACCACCCGTACCCCATAAACCCATGGCCGCGAGGCCGGATCGCGGCTGGTAGACTCTGGCCTGTTCATGGGCAGTCGCGCCAAGTACAGCCAGTTTATTTTATGCCTATAAATCAGATTTATCTCTAGAATTGCATTTCCAGATTTATCATTGCAATGTGAAAATGAGTGTCCAATTGCTTTGGAGGTAGATTCGTTCAGGTTTGGCAGATCAGCCGCAAGCAAATCCGTTACCAAAGATGTAGTGTTACAGAATGGCAGACTTTCCCGTATTAGTTTTCTATTTCCTTTGGTCTCTGTTAACTATTCGGACTTGCTATATTTTCTTGCCAGCTGCCATCTATCGCAACATGAAATTTTCTTATTTTTTTCGGTTTCCAAACAGTAAAACGGAAATATTATTTTCCGAATACAAAATAACAGTAAAACCTAGTACTAAATGGTCATTTTCTTTGAAAAAATTGGAGGTGTTTTTTAAGAAAATGCCGTTAAGCGCAACTGTAATTTGGAAATTTGAAGATCTTTTTTACAGAAAATTTTTGAGTTTTCGAAAACTTTATTTAGAATAATTTGAATAACATTAATTCATAAATACAATAGTGTTTACAAATTGCATATTAATAACGTGAGAGATTTAAAAAAAACTGCATTTGTGTATTTTCGAAAAAAAAAAAAAATAGACCAAAATTAACTTTACGTCATATTAATGAGTACAATTAGCATTATTCGTTCGAAAAGTCTGGAAAAAAATTGAGCATTTTTTTGAGAAAATGACGTTTCAGCGTTTCTAAAACTACGGATTTTGAGCCAGTTTTCACAAGTTTTCTGTGAGTTGGGTTTTTGATAAACATTATTTAACATTATTTAAAGCACTTGTACCCCTAAATTTAATACAATGAACAAATTGCTCCTAATAAACATTAACGACGCCAGAGACAAGTCAAAACATTACATATTTGTAATTTTAAAAAAAGAGCAATATGGCGTTTATGTTACCTTATAGAGAACATTTAGCACTATTCCTGCCAAAAGGCTTGGAGCCTTTTTCGAGAAAAATATTTCTGTAGTTTTTTAAAATTTCGCATATTGCTCGCAATATTGCGTAAAAAATATTGTACTTTTCAAAAAAATGTACATGACGGTGATAAAACAACTCACTACGGAGAACATATTTAATTTGTAAGAAGAATCTCTTTCTTCCTTTCTGCAATTTCGTAGTTGTAGGATGACGGTAAAAACTGAAATTTGAAATTTTCAAAAATTGAGTTAAACCTGAAAATTAGATCGATGGCACATTTTTAAGTAGAATTTACACTATTCTTGCAAGAAATTTAAAGAAAAAATTTGGAGCCGTTTTTGAAAAAAATTGAAAATATTCGGAGGGCTTCATATAAAGTACTACCAAATTTTGAACATTTTTTTCAAAATCTCAAAGATTCGAATTGAGCCACATAGATAGGGGTTTCTTCAATTTGAAAAAAAATCCTACCAATGATTTAGACACTAGTGGTGTTCACAGACGGATCGACAGACGGACTGGCAGACGGACGTTTTGAAAAAAAAAAACACAAGTTTTCGGTATCAGGGGACCCAAAAACGTGTATTGTTGTTGAAATCTCGAAATTGATTTTCCGCAGCATCACATAACTTTCTCTATATACGTACGTATATCGGAAAATAAAGAAGTGGTACTAGAGATCAGAATTTCACGCTTTCGTTTTCAATTTCCCTTGGTCTCGGCTATTCGAATTTGTCACATACTCTTTCATGCTGCCATCTATCGCCGCTCAAAATACACTTATTTGAAATGTTCAGCTTCCTAATAGTAGAATGGGAATATTATTTTAAGAATATTAAAGACCTTGACATAAGTGGCAATTTTATTTGAAAAATTTGGTTCTATTTTTAAGTAAATGGCAGTTAAGTGCTATTGTAAAAATCGAAATTTGAATCTTTTTGCACAGAAAACTATTGAGTTTTCGCAAAAATGCATATAACGTCATTTCAAGCACTTCCAGTCACAAATGCGATAGTGTTTACAAATCGCTGGAAATGTGCGTGAGAGATCTTTCAAAAAATTACATCTATGTAATTTTTGAAAAAAAAATATTCATCTTAAACTATGTAATTAGCACTAACAGTTGGAAATGTTTGAAAAAAAATTAGGAACCTTTCTTGAGGAAATGGCATTTTTACATTTCTGAAAATGCTAATTTTGAGCTAGTTTTCACAGAAAGTTTAGTTTTAGAGAAACTTTATATGACATTAATTTAAAGCGTATGTACTCTTAAATATACTAATTTTAAATCGCCGCTAATGTAAATAAAAATAATGTAAATATATATGAACGGCGTGAGAGACAAGCCAAAAAACATTTATTTTTGTAATTTTTGAAAAAAAACAAAGGACTAGAGCATTATGGCGTTTATATCATCTTATAGACTGAATTTAGTACTATCCCTACCAAAAGTTAAAAAAAATTGGAGTTGTTTCTGAGAAAATCTTGTTTTTGTTATTTCTTCAAAATTGCAAATATTGCACGCAATATTCAGCGAAAACTACTAAAATTTCCAAAAACGTGCACATGATCTTAATAAAAGAACTAATTATGGACAACAAATTTCATTTGAACTATATTTTTAATCTTGTAGTTGGAATGCACAGAAAAATATTCATACTTCTGAAATTTTCGAAAATTCAGAGTTAACCATGAAAATCGGACTTATGCCCAATCAAAGAGGATTCTATTCTATTCTGACAAAAATTTAAAGAAAAAAACATTGAAGCAGTTTTTGAGAAAATTTTAAAAATGTCCGGAGGGCTTCATGTAAAGTATTCCCAAATTTTAAAGAATGATGTTCAAATTATCAAACCTTCGACTCGAGCCTGATGGACAGGGTTTCTTCCATTAGGAAAAAATCCTATGCAGGCAGGTAAACAGACAGAAGGACAGACAGACGAATGGAGAGACAGGCAGACGGACAGGCAAGCGAGCGAACAGACAGACAGATGTTTTGAAAATAACCACTTTTTAGGTTTTAGGGGACCCCAAAAGGTACATTTTTGTTGAAATATCTAAATCGATTATCTGCAACATCATATATTACTTCGTATACAGGAAAGTACAAATTATGTCCAGTGACAAAAATATGAGACAAACATCCATTACCAAAGATCCGTTACTAGAGATCAAACATTACGTCCAATGACGAAGATATTAGACGCGAAAAATACAAATACAAATATAATACAATAAATACAACGAACACGGAAACTGAAAGAAAGCTATGCAGTTATAGGTCATATGAGAAGTGTCTTCGATCCGAAGTGTTTAGACACCGAAACTGGGGTGCAACAAAAAAATCTCTATTACTAATATCCAACGTGTACAGATATTGAAAGAAAACTGTGCGTCTACCTCTCATTTAAGAAGTGACTTTGGTTTCGTTAGACACCAATTAACTCGAGACACAAAAATCTATTTGAAAGATGCAAATATTTTATTGTGCTACTTTTTGAAAAAAATATTTTGTGTGATTATTGCTCGGCAGAATTTATGCTGATGTGGACCACAAGCTCTTATTTAATTGAGATGAATGTTGATAAAATCTTTATAAACCTAAACATGAAAATTTGATCACATTTTAAAAATTCTGATATGTGAAAATTTGGTATTTGCCTCACCTTTAAATCTGTGGATGATATGCACGAAATATGCTAATATTGTGAACTGTTAGTAGATATTTAAAATTTCTGTGAAGAGGAGAGAAGAGAAGAGAAGCATTGAATTTCGAGTACATTAATCAGGCACTGTATTGCTGCTTTAATGGGCAGGAGTAATTGGGTTTGCACAAAATACGCGTGATCATATGACAATAATACAATGGCCGCACTTCAACACTATATTTATGCGTCTCGATAATACAACAAACAATGCGTTCACAATGGACAAACCGAATACTGGACGATTAAGTATCGTACTAGTATTGCATATCGTCACCTTCATTGCTTTGTGTGCTCTCTGACGCAACACAACACACCGAATGTACTAAAAGTAACTTAACTCCACTCAGCGTACATTGTTACAAAATATAGGAAACGTTGGACCTCTATTTTATAGAAGGTTGTACGTAAGTCCAATTGGCAAGAATAATGGAAAATAAAATATTGCATAAAGCTATTGTTAACTGTTATTATGAAGTCTATAATGCGCCATGACACGATATTTCTGCACAAAAATTACGAGACGGACAAGAAACAACAGGCATGAATATTCTGCATTGACGTTAAATGCTAACTAATGACCCACGTGAGAGCGTTGATAACAATTGAGACAGTAACATAATTGAAACAATTACTCTGAATATGAATCGATGATACAATTGTGGGCTGTTGTGCACATTAACATTTATTGATAAAAAGTGATAGCATTGCAGAAATATTTTTCCACGTACGAGATATTGTTTTTGATTATGTGATAGAACGCAAATCAAAATAAGTCGAATGCAATGAAGTATATTTCGGGGTGCACGGTCGACTATGTAGACCCATGCAATCATTCCACACTATATTTTAAAAGCGAGATAGCTCCATGCTGGATCCAAACAGGGAACATTTCTGAACCAAAGATAAGGAGAACGTACTCAGGAATTCTCCAAAAATGTAATAGACTGCTTGAAAAGATTTCAGTTCGGCTTAGAAAACATAATAGGCATGAAAACCCGATTTTTCGAGTTGTGGTCACTGCAGTAATACAGCTTTGCAGGGTTTCAGAAGTGAATGTACTAAAGTCGAGGACGCGCTGCCTTCGAAGGCTTTTTGATATTAGCTACACAACTAGGTAGAATCCAGCCGTTTTCTGAAATTCAAGCGGCCGGAATTACTAATTGGAAGTTTGTACACGTAGGCTTCCGCGGCTCGAGTCCATTACTTCTAGGCTGTCCGGGTGACGCCGCGTCGTTGGCAGATAGGCCGACGTTTCGCCTGTCATGTCGCAGGCTTCTTCAGGGTAGTGACGACTGTCACTACCCTGAAGAAGCCTGCGACATGACAGGCGAAACGTCGGCCTATCTGCCAACGACGCGGCGTCACCCGGACAGCCTAGAAGTAATTGGAAGTTTCCCGATTTTTCTCTGATCTTTGCCAGGCAGATGATGGAAGAGTACCATGGACCACGGATAGCGCTTGACGTTTACTATCCTCTGCCTTGTCCTATCATCTCCCTTCACTTACACACACGTACTACCACAAATAAAATTCAAAATTTATGATTTTTATTGCTTTAAAAACGTACAATTTTAGCGGATCGATAGTTTCTATATATTTTTCTTAAATGAGTCAATCAGTCCGCTCATCAATGGCGTGTGTGTACGCAGGAGGCAGTACAATGGACCACGAAAATAACGCGATCTTTCCTTTCTCTTCCTTGTCTACTCTGTTCCCTTAGACACACTTTCCTGCACTACACTGCTGTAACGCAACCAAAATACAACTTTTGAATTATATATGTAGACATATAATACTGTAAATATAGTATAATGTGTGTAAACATACAATTCAAAAGTTGTATTTTGATTACGTTATATTATATTATTACAGGCATAATTTTAAAGGATTTTCGGTATGCTTGTACATCAATCAGTCCATCCAATAGCGTGTGTGTATGTGGGTGCGTGTGCGCAGGAGGCGGAGGCGGAGGGCGACGCGGGGGTGGTGTCAGAGGGCGCGCTGCGCCACTGGGCGCTGCTGGGCGCGCTGCTGGCGGCCGGCGCCGCGCCCTCGCCGGCCAACGCCGACGGCGACACGCCGCTGCACGTGTCGTGCGCGGCGGGCGACGCGCGCGCCGTCGAGGCCCTGCTGGCGGCCGGCGCGCACGTGCTGGCGGCCAACGGCGCGGGCCACACCCCGGCGCAGAGCGCGGCGCTGGCGGGCCACCAGGCGCTGGCGCAGCGCGTGCAGCGCGAGGAGCCCTCCGCCGTCAGGCGCATCTTCTGCCTGTGCCGCGCCGCCTGAGCCTTCTTCAGGGCGCTTCACTCGCACTTTGTACCCCCCTCTTCTCCATCATCTTCTTCATCTTCTCTTCTCCATCATCTTCTTTTCCCCATCATCTTCTCTTCTCCATCATCTTCTATTTCCCATAATCTTCTCTTTCCCATAATCTTCTCTTTCCCATCATCTTCTCTTTCCCATAATTTCCTTTTCCCATAATTTTCCCTTTCCCATAATTTTCTCTTTCCCATAACTTTCTCTTTCCCATCATTTTCTCTTTCCCATCATTTTCTCTTCCCCATCATTTTCTCTTTCCCATCATTTTCTCTTTCCCATCATTTTCTCTTTCCCATCATTTTCTCTTTCCCATCATTTTCTCTTTCCCATCATTTTCTCTTTCCCATAATTTTCTCTTTCCCATAACTTTCTCTTTCCCATAATCTTCTCTTCCTCATAAATTTTCTTCCACATAATCTTCTTTGTACTTGTTGTTTGGACCTAAGCAAAGGACTAAACAACAAGTAAATAGAATTATATTGTGACAACCATTTTAATACTTAATCTTAATAATCTTCTCTTCTCCATAATCTGCTCATCCCTAAAATCGTCTCTTCCCTAAAATCTTCCCTTCTCCATAATCTTCTCTTCTGCACATTCTTCCTTTCCCCCGTCGTTCTTCAAATTTCCTTTCTACACGTCTTCTTCGCATCTTGTACGTCGCTCTTTTTCACGTCCCTCCCCTTCACAGTGTACTTCCTCACTGCCTTTGTCATCTCCATCTTCACGTTTCTCTTCATGCCCCTCGCCTTCATGTCCTTATTTTTCACGCCCCTTTTTCACGAGGTCTTCTTCTCTTCTTTCATCGCGTCCTTCTTCTTGACGTCCCTCTTCGTCAGGTCTCTCTCCTTCAGGTCCCTTTCCTTCATGACCCTGTCCTTCACGACCCTTTGTTAACGCTCCTTTTTCACGTCCTTTTTTCGCTAGTCTTTCCACAGAGAGCTATTTTCCACACCTTTCTATTTTACATACCTTTGTTTTTGTCTGATTCTTGCTACTTTTAATCAGGCCTTCTTACCATTCTTCTTTCCGTCATTTCTTCATTTCATTCTCAATTCCGTGTTTTAATTACCTCTCTGTTCGCAATCATTTTCGTTTTCGTGTATTTATTTTATTTATTCCGAGGGATTAGAGGGAAGAGCGAGTACAGTTGCCCTGAAGGAGATTTTTTAAGGACGCCTACAGTGAGAATTGGCATTCAAGAATACCCAATTCAGCTGTAGTCTTGTGATGTGCTACCAGCTGAACAAAAGAAGAATTCTCAAAATGCTTAGTGAGCGGTTATAGCAGCGAGAACAACATATTTCTATGTGAGCCTCAAATGGAAAACATTGCATATTTTCTGAAAAAAGTAACTTATTTCTTATTTCATCATTAATATCTTATTTTGTGTCTACTCTTTAAACTAAAATGCAGAACGAATAAAAAATTCTGAAGACAAGCGCTTTCCACTGCTTTAAGATTTAGAGAAGATTAAAAAATGTAGAGTTTCGGAAAGCATTTTGAATTGCATTTCCTAAACAAAGTAATTTTCATATTTTTAAATAATATTTTGAAATTTTGTTAGATTGATATAATGGTTGTTTCTTTTCATTCATACATATGGTTGTGAAAATATATTCTGTAAATGCAATTTTGTAAATAATAATTTTCTCTACACTTGATGACTAAAAGCGAACTGACTTTCTTGAGTAAGAAGGTGAACTTGAGTGAGAGATATTTGCGGACACCTAGTTTTTTTATATTATTGGTTTTATTTTTCATTCAATGTTGAATATGAACAATAAAAGAAAATAACTATCT
Source organism: Gryllus longicercus (assembly GCA_038098605.1). Taxonomy (NCBI): domain Eukaryota; kingdom Metazoa; phylum Arthropoda; class Insecta; order Orthoptera; family Gryllidae; genus Gryllus; species Gryllus longicercus. The sequence goes on along the minus strand of JAZDUA010000171.1, from coordinate 1,777,237 downwards.
AGTCCGCAAATTGATGATGCTCACTTTAAAAGAAAATTATATTTTTCTAAATTCCTTATGCCAGCAATTATTTACCCTTTGATCTTCACTAGTGTCTTTTCTTGTTTGATAGTGTTTGATTGTGAACTGAATTTAGAAGTAGCAGAGCGTTGTTTTTATTTGTCAATAAAGTATATTTCTAAAACGCTGATTTTTAAACGACTAATTGTTTTGGAACGAAATAGGTTATTTCATTTAATTATGTCAGTTGTTACTTACTTTCGAATAACCATTTTATAGAGAAATGAAACATGAATAGAAAATCGTTTATCATTGAAAATTAGCTAGCTTTCTACTTGTATTCAATCCCATTATTCCCGACTCCTAACTTGACAAAAACTGATCTTCAACATTCTGTTTTCTTAATCGATCGAATATTCTCATTAATGTGAAGAAGAATTTACTCCCTTTAATCTATTGAGTTTTCAAGATTGACAGAATCTCATTTCCAGCCAGTTTCTTTCATTTTTATCAGCTTCTTTCTCTGCAAATATCTGCGAGTTAATGCATCTGAAATGTAAGAACGATAACTCGACTAGGAATGACTGCCTAAAAACCCCTACTCTCGAAATGCATCTCTGCTTCAATTATAAATATAACAATTACAAGAAATACATAGTTCAATTATAAAGAGAGTAAATAATGGGATATGTGCAATATTAGATACGTGATTACTTCAAAATTGTTTTATAAACACCGATGTATCGAAAACTGCTTAAACAAGGTGTAAATGACTGCAAAATTATCACTGAAATCGTATATGCAGTTTTGCTTCTGAGAAGGGTTGCAACAGGACCTTTCTTTGTCATATATTTTAGACGTCATTCACCTATGTACCCAAGAGAGAAATATAAATGTTTGTAATTTATTTCGCGACTTATCTGGCCTATATACTGGTTAAAGTACTGAGAAGAATGATTTTCGGAAATTATCAGTGACATGATCTACGATTCAAAATGATATTTGATTTAATAACGATACAGATGTTTTCTAAATGGTCTCAGCGACAGATTAAATTTCAGAATGTGACTCAATATGCAATTCTAATTATGCAATAATTGAACAAGTGCCTGTAAAATATTTATGTGAACGAATAAATTATTCTCTAGAACTATTTTTATTTGCGATACAAATATGTTTTCTGTTTCCCATCTCTCCTCGCATTTCTGATTTTTATTTTTTACATTTCCCTTCACATTTTAAAATAAAATATCTAATATCTCTCTCTTGTTAAACCTTTTCATGCTCTGTATCTAACAGTTCAAGTATGAACTTGTTATGTACACGAATGCATATCAACATGAACTCTAAAACAAAAATGCATAATAAACAGCGACTGGACGAGTTGACAGCTTGTTTAATAGTTGACATTGCAGCAACAACCGTCGAACTGTTTTGTGAAATAACTATGGCCAAGTTAAAGAGACGCTCTTTCCACGTTGGTGGTACGCAGATGCTAAAAGTTGTTGAAGGAAAGTTTCTTTGAATCCTTTACATAAAATAAATAGAACTTAAAATTAAATGATCCACCAATTATCTTTTCTTTATAAGAACAAAACGAACTAGAAATGACTCCACCTATACTTCCAGAACGCCGTTGTGAAGTCAAAACCCACAAGAGGGAGAGCATAGCAGGCTGAAGATATGTATTAAATTAGCTATACAATTTTATTTTATTCAGAGTTAAACGCACTCTTATTGTTTATTTCTCCCGGCGTAGCGGAAACGAGCAAAAATATTAAAAATCACGTGAAATTAATGTACAATTATTATAATTGGTATTTTACTAAAATTAATGAAATAAAATAAAATATGACACTCTACAAAGAGAATGATATCTCGAGAGAGATACCTTTCGAGAGACGAAGGAGATTACTTTCATAGATATAGTCTAGTAAAATATATTGCAATAATTCTATCTTCGTTGCTTTCGAAACACACGCAAGTCAAAACGCATGAAGTATTTAAGCAATGACGATTGGTGGCAACGAAATTTCCGACCAAACTACTTGCAAACCGGACGCAAGTGCCCCTGTAGCCCTGAGATCAGCTAGGCCTCGGGCAAAGAGGAGGGGGTTAAGGGTCGCGGCGAGGGCGAAGAGGGAGGGGAAAGGGATGGGGAAGGGGTAACCGAGTTACGGCGGGCGCGTAACGAGCGTCTAATGGAAGTCAAACAGCGGAGCGGTGACGTATGCAGATGGCGGGCGCCGTGCCACGCGGCGTGGGGGTGGGGATGGAGGGGCGCGATAGAACAATTAGTCTCTAGGAGGGGGAACAACCTCACACCTTCGAAAGCTAAACGGTTTGCACAAGCATGTTATTGTTATTATTATTATTATTATTATTATTATTATTATTATTACTATTATTATTATTATTTGTGTTTTTATTTCTATTGTTGTACTATTGTCATAGTTATTTTTTAATTACAACGGCACAAGCGCCAAAATTTAACATGTTGTAATTAATTGTTTTGAGTGTGAGAATACCTTCCTATTGAATCAAATTTCGAACGGCCTGGTCCTCAACTGTGCGTTTCATCATATATACTTGGTTTTGTACGTGACTAAACGTGACAACATACCGGAACATTTGTGAACACGCACAGACTAGTATTAAATCGCACAGAATATAACTTAGTTCATTTAACTTTACTTAGAAGTTTTTACGAAAGTCAACACGTTTTGGGACATCAGTGAAATTGTGACTTCGGCGGGAATCGAGAACGTGGTTCGACTGTTCTGACTGGTGGTCTTTCATATGCCTTCGAGGAGAATGCATATGAACAGAACAGGGGTGCCCATATGGCGTGTCCCGACACAGCGTTTACCTGAGGCAACCGATATGGTACGCTGCCTGTTGTAGTCAGCCTGGCAGCAACGCAAGGTAGGTGCTCCTGTCGAGTCTATAGTAACGGCGCGCCGGTAACTGCAGGGGCCACGGGCAGTCTGTCTGGAATTGCTGCATTTGAGCAGCCCTACTGTTTACAATGGGCCATATACACAACACCTGTCAAAATTTTTCATCTTTTTATCCTGATCCTTTCATTTCCATTCTGTCATAGCTCTTTGGATTACTAATTTTTGACAGGCATTAAAAACTGCAGATAGAATAATCTATATATTTTTTTGATTCGTAAGCTTAAAGACGATTCTTAATGGCCAATGAACACTGCTACAATACTTCCTTATCACCCATGAATGATGAAATTTTTTAACTACTCTCCTACGTGCTCCGCATAGTAGCGCACGCACTCCTGGCAGCTGCGCATCGAACTATTTGTAATAACTCAGGCCTGGAAAGGAAAGGCAACTAGCTCACTAGACTGATTGCTCACTCGACTGTAATTTTCCTGAGGGCGTCGACTGCCAGCGTGTACCGCGTTATTCCCGTAAGTGTGGTGCACGTTGTATCACGTAATGTGGCGGTGTTCTTCCCCCTTTGGCTGGCGAGATTTGCTTCTGACCCACACTGCGGCCTGCGTGGGAATTCCCTCTGCAGTGATCTTCACCAGCAGTACACCGCCACAGCCAGGAACAGCTCTTTGCTGCAGGTTGGTCTCCGGACATGTGTTGTAGTACATTATATGTAAGTGTGAGTAAGTAAGGGGTGAAGTTTGGGTAAGGGAGAGAAAGGAAATATCGCAACCCGTTTGTAACGGTACTGTTCCCGGATTCGCCTGGTGATGGTCGGCAATTACCAATCAGAGCAGTCAGTGGTCGCTAGAATTATCCTCCGGACACTGATGGAATTCGACCAAGCTATATAGCTTGTGCTCTTGGTCGGCGTGCTTGCTTTCCACTACGCGGTCCCGGGTTTGATTCCCAGTCATGAGATTTCCTTGCAATGTCCCAGTATATGTTGCTGTGTGACGTTGAGAGAATTCACTTCTCAGGTTGAGAAGACCGGAAAATGACGTGTGGATGCCTACGTGCTAACCACATGTACCCCCTTTACCCATGGCCGCGAAGCAGGGACGTTGCCGGTAGGCCTGAGCCCGTTCACGGGCTGTCGCGCCGAGTACATACACATGCACATGTACATGCACATGTCGAAAAGCCTGTCACCTTCGGGACTCGAACCCTACGACCTCCAAGTCAGAGGCACTGCAGTGATATCATTTGATGCGTTGAGCCACCTGAGTCGGTAGCTCACTAGAGTAGCCGGTAGAGTACTCCAGTTTACTTACAGAACAACTGTCTGAAATTTTGATAAATAAGTTTTGTACAAATTACACCATGGTGACTGGATTATGGCAGTTTTGTGGAGAAGGCACTTAATAGTTATTGCTCCAAATTTAAATACATTAATTCTCATTTTATAAACTAAATAAAATAAATCAACTATTAAAACGTAATTCATAACTAATATTTGAACTTATCTATATTAACTCGATTTGTATTTGAGTAATGTAGTGTAAAATTAAACGCTTTGAATGAAATTGATCAAATTTCTTAATAACATTTACTTATGAGAGCAATAATTGCATCGATTTCCTACGCTCTAGTAAAAAACAAACATTGTTAAAAGAGCTGTCCGCCTGAAAGTGTGATGTAATAAATCTAAGAGGAGGTTTTACTAAAGAAGATGGACTACTTATAGGTTTCTTCATTTGTTCACGTTATTGTTATATACAATAAATAATATAATCATTGAGTAAATCAACCCAAAACGAAAACAGGGAAAGCACTTTTTATTCATACATATTCCTGACCCTTGACAAATATTTATATTACAAAATTATTATTATTATTATCATTATTATTATTATTATTTCATTATTTCGCAAGGCACAAAAATATAAACATGTATGAAATAATGTAATAAGAAATGATATATATTATAAACATAATTCATATCTCGCTTGTTTGCTAGAAAACGTTCGGTAAACATATTTGAAGCAATCATTATGAAATATACCGAGAGCTCTTTGTGCTTACATTTAGTGAAAGACAGTGATCGTACAATTACTTGTGTTACTAGTGTTATTGATTTGTTATTAACTTTGTCATGATTTTAATATATGGCTGAAGTCGAATAAACTGAATGTATGTTCATAACTTGTACTACAAAAAGAAATTAAAAACAACTGTTTATAAGGAGAGAATGGGTGAAAGATATATAGATACAAGGATATATTCTAAACAGCCAGTGAAACCACTTCCAAATTAATTGACCATTTATGTGAAAGTTAATAGAAACGGCTTGGGCTTGTTTAGAGTTACAACAATTTAAGGGTAAAAGCATTATTCCTTTTAAAAAAAATTCTGTTTGAAATGAAGTTTTCCTCGAAGATTTACATTTATTCTTCTGTCTTGAATATAACTGATGTTAAACAAGAATTTACGCATTACAATTGATTTTATTTCTCACCACTTCTTTCTAGAAACAACAATTTCACTTTTTCACTGAACCTTTTTCATTTCCTGCTGGGTTTGCCCTGAGAGTGCCCAGTGTTTTGCATTCTTTTCGTGGCTCTGCTTCATTCATTATTCTCCTTACATCTCTCTTTTCCTCGCCTCTGCGAGTGTCGAGGGGGAGGGGGCGCAATTACAGCGTCCGCCGCGAGGTGTCGCCACGGCGCGGCGCCGCGCGACCCCTCCGGCCGCTCTAACGCAGTTACGCCCATTACAGGTGCGACCTCCGCGCAGGGCGAGGTCGAAGCTGCGCAGGCGCCAGGACGAACAGGGCTTGCGAGCGCCAGCAGGTTTCGCTTTCTGTTTGCCTTCACGGTGGTTCACCTGTACATTTTACTGTTCAGGTGTACAGTTCTGTACACCTGTTCATTGTACTGTTCTTATCACTGTTTTATACATTGTACTGTTCACCTGTTAACTTTTTGTTGGTTTTTGTTCAATGTATATTTTCCCTTTTCTGCCATTCTTTCCATTCCGTTTTCCTTTATCTAATTCTTATTGCATCTTCTTCTTCTTCCCCTTGTCTTATTCTTCTCACTCTCCTCTTCTTTTTACTACTTCTTCTTTACCTTATCCTTTCTATTCTTTCTCACCCCATTTGTTTTCAAATAAAGTGAGGTCTTGCTTATCTATTCTTTTGTACACTAATTTTTAAGAGGTTTATGTTAAAAGTATGTTATTTCTTTGCTTTCCATCTTTCCCTCAGCTTCTCTTTCTTCAAATTCTTTTTGATAAGTTTCTTCTTTTCATTTCCTCCTTCTGCTTGTTTTACTTTTTTCTTCCTTTCCGTACTTCTTAGCCTTCCTTTCCTTCTACTTCCTCTTCCTTCTTACATCATTTATTTTCAGGTAAGAAATGGTCATCCCTTTTTTGTTCTTCTTTACATTGCTTTTACTTTTCAGGTTATGCGACGTATTCAGAGAAAATATTGTAGTAGACTAAATATTTCATTTATAGATTCGGAGGAAATTTGATGATTTCAGAGAAAACACACAGATATGAATTGAAAATTTGTACGCTCGTTTCTACGAGCTCATGCGTTTCGTAGCTCATGCGTTCTTATTTTTAGTACAGTTATGCACATTTTGCAATTACTTTAAATGATGTGTAAATGTCTTTCATAATTTCAAAATTAATGTATATTACAGTTTTATGTCTGTGATACTATACCTTCATTCAAGTCATTGCCAAATACAATTTCGTGGAAACGTCTTAAATTAAATTGTTATTGGAAAATGCAATTTCAGGGGACAAAATCAACACGAAACTTAGAAAGAAACTACTTCACGGAAAGCAATGAAAATCAGTAGTTCCAACTTAACGCATTAGTTTCAAAGTATTGACAATTGATTTGTTACTTGAAATTTACCAGGTCAATCAAGTTATATGTATTTTTTTAAAGGGTATGAAATGTATTTTCTGAAATAGAATGTATATTTTCTGTGTAGGCTTTCTCAATTTAAAACATTCTTAAGCTCTGCACTTGCAACTTTACATATTTAAAACATTGTTTACATTCAGTTACCAAATGGTAATATGTACACAAAATCACAGTTCACGGCTTGAAGGGCAGAATCGTTTTGCTACCGAACTCCGGCGAATGGAAACCCTTACGAGGCGCCCGGCCGCCGCCCACAACTTCCGGTCCGAGGCGAATCCGACGGAGGGAGCCCCGGTGAAGGCAGCAGATGGGCGCGTAATGGCGCAGGGATTGTCGCCAAAAACTGCTTACAGGCGAGCGAGACCGCTGAGCGGAAGGACGAGCAGAGGACTGGACGAGC